>CM062813.1:1026389658-1026989658 GCA_031772625.1 Pinus tabuliformis
CACTCATTTTTTAGAAAAAATTGCCTAATATCTCGTATAGGTGTGTTTGCATTGTGGCATATTTCAGGGAAGTAGATTTGACGGGGGTACACCTATTGTGAGACATATTTTTCCTCCACAAACTTTAACACCTTTTCCAACTAAGGATGGGATTTGTAGTTGTGGTTCCTACATCATCATTTGATCAGGCACTATGTGCCATATATGTTGGAATGGGGATGAAGGGAAAAATACATGAGCTAATGTTCTGTGTTAGGATGTGGTCCCTAGGGTCAAATTGTGTCAATTAAGTTAGTATTTGTAATAGTTTTCCTGAAAGAATGTAAAGTCTTTTCGAAATGTGCAAGTGGATCACGAAACTAACTAAGAGTCAAAGGGGCATTAGCACCTTCTATGGGTAAGTGATATGTCAGTTTTGAGACTCACCCATGGTCCATGCGCCATGGTATTGTAATGAAAAATATATATATAGTTGAGTCATAGCAAGTCTAAAGGAAAACATTTTGATAGAGAATCATTGTAGGGGAAAGCTGCTAAGGTAGGAAAAGTTTGTTTCCTATACTTCAGCGAAAGGGGAAGGCTCTTGCAGCTAAGTGCATGAAGACCTTGGCAAGTCTCCAACTAAGTGCGTGCGCCTCTGCACCTGAGTGTGTAGGGAGGCGAAGTTTGTAATTGAACACTTATTCATAATAAAGACTATTTTGAGACAAACCTGTACATATGTGCCTTGTTTATTTATTTTTGTTAAGTTTATGTATCTTCGCCCTATGATGTATTTTATGTGACTTAATGCTTTATTTCTGTGCAAAACAGATAGATCTGTAATATTTATGCATAATAAATATAGTTAACCACCTTTGCGGAGCTTGGGAAGTTGTTAAATAAATATGTTGTAGTTAATTGAAGGGATAGATCCACACGAAAGTAGATCTTGGTCATAAAGGCTTTAGAATATACAGTTTATTTCACGAACTTAGTGAGTCTGTGTATTTTATGCCTATTAAGTACAAACAAGTACCTTCGTGAAAGTCTGAAGTCCATTTAGGTAGAATTGCAGTAGCTGACAGTCAAAAGGAATAGGTCTATGCAAAGGAAGATCTAAGTTATAATATGCTTAGAAAGCTCATCACACAGGCCTCTGGACATAGAAACCTGGTTCTAGCATCCCCCAATACTGCTTCGGGTGAGACTCCACCCTGCGCTACGAAGGTTGTTGCCGAAAGGGCTAGTAGTTAGGATTTTGTTGGTTGGTGCGAATAACTCTGAACCTCGATCAACCCCCTTAAGCCAAAAAATGGTTATGTTTTCGGAACTGGGATCAATTTGAGGAATGTGTGATGTCGAATAAGTGGTTCCCTACCAAGAAAGAAATTGAGAAGTGGTTGAGTAGATAACTATACTCAGACGAAACTGAGAACTTTTTATGTTTCTTCCCTTGCGAAATGCACGAGTGGCTGTCTATATTGGAGGACAACCATGGTACGTGGAGACTTTACTGTGTGGACTCCAAAGCTGGTGAGGTGCTTGGAAGATTCAGAAAATAACATTGTGTGGGTCGTTGATCACTAGATTGATCAAACACTCAAAGCGTTTGTGACTAAGTTCGCGAAAGATCACAGGGGCTTCACTCGGGGAGCAATACCATACCACATGGGTTCATATTGCGGGATATTGATTGAGGAAGAAATGGCATAATATAATGGGGGATATATAGGGGGTAGAGGATTTTTATATTGGAAGGTATAAAAAATGGAGCCTAAAGTTAATGAAAAAATATAAAGGGGTATAAAAGATTTTAATGAAAAAATGGATACCTACAATATCTAGTGAATGTAGGGGTTTTTAAATTGGGAAGGCATATTGGGTTTATATTGGTAGGGGGTTAAATAATGTGATTTTTAGAGGTATTTTCCAATATGTAGTCAAATTAAGGGTATTGCTTAATATGCCACAAATGCATGTGGTATATCAGAGGTTCATTAAGTGAAGCCCCCGTGGTGAAAGATACAACTGCCAATTACAGTGAAGTAGAGCACAGGCTCTTTAAGGGACTGTGAGGTAAGTACTTGTGATATTTGACAACTTGGATTAAGATGTTGTTGTGTGAAAAATGGGTTATGCAATTACCTTGATATTTGGGACTACGTGAAGCGGAAAACCCTTAAGAAGGAATGGAGAATCAGGCTCTAAATACAGTCTGCTATTGGGATCCTCATTGAGTGACGATGAAGGAACAATTTGAAATACACTGCGAAGTGTGCTGCAGTTGTTAACTTAGGGTATCCCACAGATACCTCATCCATCCACTCTGCCTCCACCTCCACCTCCATGACACACACCTACACCTTCACCTCCACTTCTGCCTCCACCTCCACCATTCAACATGGCAAACGCAATGAAGATGCCGATCTTCAAAGGGGTAGGAAGCAAAGACCCCAAGCAGTTCTGGTTCATTGCAAATGTTGTGTGAACAATTTAGCAGATCACTGATGATAATTTAAAGAAATCGCAGTTGGTCACAATGTTGCAGGATAGAGCACTGACCTGGTATATCAAGTACTGTCAAGAACACCCTGTTGCGACCTTGGTAGATACTCGGTAAGCATTGAATTGCTAGTTTAAGAAGCCTAAATCTTAAGAGGAGTTTGTTACAGAGTTTAAGGAGATCAAGCAAGTGGTGAATGAATCCTCGAGGGATTTCGATCAAAGGTTAAAATGTATGATCCGACAGGCTAATATGACTATCACATACGAACAACACAAAGATAGGTATATTGCTTCATTGTTGCCCCACTTAAGATTGCCATTATCACAACATAAGATAGCAATGCAAGCAGAAGTTGTGTAAATAGCAATGACATTGGGAGCCTCACCAATACAAGATATGAACATTGGAGTACAATAGATTCACTTGCAGCTGGAAAGTCTACACCTGCAGATGTAGAGCTTCAAGAAGGGAAAGGAAGCCCAGCCTGAGGTGCGCCATGAAGTTTGGTGCTTGAAATGAAAGGGTCATGGGCATGATAAGGACCATTGCGTGGTTTATAAAAATTATCTTATTAGGGGAGGGCCTATTCCCATGAAGCTAGAACATACCATTGGACTAAGCATAGGAGCAGTGCCATGGTGCACTATTTGTTAGCTTACAGGACAACATGTGATGGACAAATCTTATGTGCTACAAAAGTTTGTACAGACCGTACAACAGTTCTTTTGTAATTTCTACAAGTTTTTAGGTCATGATGAGTGCCATTGTCGAAGTAATGAATTAATGATGGATAGAAGCCCTACCTATCGAAAGCATGTAGAAACAAATCCTTTGGATCAGGGTGGCGGTGCAATGTGCAGAGGATTCCAAGGCCATGGAAGAGGAAGAGGAGGAGGGGCTTGCAGATGTCGTAGACAAGTTATTTTCTAAAACTATAGTGAAGTTGGACATTTTTCGCGCAACTGTCAGAACCCAATGCATCCATCTTGTCAATATTGCAGACAATTCGATCATGTGATAGAAGATCTCCCCATCCTTACAACAAAGATGCAAGAAAATAAGGCGCAAACCGAGAAGCCTACGCAGAATATCTAGATGATGAGGACAGAACCACGTGAAGAAGATCACAATGTTAATATCATAATGCATAGTGATATGGCCACACATGAACATAAGGGAAAGGAGCCAGAGACCAAAGGATGGGTGTGCAAGGCCGCTGAAAAGGAAGTCGGGTTTGTCCTCAACCAAGGTAAATAAACTTTTATGGGGGCTAAAATGTACTTCGTTGAAGCTTCTACGTCTAGAAGTCAAGAGAAATAAGCTTGGAATAGTGAAGTGCAAGATGTGGATACTTCATTGTTAGCTACTTTTCTAAAGACCTGTATGAAGTTTTTGTGTGATAAGAAGGCAGTAGAATGACTCCAAGAGCTAATAGAAAACTGGGTGGGTAATATTAAGCTTCCTATAGCATAGCACGCTATTAGGAAGCTAGGTAAGCATAAGAAGAAGATAGGGTGTGAGATGAGGCTGACTGTGTAGATAAGAGAGTATGAAATGGACCAAGTAATATTGGATTTGGGGTCAGATGCAAATGTGTTGACTAAGTAGACTTGGGAAAGGATGGGGAGACCTACGCTGCAATGGTATTCTATACAACTATGCATGGCCAATTAGCAGAAGATTATTCCTGTTGGGCGCTTGTATGGCGTAACAGTCGATATTGAAGGAGAAAGTGCTCTCGTGGATTTTGAAGTAATAGAAATAGTAGATGACTACAATCTGTATCATGCGCTACTAGGAATTGATTGGGCCTTTGAAATGGATGCAGTAATTAATTTGAAGAAGTGGAAGATGACATTTGAGAGGAACACACTTACTATTATTGTGCCACTGGACCCTGTTGAAGGAGCGCGCTATACTGAACCTATTCACGACTTTGTAGAGGATGACGATGATCTAGACCAGATATAGAAGATCACGACATGAAATGTAGATTGGATCAATCTGATAGTCAATGGATGAATCACGTGGGATAGGGATAGTTCTTGTACCTTAGACTCATATGAAGAACTTGAGCACTGGAAGTATTAGTTGCATGAAGTATCTACATTGCATTGCAATATGATGACCAAATCACTATCATGCGTATCTATGGAGGTAAGAAAGCTTCCGCACTATGATGGTTTGGATGATGTTAATATATTTTTGGATGAATTTGAAAAGGATGTGCTTGAGGAACATCAATTCTAGGCACTAGAATTGGTGTTGCGTGCTACACCCACCCGATGGTGGGGTATGCACAAGGAAAGTTTCGTTGATAAGAGGGAATGAAAACAGACGATGAAGCTAAGGTTTGGATATGCTAATACCCAGATGACTAAGAAATATAGTGGAAAGGATGATCTGCACAAACACTTGACCTGATGGACTAAATCTTGGGAAGAATAACGTCAACCAGAGTGGGTTCATATTTTCTGCCATACCATATACACTATACTTATGAATTTGTATATAGAAACAGAGTTATGCCATGGAACGACTAAATGGGATATTCTACAGGAAAGATTCTTATTAAATTTCAGCTTTGAGGATGGATTTGAATGCATTGATGAGGCATTACAAGAAATTAAGGCCATTATTTCAAATCACCTAAAGAGCCTGTGGAATGGGTACAACCAGACTGGAATACATAGTTGTACCACGCGATGCTACAATATAACTGCAGAAGAAGAAGAGGATGATCCAAGAAAAATCAACATTCTAGAAACTTAAGGACAATGTGAGGTTGAAGAACCTCAGACAGAGAACCCTCATGTAATACAACCACTGAAAACTAGACAAGTAAATATTGGATCCGATGTAGAGCCTAAGTTCGCAAAGACAAGAGACCATGTGGATGAAGATACAGTCAATAAGGTGGTTGAACTGTTGTGTGAATATCAAGATCTATTCCCAATGAAGTTCTTGGATTTGAAGGGTGTTGTAGGAGATTTAGGCGTAATGAAAATTACTTTGAAATCTAACGCGAAGCCCGTCAGCGAAAGACCTTATCGGCTCAATCTGAAGTATAAAGAAAAGGTGCACAAGATCTTGATAAGATGTTGGAGGTAGGCATCAATGAACCAATTGAAAAATATGATTGGGTTAGTCCCATGGTGGTTCAGGAAAAGAAGCAACAGGGTGAAATTAGGATATGTGTAGATCTGAGAAAGTTCAATGCTGCATGTGTGCATGATTCATTTCCAATACCATTTACAAATGAAGTGTTAGAGAATGTTGGAGGACATGAGGCTTATTCATTCATTGATGGGTTCTCAAGATACCATCATATTAAGATCACATCGAAGGATCGCAGCAAGACAACCTTCGCGACAGAGTAGGGTTGCTTTTAGTATACAGTAATTCCATTCGGGCTAAAGAATGCACCCGCGATCTTCTCTAGGTTAGTAATCATGGTGTTTAAGGAGTTTATTCATAAATTCTTGGAGGTATATTTTGATGACTAGACTATGTTCGGATTGGTAAAGCAACATGTTGAAATTCTGCACCTTATGCTGGATACATGTCGCAAATACTAGATCGCACTGAACTTGAAGAAATGTATATTTTGTGTGCCTTTTGGAATTTTCCTAGGCCATGTAGTATGTAAGCAGGGATTGATGGTGGACCCTATGAATATAGCAATGATTATGAGTTTAGAAGCTCCTAAGACTGTTAAGTAGTTGCTCGCAACATTGGGCCACATAGGCTACTATAGGAAGTTTATCAAGTCTTATGCCAGATAATTGCGCCAATGGAGAAACTATTAAATAAGGATGTGACTTTTTTTAGGGATGAGCAGTGTCAACAGAGTCTCGATGTGTTAAAGGACAAAATGGTGACTGCGCCAATCCTAGTATTTCTAGATTGGAAGAAATAATTCCATGTGCATGTAGATGCCTCATGTATTGCGCTGGTTGTGGTATTGACCCAACCTGGCGAAGGTTATATTGATCATCCAATAGTATTTTCTAGTAGGACACTGTCAAAAGCCTAAAAGAATTATTCCACTAGAGAGAACAAAGGGATGGCGATGGTTTATGCACTGCAAAAGTTTCGACATTATTTGTTCGGTGAACACTTCAAGATGTATACAGATCACTTCGTTCTCAAATACCTGGTCAATCAGCCTGTGTTTAGGGAGAAGATCTATTGGTGGTTGTTTTTGTTTCAAGATTATGATTTTGAATTGCTTGTGAAGCCCCAATGGTTGAATGCCAGACCAAATCATTTATCCAGGATTGAGATAGGCGAAGGACCAACCAATTTGGAAGATGAATTACCAGATGTGCAGCTCTTCGCAGTGCGCATTGCAGATGATCATTTTGCAGATACAATTGAGTTTCTGACTACTGGAAAAACTCCAGAAGGGTATTCTACTAAACAGAGGAAGGAACTAGTGTTCCGTGTTGCTGTTTTTTTTATTGTAGCGGGACATTTGTATAAGATGGGAACAAATGAAATATTGCGCTGATATGTTCCAGAGTTTGAGCATGCTAGTATTGTCACCGAGGCACATGGAGGAGTGGCGGGAGGACACTCTGTAGGTAAAGAAACTACGTAGAAGATTTTGCGCACAGGATTATGGTGGCCGACAGTGCATAAAGATTCTCAGGCATTTTGTAAAGCATGTGATTCTTGTCAAAGAATGAGGAAGCCTTCATGAAGAGATGAACTGCCCTTAAAACCTCAGGCCTCGTTACAAGTATTTGAAAAATGGGCAATTGACTTTGTAGGTCCAATACAACCACCAGGAAGGAATACATGTGTGTGGAACATTATTACTAGGATGGAATACTTAGCCAGATGGGCAGAAGCACAACCAGTGAAAGATTGTATTGCTGTGAAGTTCTTGTTCGAATACATCTTAACCATGTTTGGGTGACCTAAGGTATTGATGAGTGATAGGGTATGAATTTCTTGAATGAAACAATCAGCGTGATGCGCAAATAATTCTAGGTGTACCATCAAAAGAGTATGCCCTATCATCCCCAAGCCAATGGTACATCGGAAGCATTCATTAAGATTCTGGAGAATGCATTGACAAAGGTTTGTAATGCAAAGAGGAAAGACTCGGATGTACGCATCCCGACAGTTCTATGGGCATACAGGATGACATGTAGGAGGTTGACAGGCCAAACTCCATTTAGGTTGGTCTATGGGATCGAGGTGGTGAAGCCTATGGAATATATTTTTCCAATATTGCGCATTGCGGATTTAACAGAGATGCAGATCGCAAGACCTTGGAGGAATGACTTGCATAGTTGATTGTATTGGAAGAAGACCAGTTTCTTGTAGGATTTCACCAGTAAGTGCAAAAGGAACATGAGAAGGCTTGGAATGATAGGCATATTAAGTTGTGCACATTTAAGGTGAAACATTTGGTTATGCTTTATGATAGTAAGTTCACAAAATTTCTAGGTAAATTTCAAATGCACTGGTTGGGACCCTATGTAGTTAAGGAAATCACAAATGGTGGCACAGTTCAGCTCTTGAAGATGAATGGCGAATTGTTCCTTGGAAGGGTGAATGGAAGTTGGTTGAAGTTGTATACGAGGGATCCTACCGCTATGCAATGACCATATGGTAGAAGGGAAGTTGCAAGGGAGAGCGGGACTATAAACTACACCATCCATAGAAGAGGAGAACGTAGTAAGGAGGCTGCGTGACTGAAGTAAGGGGTACAACAGAAGAAGCTGTGAAGGACGAGTTGTGCCATGGGGGTTGGTATCACACAACCGAGTCTAAGAGTAGCTGTTGAAGTCACTATTCATGATTGGATAGAAAAACTCCCGTTAGGAGGAGCAGGTAGGCGACATTTATGCTGAAAATATTTGGATATCTTCCACCAAAGATGCATTTATGATCATAAAATGGAGAGAACATTCGAATTCGAATTCGAAATTGCCTATAAATCTGGCATGTTGTTTTGTCAAAGAACACTTTTCCTTCTAACAATTATGTATCAACCCTCTTGTTTTCGCTATATGAATTGGTAGGTTTGGGAGGATTTCGTTGCAAGTCCAACATTTGCAAAACTACCTTAGGAGAACCAGAAGATTATCCTTGAATAGATGGTTGAGCCAGTAAGTTCCGAAGCCACTGTCTCTCAAGAAGAAGCCCCTGAAGTTGCATCAATGGAAGCTACGCCATCTATGCCTACAACACCGAGGTCACCTAGGTTGAAGAAATCAGCTACTAAGAAAAATCAAAAGAAACCAAAACCTGTAACAGTGAGGCAGTCACGAAGAAGAACCCCACAAAGGTTCGACAAAATAGGGAAGAAGGATAAGGCAAAGTAATCAGAGGAACCTGTGGATTTGGACGCAAAATAACTTCACAATGGAGTTGAGGAATTGGATGTTGATGAGGGTGAGCCCATCACTAGGCTCCCAGTGAATATCCCTCCACAGAAAGGGAAAGCGAAGGTAACCAAGGACCCAGATTCAGGAAGGTTCACAATCTCTACACCGCTACTGTTAGAAGAAGTCGTATTTGAAGGCACGCTCTTAGCGCATATCCCTATGTTAAACATGGAGGATTGGGATCTCACCGACCATGAGAAATTTTCTCATTTAGCCACCAAAAAATACACGACTAAGATTTACTATGAAGAGACTGGGGTCAGAAGGTTGGAACCGATGACATGGGTAAAAGGTGTCGAGCAGGCTAGATTGCTACATATGTTGTGTGTGCCACACTTTCATAGATCAATTATCAATCTTGTCTGCGTGCACCCATTTATTGCGCTAGTGTATGATGGGTGTTTATGGTTAGGCAAAGCCATCTCAATAACATACATGTTGATCCATCAAATTATGAAGTTTCTCTATTAAAGGGTGAACCTAGCCAATGTATTTGGAGGCAAGAGGAAAGAGAGGGAGCTTGCGGATAAAATGAAAATTGAGTTTGGGTTAGTCAAGAAGTCATGCAGGTACTATATCCATTCTATTACAGACCAAGCGATGCAATTTTCCACTCAGATTTTAGCTGGGAAGGTCATGAGAAATTGTTGCACGAACGAGGTTCCAACACCAGTGATTTATTTGGTTGAACAATGCACAAAGGGGGTGCAGTACAACTAGGCACAATACATCTGTAGGGAATTCTTAGCGAATTTCCGCAAAGTACAGGAGGATAGAAAGGCATTTAACTATGCCTACCTCCTACTATTGATTATAATGGTTGCATGGTGACTTTCATAGGATAGTCATATCCCTCTACAAGATGAGGATTTATGAGAGGCAGTGAAGTTCGATTCACTGTGGGCAACGAAGGAACCAGAAAGTGTCACAGAATCAAAAGTTTTCTAGATTTTGGTCGAGATGGACCTCCACACAGTGATTAGTTAGAGGCCAAGGTTGTCCCCAACCTTGTTTGATCAGTTGTGGGCCTATGCGAAATTTAAGGCTGATTTTCATAACGTCTTCATACACGTGAGGCAAGACCCTAAGAAGATATGTCACAAGTTTCCATACCTAGTTGTGGATATTGATGTATAGGAGATTGTGGGAACATGGCCAACAGAGTGGTGAAAACCCACCGATCTTGGTGCAAGTACCAGCAGAGGCGGAGAAAGCTCTTCCGTGCAAATGAAAGCTGTGTAGAAATGAAAAGAAGCAGCACAAGCAGCAGTGCAGGAGTTGGTAGATCAAAAGAAGAAAGAAGTCGCTGCTAAAGCAGCTGTTGCTAAGGTAGCTTCCGATAAAGAGCGTGTTGCATAGGAGGGCACAATAGAAGTCTAAGAATTGGCTTCCAAGCACACGAAAGAGTAGGAATAGTCTGAGCTCGAAGGAGGCGGGGGTGACGAGTAGAGAACTCCCTTCAGGCTGTCAAATGACAAAAAAAAACAACTTTTTGACCGAGGAAGAAGCAAAAATTAGACAAACAGGCACACAAAGATCCAATGGTCCTCACTAAAGGGGACTTGGATGAGATCAGGGACAAGGTCTAAGATACAACAATGGAACTGTGGCAACAATTGAAGTAGCAGTTCCAACAATCACTTGGAAGCATGTAGAAAGATCCGAATGAGCTACAAATATAGACAGGTCAGCTGCAAGCAAGTGTGGGCCAAGTGAGAGGGGTTCAAGTGAGTCTGTAGTAAGTGAGCACGAGTGTAATAGAAATTGAATGAAATATGGACCTCAGAGTAACTCCCTTGCCAAAAGGAACATTACGCGCAAAATCAAAGGAAGATAACGCTCAACTCAAAAAGATCAAAGCGTGGGTATGAATTTAGCCACGTTGCCCCTTCAGACCCTCCACATGCTTCATCAAGGGGCCTCAGATGAGCTTCAAATCAGAGAACAATGAATGCTATTGGTCATTAGTGAATTTAAATGAATAATGAACATATCTTTTCCGAAAAGATTCAATCTGTTAAGGAAAATGATGAGCTAGCCGTGTGAGCCTAGATCATAGAAGCAACAATTACAAAAGCATGTAGTTCAGTACTAGAGCTACACATTCCAGAGGATGTGGCTGCTTCAACAAAGGTTTGGAAATTGGTCGCTGCAGTGCGACAATCTAAGGAGGAGGTAGGCCAAGTTACTTTTGATTTTTAGATGAAGATCTCAGAACTGCAATTGAAACTGTAGTCGACTACTATGCCAGTGGTCAGGAAGCAGTGTGATGCAACCATCAGAGAACACATCTCTATCTTGGATAAGGTAGTAATGGGCTGCAATTATTTCTTTGAACATGCAATGGAGCTATGGACCACTTTGCAGGAGGACTCAAAACTGCAGATATTAGGTACATAGATCAAAGAGGCACAACTGGAAGTCGATGATATTAGGGCGACTGCACGCACTTTGGCACCAATCGAGTGCTTCACGCATTTATAAGAAATGAAGGTGTTGCAGGCACAGGTTGAGGAGCTACAATGCAAAGAACAATATTTGAAGGCTTAGATTGAACCATGGATAGAGGAAGCAAGCCAAATTACTTTGTCTATCGAAGAGAAGTTGAAGAATCTCGAACAGACACAAAGGACCATGCGCCTCGTGATGTAGGGGCCAACTACAGAGAAGCTTGTCAAAGAACTAAAGCATCCTGTCGTACAGAGCACAACGAACATTGGAGTCTTGAAGATGGAGTTTAGTGTACCCCGTTATAAAGTGGAGAAGTCATCTGGGTGACTCGAGGGTGAGTCACCATATTTTTGTTGGGGCCCTGTTGGGGTGGGTCCCTAAGGTCAAATTTTGTCAGTTAAGTCACATATTGTATTATTTTTTGTGAAAGAAATTAAAGTCTATGTGAAATGTGGAAGCAGAGTGCGAAGGTAAGTAAGAGTTAAAGGGGCATTAACCCCTTGCATGGGTAAGTGATAGGTTGGTTTTAAGAGTCACCCATGGTTCGTGGGTCATGGTATTGTATTGAAAGGCTATATATATTTGAGTCATAGCAAGTCTAAAGGAAATTTTTTTGATAGAGAATCATTGTAGGGGCCAGGTACTAAGGCAGGAAAAGTCTGTTTATTGTACTTAGGTGAAGGGGGAAGTGTCACGCCCCTACACCTGCGGCAGTGTTTCAACCGCTTATAGCGAGGTGCGGCACTACCATTCATTTTCTTTTCACCAATACTTATGATTGTAGACTACGCCTAACATTCCATACTTCGTTTATTTTTCATTACCAAGTATTATTTCTTTATCCTTTATACAAGTGAAAGCCCATAACATTCACATAAACAACATTACACAAGAGAAATGCACAACAGTATAAAGGGAGGGGAAACTCCCTACAATATGAGTCTGCCCAAGTCAATATATATAATCTTCACTTTTACAAAGTACAAGTTAAATCTTGGGAAACCCCAAATTTACACTTAGCCAATTTCCAACTTTGGCAAACTCAGTTGCCTAGCTCGTCGACACCTCCACACGGTCGCCGCACGACTCGCCAACCCTTCGTTCACCTCGTCGCACGATCGTGTTGTTTGCCCAACTTAGGCGCACCTCGTCGTAACCAAGTCGCCACACATGGGCGCCTCCGCACTAGTCACACCTCTGTTCACAATCTCAACACTTCACTGTTTCCACCATTTCGTGGTGCATGGCTCACCCTCACTCGGTCGCTCATCCGCAAAATTCTTCGTTTCAGCGCGCCCTCACCTGGCTGCCCGTCCACACGTCCATCCATTCACCCAACTCGTTCACCCAACCTCGTTCACCCGAGTCGCCACACGACATCACCCGGGTCGCCACACGCCTTCACCCGGTTCACTTGAACAACCTCACCAGGGTTGCCACACAACTTCACCCGGGTTGCCCGAACGACCTCACCCGGGTCGCCACACGACCTCGCCTGGGTCGCCCGAACGACCTCGCGCGAGTTCTACCCAAACGACTTTTCTGAACGAATTTCCTGAACGACTTCTCAAATGACTTTCTCAAATGACCTTTCAAACGAATTCTCGAACGACTTCCTCGAAGAACTTCTTGAACGACTTTCTCGAACAAATTCTCGAACGATTCCTCGAATGACTTCTCGAACGAATTCTTGAACGAGTTTTACACCCAAGTTCCGCTCGTCGTGCAGGCTCATCCACGCACTGCAGAACTCCTTGTTCAAACTCGTGTGATCGAATGATGGTCGTTTGCCTCCAAACGCCCTCCAATATATATAGGTGGGTGGCGGGTTATGTCACCCAGCCGACCCACACCAAATGCCCAAGCCGACTCGTTCAACATGTGTTGTCTCACCCAAGAGGAGGGTCGGCCCACCCAACTCGTCCAACACCTTATAAACTCGTTTCTTGGCTCGTTTCATTTCATATTTCACATGTCCTTCGCATGGTGGAGTCGCCCTTCCCTTCGCATGGACCGTAGGTCCTAACATCCTCCCCCACTGGAAGTCATTGTCATCCTCGACAATATCTCATCCTGGCAACCAACTGTCACCAAGATCACCATACCAAGGTATACACCCCATCGATATGTCATACATCTGAAATCATCTCAATCCATGACCATCGACTACCCTGTCACAATCTCCACATTCTGCTCCCCGTCGTGGAAGGCTGGTCCCTCCATCTCAAGGTACATTCCCACTGCAACATCTCGTGTCGAACGCGTCATGTGTCGTCCTCGTGTGAACTGCTGCCATGATACTCCAACAAATGCTAACACATCTCTGTACACTTCCGGACCCCATGTTTGAACTAGTGAGGTGATCAGTCCAACTATCACACTCAAACCATGAGAGTGAACATCCTCATGCCATCATGAGCTGCTTCTCAGAACATCCCATCACATCCTTAACTCGATCAAGAATCCATCTCCATATAAGTGTAAGCCATGCTCAGGTCCATGAAATAGTCCTCATCTCATCTGCAACATGTTGTCCATGATGTCTGGTACTAATGTGTCGCATGAAATCAGCCACATCTACCCCAACATCATCATCCATCTGCAAAACATCCATCTCCTCAAAGTGAAGAGATCATCTCTCGACTCTCGATGTGCCACATCCAGGTCCATGAAGCAACCTCCATCATATCTGCAATGTGCCATCCCTCAAGTCTGCCATAGAAACAAGTATACACCTGTCTCATCTATCCATGTGCTTCCCATGGTCATAGATCAATCAGCTCCCATGTGCCAAAAGTTGTTAAGCCTCGGCTCAACCCATACCCAAGTGTTACCACCAAGGCATCATCGTCGTTGTAACTCCAATACTCCAAAGTGTCTCATATCGATCCTCCACATCAAGTCACTCTTTCAAGCCATTCCCATAGATGTACATGAAAGTATGCACCCCATCCTACATCAAAGTCTCTGACCTCAGCTCCTCAGTGCATCAGATCCTCCAAGTCCACCATATATGAAGTCCCTAAAAGTCACAACCTCATGTCATCATGAGCTCCATGAGTCATCTCCAACCAACACTCTAGCAAGCATACAAGTCTTGGCCCAAAGGTCTCTGCAAGATTCCTCAGCTCTTCATGTAGTAGGAATGCTCCATAGTCTGCTCACAACTCCATCCAAGTCCATGGCCTTGTTGTACAAGAGTGAACAACCTCTCCATCGGCTCATAAGTAAAACATCTCCATGTCACAAAACCAAATCCACCTGCACAACATCCCTGCCTTGGCACTCCTCATTGGATGCCCATAAATAACACCTCTACAAGTGCTCCTACATAATGTCCCTGCATAAGATTGCCATGCTCCATGTCTCCAACCTGATGTCCATGACTAAGTTTCCCATGTTGTCCAACTAGGTAGACCCATCACAACAATCGGTCATCCTCATCCAAGTCTACAATCTTCGATCTAGTGAACTCAGCCACCCAACCATATCATCATCATATCATGAGTCTCTTCCATCATACCTTCCCCACTAAAGGTTCCACCAAGACTTGCTTTCTTGGTCTCGGCCATGAGAAGTCCACCCAAGTGTCATCATACCTTAAGTGTGTGCCCTCCAATAATCTGTCCATGAGTCATGCTGGGCACTTAGCCAATTCTCCATGTGGCTAAAGCATGACCCATCCTTCGCAATGATCATCATGTTCCTCCCTTGTCACGGGCCTTTGTACCTTGTACCATAAGGTCACAAACATTCCCAACAAGTCCTGCAACAATCAACAATCCTTGCTTCTCCATACAAGGTCTCATCGTAGACATCCATGGTAAGATCCTTGCTAGCATTGGCAAACTGACTTTGCCTTTCCCTGCATATGGTCCATCTACCAAATGCTCAAATGAAACAAAAGTATCAATAGTACTTACATCATCATCATGAGGCTCCTCCATGTGAGTATCCTCATCCACCCATGTCTACAAACTGCATGATCTGGTCCAACTTGACCAATCTCAAGTTCATCCTCCATCGTTGTCACATCTGCAACATCCTCAATCATCACGGCTTCCTCTTTCTTGTTAGCACAATCTGCAACTTCATCTTGCTCCATTGTCCAACCAAGTTGAAGAAATTTGTCTTCAACATATTTTCCAAGACCTCAAGTTCCTTTCAAATCTTGGGGTTCTCTTCTTTCATCCGCTTCAACCTGTATAAGGTAAGCAAGAGCTTCCCTTCACATTCTTCTAAACTTTCCATGCCTTGTCGTTCAGCTTGTTCCAAGCACTAAGCTTCACCTCTACTAAACATGTTTCACCATTCACCTAAGTCACCCTAATATTCCACCCGTTACCTACAAAACTTGAGCTCCTTGCCAAGTCTTCAGTCTTCGTAGAATCAGCTCCTTAATTTAGTTCACTAGCTTTGATACCAACTATCACGAAGTGCAGGTGTATCAGTTTCAACGCTTCAACACCAGCACTAGCTCCCCGACAGTACCTCTAATACCACCTGTCACGATAATGCAGTGGAATCAGCACTTCATCATCAACCCAAACACGAGCTCTAATACCACCTATCACGGCCATACACCTGCGGTAGTCTTTCAACTGCTTATAGCGAGGTGCGGCACTACCAATCGTTTTCTTTTCACCAATACTTACGATTGTAGACTACACCTAACATTCCATACTTAGTTTATTTTTCATTACCAAGTATTATTTCTTTATCCTTTATACAAGTGAAAGCCCATAGCATTCACCTAAACAACATTATACAACAGAAATGCACAACAGTATAAAGGGAGGGGCAACTCCCGGTAATATGAGTCTGCTCGAATCAATATATATAATCTTCACTTTTACAAAGTACAAGTTAAATCTTGGGAAACCCCAAATTTACACTTAGCCAATTTCCAACTTCGGCAAACTCGATTGCCCAGCTCGTCGACACCTCCTCATAGTTGCCGCATGACTCACCAACCCTTCGTTCACCTCATCACACGATCGTGTTGTTTGCCCAACTTAGGCGCGCCTCGTCGTAACCAAGTCGCCACACACGGGCGCCTCCGCATGAGTCACACTTCCGTTCACAATCTCAACACTTCACTATTTCCATTGTTTCGTCATGCACGACGTGCCCTCACCCGGTCGCCCGTCCACACGATTCTTCGTTTCGGCGTGCATGGTGTGCCCTCACCCGGCCTCCCGTCCGCACATCCACCCGTTCACCCAAACTCATTCACCTGAGTCGCCACACGACTTCACCCAGGTCGCCACACGACTTCACCCGGGTCGCCCAAACAACCTCACCCAGGTTGCCACACGACCTCACCCAGGTTGCCCGAACGACCTCGCCCGAGTTCTACCCGAACAACTTTTCTGAATGACTTTCCCGAATGACCTTTCGAACAACTTTCTCGAACGACCTTTCGAACGAATTCTCAAACGACTTCCTCGAAGGACTTCCCGAATGACTTTCTCGAACGAATTCTCGAACGACTTCCTCGAACGACTTCTCGAATGAATTCTTGAACGACTTTCTTGAATGAGTTTTACACCCGAGTTCCGCCGGTCGTGCGGGCTCATCCACGCACTTCAAAACTCCTTATTCGAACTTGTGTGATCTAATGATGGTCGCTTGCCTCCAAACGCCCTCCAATATATATGGGCGTGTGGCGGGTTATGTCACCTCGCCAACTGACACCAAATGCCCAAGCTAACTCATTCAATATGTGTTGTCTCGCCCAAGAGGAGGGTCGGCCCACCCAACTCGTCCAACACCTTATAAACTAGTTTCTTGGCTCGTTTCGTTTCATATTTCGCACGTCCTTCACACAGTGGAGTCGCTCTACCCGTCGCATGAACCGCAAGTCCTAAGAGGAAGGCTAGTGCAGCTGAGTTGTTTAAACATGGAGGAATAATAGAATAACACCACCACTCCATCTTGAGCGTTTCAAATTGTCATTAAATATTTATTATACTTATTATTCATTATCATTCCATATATTATAATCAAAGGCTCTGTCGATGCATGTATTTATTTGTTAACACTTGGGTTGTTGTAATTGTTGAAGGATTACTGGAATGTTGGAAGGATTACTCTAAAGATTTGAAGTGCTTCTCTCGGCTTCTATCTCGTAAAAAATGTGAAAAATCTTTCATAGCCTTCCTTTTCTCTTCCTGGTATTTTTTCAAGTTTCTGCATTGGAGAAACCCTTTCTTAGTGATTGCCTTGTTGTAATTGTTGAAGGAATACTTGAAGGATCCGTGCAAGGATTACTGGAACTATTTGAAGGGGATTCTCTCTGCTTCTATCTCCTAAGAAAGGTGCACAATTTGTTACCTAGATTTATTTTCAATGGCCACGCTTAACTAGATTTGTCAATACTCTAATGTTGAAGGACTTTGTTCATTATTGCTGAAGTATTGTTAAAATATTGATCTCGCTGTTGTTTGTCAAATTCTGAAATATTTTGGAATTGAGAAAGATTAAGTAATTGATCTGCTATACCTCAAACAATTAACCTTTTCTCCTGACAGTGAAGTTTTAAGATATTCCTAAAATTTGCAATCAACATAAATCCAAGACCAAAACCATACCCTATTAAAAAAAATGGATGCAAAACCATTGAATTGATGATGGGAATTGATCAATTAATAAATAGACATTCAGTTTACAATGAGGCAACATTAGAACTAGGAAATAACTAAGTAGCACGGAGAAACGTTTATCGTAGATTGTACTTCTAAAATGCAGAACGGGACAACTCACAGGGCCCAAATGTTGGGCAGCATCTTACTTTTCAAGACACAATGCCATGCATGTTTGATTAGTTTTCTCCCAGTACGAGAGTCACCTTCTCAACTAAAAACATCAAGAATCGATATGGTCCATTCTGTCATGAATACTTTCTTGTCAGCGATTGAATCGATTGTCTGGATAATGCGTTTCAGTTATTCAAAATCCCAATCAATACTCCACCGAATTCTATTGTGCTCATTTCATGCATAATCATGACTATATTAACTCACAAATGCCTAAAGCGATCTAATCGATGGCTTTTGAGTAGATCGAACGGATTATCCTCGGCAGTCACGCTTGGCTTTGAAAGGCGTAAGATGGGTTTTTAGTAGATCTAATGGAATCGCCTCCACAGTTATGCTTCGCTCCGAAAGAACATAAGAAGGAACAGAATAATTGTCCAAATCGATGTGAGAGATAGGCTTGAGTATATATATTTGTGGGAGATTTCTTTTTAGGGTTGGGTTTACCCTAAAATGAATTTATTTCTATCCCTCAAACTTTGAAAGGAGAAATGGATGCAGTCCTCTAGTGTCCTCCACCTCCTCGGCTACGACGGAAATTCCTGTACTGTCTTACACTGTAAATAGTCACCCTGCACTCATGAGATAGTTTTTCCTGTCAAAAGGTGTCTTGCCTTTGCTTTCTCTGTTATTGTTTTTATCATACTAATTTTATTATCATCATGGATTCAAGATGAAA
The DNA here is from genome assembly GCA_031772625.1 of Pinus tabuliformis. Classification (NCBI taxonomy): domain Eukaryota; kingdom Viridiplantae; phylum Streptophyta; class Pinopsida; order Pinales; family Pinaceae; genus Pinus; species Pinus tabuliformis. The sequence goes on from CM062813.1 coordinate 1,026,408,499, forward strand.
CCGTAAAAAATGTAAATTGAAATGAATTGAGAAATATGAAAAGAGCTATCTTGAAATATAAACCCTGCCTATCTTCGTTAACGTTTGCACAACATATCGTACTGTATGATTATGTAGTTCATTTACATTTTAAAAATATATTTTTGATTCGAAAATGATTTACAATAGCAAATGCAGAATTCATGGCACTAAGGAAAATCCCTTTGTAATCCCCTCCACGTCCATTAACGCAGAAATAGAAGCTATGAAAGCAAAGAAGGCATTCCATTGCTCCACCTTGGTTTCATAAATAAATCAGAAACAAGAAAGCAAAATAGGGGTAAAGCTGCCCAGGACTTCTAGCAAATTCCAGCTAACCAAAATACATAGAGAGAGCATAAAAGTTCTTTATAATGAAACTAAACTACTCACGCCATCTTTTATAAAATGGGTGAGTAAAACCCTAATATAACCAGAGGTGGAAAGACCATCGAGCAATTAAACAACATAAAGGAGCAACGCATGACTTCAGTTCATATGGAGCAGGTCAAAAACGTGCACAAAATATTGTTGGAATGGTAATTGAAACTTGCAGATTTTTCCTCTGCGATGCGATCGCAGATCGCATATCGCACTTCCCTTCTTGTCAACCTTCACCGTGTCCTTTGATTGTCTGCGATTGCGATCTTGCGATGCGATCTGATCGCATATCGCAAATCGCATGATTTAAAGGTTATAAGAGCGGTGGAACATCCTTTCTCTTCTTGCGATGCGATGTTGTGATAAGCCATGCATTAAATTCCAGCAAGATATTTTGAGGCGTGTAATTAATGATATTTACTAGCGTTGGTAAATGTAGGTGAAATTTTAAATTTTATAATTTTTTATTTCACGGAAGTGGGGAAAAGCAACACGTATTGTAAATATATTTTGTGTTGTTCATTATATATATATATAAAAAAAATGCAAGAGTAGGGGGGACGTGTGAAGAGTATTAGCAAGAAGAGTTCTTTCTTCTCTGCAACGCACAGCAGTGCTGAAGATATAATTTTCTGAGATAGTGGAATCAGATTCTGGAACTGAAGTTCCTGTTGTAAATCCCTCTGAGTAGAGGAAGACTATTTTGTAACAGTTTTATCTTTGTTGTTTTCTAATAAAGATCCTGTAGTTAAAACAGAGCGTTGTTCTCTGTGTTATTTTTTTTGTGTGTTTGAAATGATCAGAAATTCTCAACATGGTATCAGAGCTAGTCTAGGCACTCAGTGAGTAAAAAAAAAAAACAGAGCTTGTTTTTCACTGTAGGAGCTGTAAGAAGCTTATTGAGCAGATTTTTTCCAGCAGAGAAATTTTTTGCTTGTTTTTTTTGGTCAGTATCTCTTCTTTATTTACACAGGTTAAGATGGCAGATGCTGGAACAGGTTTGACAAATCCCCAACTGCCACAGTTTAATGGGAAAAATTATAGTTATTGGTCCATAACAATGAAAGCATTGTTTGCTTCTCAAGGAATATGGGAGCTGGTTGAAACAGGCTATGCTGAACCTGCAGATGCAACAACACTGGCTGCTTTGACAGTAGCAGAAAGAGACGAGTTGAAGAGTGACAAGAAGAAGGATGCCAAAGCCCTCTTTTTCCTCTTCCAGTCATTACATGAAAGTGTTTTTCCGTGAATTGCAGCAGCAACAAAGTCCAAGGAGGCCTGGGATATTCTCAAAACTGCCTATCAAGGGATGGGGAAGGTGAAGACTGCAAAGTTGCAGATGTTGAGGAGAGACTTTGAAAATCTCAGCATGAAGGAATCTAATACAATAGATTCATTCTTCACTCAGGTCATTGGCTTGATAACCCAGATAAGATCTCATGGTGAGATTCTTGAAGATAGAAGGATTGTAGAGAAAATCTTGAGATGCTTACCCTCAAGGTTTGAATCTATTGTGGTAGCAATAGAAGAAACAAAAGATCTCTCACAGTTCACGGTAGATGAGCTGAGTGCTTCACTTTTGTCTCATGAACATAGACTAAGTAGAGGAACAGATTCCTCTTTTGAGCAAGCATTCAAGACTCAGATGTCCTTTGGCCAAAGAAGAGGTCGAGGCAGAGCAAACAACAGAGGTCGTGGAAGAAGCCAAAACAGAGGCAAATATTATCCTGCAAGCACAAGCGGAAGGAGCTGCAATCAGAACCAAGATGAAGGTTCAAGCAAACAGCAAGCTCATGGACAAAGGTATGACAAATCCCAAGTCCAATGTCATTATTGTAAGAAATATGGGCACTATGCCAATGAATGTAAAAAAAAACAAAATGACATGAATAATAGACAAAATGCTAATTTTGAAAATGAAGAAGATAAGAACCCAAAGAATGTGTTGTTAACATGTAACATAGCACAAGACAAACAAGAAGATTTTTGGTCCTTAGACTCAGGCTGTAGTAATCACATGACTGGAAATATTGCAATGTTTGCCAATCTGGATGAAAATGTGAAATCTGAGGTAACAACAGGGACTGATGATAAGATAATTGTCAAGGGTAAGGGCAGAGTCAGCGTCCGAGCAAAAAATGGAGAACAGATGATTGTGCCAGATGTATACTATGTACCTGGTCTGAAATGTAATCTTTTGAGCATTGGACAACTCATTAACAAAGGTTACAATGTGTTCTTCAAAGATGATTTGTGTACAATCAGAGACATACCTCCAAGTAAGAAGATCATTGCACAGGTGCAGATGACCAGCAATAGAATGTTTCCTCTCAAACTCAGGGTAGATTTGAAGGAAGGCAGAACTATTGCGGCTGTAACACAAGAAGTCTTTCAGGAACAACTGAAAGATGTGAATTGGTTTTGGCATTTGAGATTTGGACATCTAAATTTCGGAGGCCTGAATCTGTTGCACAGAAAGGGAATGGTAAAGGGATTACCATTGATTGAAAAACCAGACAGCCTTTGTGAAGGCTGCATCTTGGGCAAGCAACACAAAGAAAGCTTTCCAGCACGAAAGAGTATAAGAGAAAAAGCACCATTGGAAATTGTTCACTCCGATGTGTGTGGACCGATGCAAACACCATCATTTGCCGGAAATAAATATGTTTTAACTTTCATTGATGATTACACCAGAAAGACATGGGTGTATATGCTGAAACAAAAGAGTGAAGCGTTTGAGAAATTCCACCACTTCAAAACTCTTGTTGAAAAGCAGTGTGGGCATTATATCAAAGTGCTCAGAACAGATAGAGGAGGAGAGTACATCTCCCAAGCCTTTCTGCGTTTTTGCAGAGAGAATGGCATACAAAAACAGTTCACCGCAAGGTATACACCTCAGCAAAACGGAGTTGCTGAAAGAAAGAATATGACCATTCTTGACATGGTCAGAAGTATGCTGAAGGAAAAGCACTTGCCGCATGAGTATTGGGCAGAAGCTGTTACTTGCGCGGTTTACATATTGAATAGATGCCCAACTAAAGTTGTCATGAACAGAATACCAGAAGAAGCATGGAGTGGTCAAAAGCAAACTGTCACTCACATGAGAGTATTCGGTTGTGTGGCATATGCACATGTACCGGATCAGCTAAGAAAGAAGCTTGATAGTAAGGGGGAGAAGTGTGTCTTTATTGGCTATTGTGATGAGTCAAAAGCATACAAACTCTATAATCCATCCACCAAGAAATTGATAGTAAGCAGAGATGTGCAGTTCATTGAAGATGAAGCTTGGGATGGAAGCTTAGAGAAGACAGTGAATGTGAAGACAATTGTGTCTCACGAAGAAGAAGAGGAAGGGACAGCAGCAAATAATCCTTCCTTGGTGGGTCCTCCTCCACCACAGCAAGTACAACAAACCACACCACAATCTGGAACTCGAACAGCCTTAAGAAGTCAAGGAAGTGCTTCTCCAAGCACACCACAAGGATCAAAAATACCCTCAAGTTCAGATGGAACTCCAAGCACACCAAGAAGACCAAGATTCAGAAATATGAATGAGATTGATGAACAAGGAGAGGTAAGTAACAATACCGGTCTGAATTCATTATTCGCTTTATATTGTCATGTTGATGACCCAGTCCATTTTGAAGATGTTGTAAATGAAGATAAATGGATTGAAGCAATGAATGAAGAAATTGGTGCAATTAAGAAGAGTAAAACATGGGAGTTAGTGGACCTCCCTGTAGGCAAAGATGCCATTGGAGTTAAGTGGGTCTATAAGACCAAAAGCAATGCTGAAGGCAAGATTGACAGACACAAAGCAAGACTTGTTGTGAAAGGCTACAAGTAGCAACAAGGCAAAGACTATGATGAAACCTTTTCACCAGTAGCAAGGATGGAAACAGTCAGAACAGTGTTGTCTATTGCAGCACAACACAAATGGAAGATTTATCAGATGGATGTTAAATCTGCATTCCTGAATGGAGTATTAAAAGAAGAGGTTTATGTTGAACAACCTCTGGGCTATGAAGTTGAAGGCCAAGAGAATAAAGTCTACAAAATGAAAAAAGGCTCTTTATGGGCTGAAGCAAGCTCCAAGAGCATGGTACAGCAGAATAGATGCTTATCTGATTGACAATGGGTTTGATAAGTGTGATGGTGAACCCACACTCTACATAAAGGATAATGACGGTAAGATTATTATTGTTGTTTTATATGTAGATGATTTGATTTTTACTAGCAATGATGCGTCTCTCATTGCTGATTTTAAAGCAGTCATGAAAAGTGAATTTGAAATGACTGACTTGGGCTTCTTAAGATATTTTCTTGGAATTGAAGTAGACCAAAGCGAAAATGGCATTTTCATTTCTCAAGATAAATATGTAGAAACAATGTTGAAGAGATTCAACATGCAGAACAACAAGACAACTGTGACTCCAACTGTAGTGGGGTTAAAATTGACCAAAGAAGACAGCAACAAATATTTTGATCCAAAACTGTACAAGAGCATAGTTGGCAGCCTTATGTACTTGACTGCAACTAGGCCAGACATTATGCACGCTGTGAGTTTAATTTCCAGATTTATGGAAAGACCGAAAGAGACTCATTGGCAGGCAGCCAAGAGGATTCTAAGGTATGTGAATGGAACGAAGGGGTTTGGTATTTTATACTCCTCTTCTGAAAGTTTTATATTGACAGGTTACACTGACAGTGATTGGGCTGGAAGTGTTGATGATAGGAAAAGCACATCGGGATATGTGTTTCATATGGGATCGGGAGCCATCTCATGGGATTCCAAGAAGCAACGAGTTGTGACTTTGTCAACAGCAGAGGCAGAGTATGTGGCAGCAACAGCAGCAGCATGCCAAGCAGTATGGCTGAGAAGAGTTCTCAGAGATTTGTGTCATGAACAAGAAAATAACACAACCACTTACTGTGACAATACCTCAGCAATAGCATTGTCTAAAAATTCTGTTTTTCATAAAAGGACAAAGCACATAGACACCAAATTCCACTTCATACGTGAATTGGTTAACAATGGTGAGATTGTTTTGCAGCACTGCAGAACAGAGGATCAACTAGCTGATATCTTGACAAAACCATTGGCAAAGAAAAGCTTTGATCATTTCAGGAAATGCCTGGGTATGCAGAAAAAACCCAGCAGTTAAAATTAAAGGGGAGTGTTGGAATGGTAATTTCAACTTGCAGATTTTTCCTCTGCGATGCGATCGCAGATCGCATATCGCACTTCCCTTCTTGTCAACCTTCACCGTGTCCTTTGATTGTCTGCGATTGCGATCTTGCGATGCGATCTGATCGCATATCGCAAATCGCATGATTTAAAGGTTATAAGAGCGGTGGAACATCCTTTCTCTTCTTGCGATGCGATGGTGTGATAAGCCATGCATTAAATTCCAGCAAGATATTTTGAGGCGTGTAATTAATGATATTTACTAGGGTTGGTAAATGTAGGTGAAATTTTAAATTTTATTATTTTTTATTTCACGGAAGTGGGGAAAAGCAACACGTATTGTAAAGATATTTTGTGTTGTTCATTATATATATATATATATATAAAAAAAATGCAAGAGTAGGGGGACGTGTGGAGAGTATTAGCAAGAAGAGTTCTTTCTTCTCTGCAACGCACAGCAGTGCTGAAGATATAATTTTCTGAGATAGTGGAATCAGATTCTGGAACTGAAGTTCATGTTGTAAATCCCTGTCAGTAGAGGAAGACTATTTTGTAACAGTTTTATCTTTGTTGTTTTTTAATAAAGATCCTGTTGTTTAAAACAGAGCGTTGTTCTCTGTGTTATTTTTTTTGTATGTTTGAAATGATCAGAAATTCTCAACAAATATTTCGCAACAAACAGAATTAGTGGTCAACCGTGATGCATGACGAAAGAGAAAAAAAGATGACTACGATTTTTTTTGGAAACGAAAAAAATGAAATAAAATAGAGATTGTTTTGGGAAGCTTCATTGAAAAGACTAAATATTTTGCATCAAACTGAACCAGTGGTCAACCGTGATGCATGACCAAAGAGAAAAGAAGATGACTACGAATTCTTTTTTGAAAATGAAGAAAATGAAATAAAATAGAGATTGTTTTGGAAATCTTCATTGAAAAACATGTGGACTACCTACATTGCAGAGAGTAGACCGCTAGATCTCACGTTATACACCCTGTAAGCAGATCCCAGTCGTAAATAATTATAATAGTGAATACATAATCTGTCAGAGAAAAAAAACTGTGAGGCCCAACTAGCCATTCACTCAAAATTACGCCATAAATTATTTCATATAAGCTGCTTTACCTCACTGCGTGGAGAAGAGTTATGCTAAATGAGAAAACAGACACTAAGATATGAGTTTGTCGGTATTTTGTAGAGGTATCAACTTTGTTAGAAGATTGCGGTTGTTATTTTGATGCAAGTTGGGTCGTTATTTTGATGAAATTTTACATCCACTTCCAAGCAAGTAACTGGATTGGCGAGACTGGTAATAGAATAGGTGATCAAGAAAGTTTTAAGTAAAAATCACATTCAAATTGTTAAGTTTACTGGTATCAACTACCTACTCGATTGTTAAGTTTACTCGTAGCCAATTGATCTTTGTATTTTGGTTTTGGTAATAGTTTAATAAAGTAATTTCATAGTTGAGAAATAAACAAGAAAGAAAAATAGGGGTAAAGCTGCCTAGATCTTCTAGCAAATTCCATTCTGCCGAAGGCCTCCTTAGGTCTTGGTCTATGTCTTTGATCTTTGTATTTTGGTTTTGATAATTGTTTAATAAAGTAATATAAAAAAGAACTTTAAAATATTAACAAGAATTATAAGAATTCAGAAATATCACAAATAATTAGAGACATAAACATGTATTTATCTTTTTTCCTTTAACATTCTTAACATTTTTCTTTTCTTTTTGATATATAATCTACTATTATGAATAATTATAATATGAGAGCTAAAGGATCTTAAGGTAGCCGCTGCTAGCAACCAACAATTAACAGAATATTTTGGAAATCGAGTCAATATTTAATCGAACCAAGAAAATTGATTAAGTTGTGTTCTGGTCATTTCAAATTTATTCTAACATCATTCATCATATCTTTCTCATTGATTAAGTTGTTTTCTGGTCATTTCAAATTTATTCTAACATCATTCATCATATCTTTCTAACATCATTCATCATATCTTTCTCATTGTAGATTAGGTTGCATTCACTTTTACAAGGATTTCTGTTTACAATTTATGAGGTGTATTGTTGAAATTTTTTAATAAATTTATGATAATAAATTTGTAGTTTTATGATTTTGATAGGTTAATAAATTATTAAAATAAAATATATTAAAAATATTTTAAAATTAAAGGTTTTTGATTAAAAAAAAAATTATTAGGTGTTTGATTTATTTAATTAAACTAATTTCAATCTTAATAGTTTAACTAATATGACACCAATTATTTCTTTTAAAAGAGAAAGTGATTTACTATCAAATATTTTTAAATTTATTCAATTTTGTTTTCCATGTAAAAAAAAAATATAATTATTGATTTTTTTAAATTTATTTAAATTACCATTTTTTTGTTTTTAATAAATATTTTAATATTATAATTATTTATACTAATTTTAATGAAATTAATTAAGCTTTGTAAAAATGGTTATAAAAGTATTTATTAAATGAGAAATTGTTTAAATTCTAAATAATTAATAGTTATTTATATCAAAATTATTTATTAAATCAAAAATTGTTTATTCACATACCTAAATTAATATAAATTACTCCTAAAGCTGATAACTAAACATACAATTAGTCAATTACTCATAAGCTAAATAACTCGTAGTTAATGATAATTAGTCATAAATCTAAATTAGTTATAATTCATGATTTAATTTGATAATGATCTTAATGTTTATACTAATGAAATGAGATAAGTTTTGCAATCATGATTAAAACTATATTTATTAAATGAGAAATTGTTTGAATAAAAAATAATTAATAAATATTTAAATCATAACTGTTGATTAATTAACTTATTTAATGGCGTATACCTAAATTACTAGAAATTACTCATAAACCTAAAAACTGAAACATAGAATTAGTATATTACTCATAAACCTAAATAACACATAGAAATAGTCAATTACTCATAAATGTAAATAAACCATAGTTACTTATAATTAACCTTAATTATTCTTTAATCTAAATTACTCATAATTAACCTAATTATTTGTTCACTATAAATTAACTATGTGGCGCTATAAAATAACTTTGGCACCCAAACAAGTGGAATATGTTGTTATATTAAATGTTCATTGTAAAGAATGTCACACCTTTTTCTACTTGTTTAAAAGGCTTGTAAAATATATATATATTTTTAAATTAGATATAGCTCTTAAACAATATTCTATTCAATTGGATGGATGTCTTACTCCTGAAATTCTCACATTCAATCTATTAGCAAGCCATCAATATATTTCAATTTAACCTCCATAGACCCTATAATCATAATCAAGTGGATAAAGAAACCCAACTTTCCTGCTAATTGATAATGTCAAATCTTATGTATGTGTGGTTGCTTGAGGAAATTTTGTTGGATTCAAAAAAAGGTGTGAGGTATAATTATGAATATTTACATGTGTATTTAAATATAATTGGTTGTCATTAATATTGTAGGAATTTCCATGATGTATATGTGCAATATGGGTAATGTATAATATATATCTCTTTATATGGAATGTATTAATTTAAAGAATAGATTAATTTGTATAAGAATAGATTAATTCAACAAAACAAATCTTTTCAATTTTTTTTTTAGAGAAACTTCAAACACATTTTTTTTTTATTTCTTTCATAAATTATAATTACAAAAAAAAAACATTGTATAATAAAAATAGATTAATTCTTTTTTTCTTTGGTAGGTAAGCACACACGGGGGGATTTGAACTAGTGAACTATCGCAAGGAGTGCCTTAACAATGTAGCCATTCACCGTCAATCCAAAGCCCCGTGGGCTATATAAGAATAGATTAATTCAATAAAACAAATATTTTCAATTTTTTTTAAAAGAAACTTTAAACACCTTACTTAATATATGTTTAAATTCATGTGTTTTTAGATTTTCTATTGTTTTTAATTTGGCAAAAATTCTTTGGAATTACAAGTAAATTTGATTCAACAAAAAGGTAAAAAAATTACAAATAAATTTGAGTAAAGATTGTTTGGAATCACAAGTAAAATGTAGTTAGTTCCAACCAAAACTTCATTAACATATCGTTGTTAGACAACCCATTAAAAATATTTATAAACACATAAAATAAAAATAATAATTCAGTTTTAAGATTAAGATCAAGTTATATATCATAATTTTTTTTAAACAATGGAGACATATAGAATTAATTATTTTAGGAAACACATTTTCTTAATGGTTAAGAACACTTAGATTATAATTATTATGATTAGTTTATCGTTAAAAATTACATTATCAAGTAAGAAATACTATTTTAATAGATATTAAGAAATTCAAATAATTATAAATATATAAAATTATGTTGAAAAATCTCACAAACATAAAACATATTACATTTTATTATTATTAAAATTTCCTAATATTTATTAATTTAAGCTCCATATACCACATAATCATAATGATGTAGATATTAATATAGTCCATTAGAATGCTTAGGTTGTGATATTAATGCAGTCCATTACAAGGATTACCTTATCATATTAACAATCTATTGTTTTACTAATAAATAAGTAAAGTGATTTTAAATTAAATCTAAATATGAAAAAAATTAATATATACTAATATGTTGTTTTAGAAATTTAGTAATATAATTTTAATTTGATATTTTTGGATTCATTATGATTGAGTCAATTTTTTTTTGTCAAATTCCAACCAGAAATTATTTAGGTCATTCACATTACATACATAATTAAAACATATAACTAAAATAAATTCACTACTATACAAAACAGGTAGCCATGTGATCTTGAATCTAGAAAAAAAACCAAGTTGTTCACCAACTATTTTTTATTAGTTCAAATTTCACTCTTACACAACCATTAACATTTCTTATCCTTAACAAAATGGAAAATTGTGTATGGTAAATTATGTATTTATGTTACTTTTAATTTTATTCAACATTAAAGTTTTTTGTTGATATCAAATGCCTTCTTTCTTTTTTTTACTGTTAGGTGATTTCACTATTTCATCATGGATCCAGCTATTTGGAGCTGTCTTCCATTCGAAGTTCTTGAACTTGTCTTCTTGTGGATCCCTTTATCGGTTGTGATTAAGTTTGGCACTATTTGTAAAATATGGAAGAATGCTTTGCAAAAACCTTCTTTCTTTTTACGTTGCAAGAATGTCTCTACGAACAAATTTGGATTTGTCGTTCCTTTCCTCAATAGTGAAGACAATTGTTTTGCTTCTCAATACCTTAATCAGAATGGCCACATATATCAATTTCATTTGGGATTCATAGATTCAAGATACAAAGTAGAGTGTATTGTTAGACCAATCGTGGTTTTATCCTTACCAATAGAATGCTCCCAAACACAACTATTTTTTAACGAATCCATTTACAAAGGCATTTAAAAGCATAGGGCCAATACGAATTGGAGACTTGGGATTCTTTTCATTATTGGAAAATGTAAGCAACATAAAATATGACTAGGTTGTTATAAAACATATCTATGACATAATTCAGTCTAAATTTTATGTTTCTAGTAGTCTTGATAGGGTATGGCAAAGGGTTGTTGTTCCATTTGGTGGCACTTCACCCCCTAAGAATGTAGTGTTTTATAAAAGTAAATTGTTTTGGCTGTATCTTGACAAGGATTATGAATATTATCCTCGGTATGGGTATACAATCTACTGGTTTGACGTAATAAAAAATGAGTGGGGTTTTTTATTTGTTCCAATCACTGACATATGTTGTATGTCGTTAGCAATATACATGAATCAATTGATATGCCTTGTCAATGATGGCTCCACTTCTGTATGGTCAATTGAAGAATTATATCATTTCCAATTTGGTCAACCGTGTGTTGAACGAAGAATTGACTACTTTGAAGACGATTGGGGTTTCCTATGGAAGTTGTTGGAAGGAATTTCTGTAGATATAAATAACAAATGTCCTGGCTATCTTCCATTCTGAACAGTCCATGGTCTGGTTCTTCTGTGAAACTGCAGTGAAGTTCCTTTCCTATTATATGACATCGTAACTCACATCTGTTTTCCAATAGATATTGATAATTCAACTAATGAGCAGATGTATCGGTTTTGGTACCCAACATTAGAGAATTGCAATGATTTGATTGAGTTTGGAGATGTTTTTGCAATTGCTCCCCGTATGGATTTTGTTGATGAGATTCCACCATTGGATATGGCTATAGATTCTTAGGATATTAGTATTCTTAGGAGTTCTTATAAATATTTCCATTTTATATGCTCTCTATGGTTGTGGAAAATATTTCCATTTTTTTCTCTATACATACTATGTGTCTTTATGGTAATACTTTAAAATTATGTTTTTATTGTTCTTTGTGATAAAAAATATTTAATATTGTTTCCCCTTAAGTTTTCTTATTTACATGTAAATGTTTCTCGATGTTATGCATTTTTCTTTGTTGCTATAATTATAATTTCTATGACTTATGTTATACATATTTTTTGTGTTGGTTTTTGTCATTGATTCTCAAACAATGCTATATGTTTATGTTCATTTTAATATTTATATTTATATTTTGATAGTATATATAGTTCCAAATTTTTAGATATACTTCCAATTCATATAATTCTGAGATTATTGTGTCCCAATAGTATGGGTTTCATTTTTATTATAATATGATACATGGAAGTTTAGACTTTTTTATTTAAGCCATTTGGAAGAATTCATTTCTTTTTTTTGCCATTTTGAAATTTTTTGTTTTTGTTTTTAGCCATTTGGAAAAATCCTTATACATTTTCATAAGTTTATATAGTTGGAAAATAATAACATATACACTTTTTATGTTCCATGTTTATGATTCCATAATGAATATTTTATTATTCATTGTAGACATGTCATCTAAAGGCACAAGCAAGCATATAAGAAAAAGAAATTTGTCACCAAAATCATGTAATAGGTCTAATGAAAGTCATCTTTTACGGTATCAACAAAATAAGAATGCCATAAATGAGCATAGGAGAGCTACATATAACAGAAAAATGAGTGAAGCCACTCTTCAAAATGATTTTATAATTCCTCGTAAGTATAGTACTATGGACGATATAATGGAAAGAACATTTCCTGTTGATAGTTCATTTTCAGGATATGCTCCTCCTCAACATAATCTTGTTGTTCGATGCTCTTCTGAAAATGTTCATAGCATTGGGGAAACACCTTGCAATTAGGAAGAACGTCATATCAATATTGTGGATGCAAATATCCACCCTAACCCTTTCGTGTGTCCAATTGCATGTTTTCATGGCCAAAGGTTGCAAAACATCCATGGTGGAGGTAATGATGACATTTTTTGTGATGATTTGGATGATATTTTACTTGGCCATTTGTAAAATAATTTGGATCCAGTTGCTCGAAACATCAGATCTTCAAATCCAACTTCTAAAAGTAATGTGGTCCCACCAAGAGAATCAGTCATCCTTGATAGCATTTCGCATGGGACAATGGAGGTAACACAATTATATTTTGATTTTCGCTACAATAGTGGGTGTTTTATTACATTCCTATATTTACAAAGTTTTGTTTACTAAACTTATGTTATTTTATTCCCTTCAAATAGGATACAACTTGTTTTAATAGAGGTCTCGAAATTAACTCCCAAAGTGTTCCATCTACTAATCTGAGAAGTGAAGATGAAGCATGTCATAATCTTCATGTGCATTCTCCTTGACGATCAAATTGCCAGGCTAATGTAAATTTTCAATGTTTTTGATTTGCTATTCATTTTTAAAATTTCTAGTTGCTTAGACATTGAATTTTATAGCGTACTTTATTTTCTTTGAACAGGACACAAGTCATTTCAATAGAGGCATACAAATTAAGTTCGTAGATGTTTCATCTACTAATGTTAGAAGTGAAGAGGAACCATCTCATAGCGTTCATCCACATCACCAAACAAATGTAAATGTTGATTGCATTTGATATTTTTCTCATTTTTTCATTTACAGTTGCCTGGAAATTGTGTTCTGTAACCTTTCGTGTAGAAACCATGATCTCATCTCATTAGGCTGGGGAATTGGAATCCAAAACATCAAATTGTAAAACTAATGTAGATGTTCAGTGTATTTAACTTATTTTCAATTTTTGAATCTTCTTTTTTGGAAATTTAGTTTTATAATGTATTTTATTTTTTTGAAGCAGGAAACAACTCATTTAAATAGAGGCAAAGAAACTACATCCAAAAATGTTCCATCCACTGATCTTAGAATCCGAGAGAAACCATCTCATAACCCTAATCCACATGAAGACACAAATGTAAATTTTGAATGCATTTGATTCTTTTACATTTTCTTCATTTATAATTAGTTGGAAATTAAATTTTAAAGTCTTTTATGACAAAGAGACCTTTGCATCCTCTCAGGTTTGTGAAATGCACACCATAAACTTGTAAAGAAATTGTCATAGATCCATCCCACATGCATCAAATTTGCGAAGGGAATCTCATGTTCTTGAAGATGAAGTAAATGTTAGAAGAGATTTTACTCATCCAAATGGTTTTCAACATGGTTTGACGAGTACAGATCATATTCATTTTGATGAAAACATGATTGCAATGCATAAAAGGTTTCGAGCAAATATAGATAGCTTGTCAGTTGTCCAAATGTGCCACATTTGCTAAGAATCATATCCTGGAATCCATGTTGTGAGACATTCTAAAGGACCAGTTTGCAATCGATGTAAGAGTGAAAGAGGAGCCCATCGTTTTTGTCCATATAATAACATGGATCCTGGTGAGCAACCTCATATTTTAAGAGTTATTACTCAAGTTGAAGAAATGTTAATAGCTCGTGTGAATCCTATTTTGCAAGTGACACATGCTCGAGGTGGGAAATATAAGTATATTGGTCATACAATTAGCTTTCCTCAAGATATTTCTACAATTGTACAAAGCCTTCCCCGACATGTTGAAGATATTGACTTTCTAATTGTGAGGAGGCACGATGCTTAGTCTAAGTATTATGAATGTTATGTCAAAATATCTCGAGTGATGGTTGCATTTCTTTTCAAAATCCAACATGATAAATATTATTGAGATGTTGTAATTGATTATGTTTCAGTGAATGCTCTTCCCGAAAGATCAATAGATGTCTCCTCCAGGCTTAAATTTGTTGATTGTGATATTGAAGAATCCGAGATCAATGAAACTAATAATGAAGGTTTTCATGCTAAGCATTTTCCCTCTCACCCTTCTTCTTTTGTTGCTCACCTACCAAATTAACGAAGAGAAGTGGAAGAAATTAGAGCATTTCTTGATAATGTTGATTCTTCATATGTTCAAGACATGGATTAACCCATTATTGGAACCTCTCCAGTGAATGAGTATAATATAGATGGGTTATTAGATATGGTATTCCCAACATTGTTCCCCACTGGTGATGTTGATTGGTTGCAACCACGTATTTGTAGTGTTTAACTCCATGAGTATGAATTGCATCTTCTTAGGTACTATGATCAGAGATTTGGGAGCCATCCTTGCTTTCGATATTACCTATTAAACATGATAATGTGGCATCAGAGCCAAGAAACTGCTGCAGCCTTTGCAAAGAAACATTTACATGATTACTCACCTACAACAGTTAAGGAGTTGTGTCACCAACTATCTGATTTACCAGATAATAAGTTGGTTGAGCATCTTATGCGGTTTCATTCTTCTCTTAGAGGTATAAGGGCATACTAGAATAAGTTTCGATCTAAATTAATGGACATGATTACTCAGTTAGGATGTCCAACTTTATTTTTTACTTTAAGTGCAGCTGACAAAAAGTGGCCAGAGTTGCATAAACTCATTCCCATACATTCACATTATTGTTCTTCAAATGAGCATCATATGAAAATTGAGAATGTTATCCAGTACCCTCATATTGTTGCGACATATATGCACCACAAATTCAATATTTTTCAAGAGGAAGTTCTCCAAAAATATCTTAAAGCTAAACACTTTTGGTACAAGTTTGTGTTCAACTTTTTTCTATACTTTTTCAACTTTTATTATGATTCTATTTATATTGTTTGTACTAACTATATCTTCATTTATTATAGATATGAGTGGCAACATAGAGTTTCAGCACATATCCATGGTTTCCTATGGTTAGAAGGTGCTACTGACATGGAAATACTTGATTGGTCAAATAGTTCTGATGTACAATTTGCAAAGATATTCTTCGACAAATATGTAACTGCATGGAATCTTCGTGACATACATCATCGCAACATAATGGTTCCATGAAGCCTCAATTATGACCCTTGCCTATTGAATAATGGTCAGATTTTCTCTTCTAATCCTCATGATGATTACAAAGAATTGTTAAACCATGTCCAAAGGCACACAAAGTGTACTATAGGTTCTTGTTTGTGCAAAAAGGGCACTATTCTAACATGTCAGTAGAATGCTCTATGGGATCTTTGTGATGAATCAAGATTGTTCATAAATGATCAAGGAAGAAAAAAATATGAGCCAGCAAGAAATGATGACAGGCTTAATGTACATAACATTGACCTTCTAGCAATGTGGTGTGCAAATGTTGATTGCTAGCCAGTGCTTTCTCGCTATGTTGTGTTGAAATACATTGCTAAGTATGCATCGAAAATAGAAAAAAGGTCTGAAAGTTATCATCATATGTTAACTAGAATTTCAAATTCTATTGGCTCTCAGGATCATTCTTTATGTGAAAATAGAAAGTTTCTTGCAGAAACGATTATTGATCGTGACAATGGAGCACAAGAAACATGCCATATGTTGCTTAAGCTACCGCTTGTTGTTTGTAGTCAGAAATTTGTTTCCTTAAATGTTGGAAGAAGGGTTTTTAGGAAAATATTAAGGGATGGCTTGCAATGTTCATTAGATAATACTTTTGTTCAACATTATCAGAAGAAACCTTTTTTCCTTGAACATCTATCTTTGATAGAAACAACAAGATCTTGGACATTTGATAGCAAGCGTAAACAAGATCCATGGAAGCTTAGAGATGTTCATGCTATTGTTCGAGCTTGGTCACAGTTTTATTCTATTCCTAGTGAGGCTTCAAAGGAATTTAAAACCTTTTGCTGGACATAATTGCTATTGTACAAGCCATTTCATGACATTCCTGCAGAAATTGGCCTTTCAGTTGAAATTATTATTGAAAGTTGGAGGAATTTTTGATATCGAGCATGGCATGTTGATCGACATCCATCAATTATAGAAAATATTGATGAAGAAGAAGATGGTGATTTTTCTAACTAGGAAATGAATCTTGAGGATGATTTTCAAGAATGTCAAATTTTCTCTCGTTTGGTTCCACCAAATGATGTGAATATTTCTGATCTTCACACCCTTGGTTGAAGGGACTTTGATATATCCTTTGACTGGGAAAGTACAACTATTTCTGATGATGTTGCAGAAGAAGATATTAATTTTATAAGGAATGTAAAATCAACGGGTGATATTGTTGACCTTTCAAACAGGACATTTGCATCTCCAAATGCTTTGTTGGAAAAACAATGACTTGCTTTTGAAATTGTCTTAAGGAACTTTGCTGAATATGAGATTCGTGAAGTTCTTCTTATGATTATTGAGGCCACTGCGGGCACTGGGAAGTCTTTCTTTATCCATTGTATTTTTGAAGCTCTTTCTAATTCGTCAAGTAATGGAAGATGCCCTTTGCCTCTTCTTGCCCCAATAGGAATAGCTGCTTTTAATATACATGCAAAAACAATACACTCAACTCTAAAAATTCCAATTAAAGATATGCATCCTCTACAGGGGCAATCACTTGCAGTATTCCAAGAAGAAATGCAACATGTTAGATAGATATTGATTGATGACATGTGCTTTCTAGGATCAAGGTTGTTTATGCAAATAGATGCTCGATTACGAGAAGCATTTCTAGAGAAAAAGAATTGTCCTTTTGGTGGTAGATCTATCATCCTTGTGGGCGACCTTAGCCAACTCCCTTCTGTTAGAGATAAGCCTTTGTATGCGGGTAATACAGCAGGGAAAGTCTTGTGGAACAAATTCAACATTGTTTTCACTCTTGACACAATCTTTCGCCAACAAGGGAATAATGAGAAACAATATTTTTTTCGTATAGTCCTCAATAACATAAGAAATACAGAACCTTTTCTTGAAGATTGGGAGTTTCTTATGTCACCAGCTGATATGAGGTTGCATCCTAGAGAAAGATATTTATTTAATGCAGCAATTCAGATGTTTCCAACAAATAATTTGGTCTCCTTCCATAATAGACATATACTAAAATCATTAAATTCTCCAATTGCATGATCTGTTGTTGAGCATTCAAGGCGTTCACAAATCGGTGGTGTTGATGATGATCAATTAGACCGCAAAGTTCATGGTCAGCGTGTTATGTTGACATGTAATTTATGGGTTGAAGCTAGCTTCATGAATGGTGCACTTGGTTTTGTTAAGGATATATTCTATCCACCTACCTCTAAGCCACCTCAACTTCCAATGTTCACAACTGTTGTTTTTGATAAGTATGTTGGTGTTCCATTTGACGCAAGCAATCCAAACATTGTCCTTATCACCCCAGTGATAAGAGGAAATTGAAAACAAGTTCCTTTGAAGATGGCATGGGCTCTTACAATCCACAAGTCACAGGAATTGAATTTAGAACGAGTGTCAGTTGATATCGGGTATAAAGAGTAGCAAGGCCTTACCTTCATAGCAATATCAAGAGTGAAATCAATAGATGGTTTATGCATTGCACCGCCTTTTTCTTTCCAACGTTATGCTAAGATGAAATATAGCGCATATGTTACAATTAGGAAGAAGGAAGAGGAGCGATTAAAGTCAATATCACTATGAAAAATAACTAATAACATTGTGACCTTCTTTATAGTATGTTTTTTGAATTGCTTTTATTATTCTCTTGATTTACTTTTAATATAATAATCATTTTCATATATTTATTACATTAATAAATTCATGATATTCATAGTAATATTTGAGAAAGTTGTTTACATCATTTTTCATGTTGTTCACTTTACTTATTTATTTTTCTGAGTTCCTATTTCTCTTTTCTTTGCAACAGACCATTCAAACGTAAACAATGAATTATATGAGCCAATCATTCCAAGTCATTTCTATAACTGGTTCGTATTGATATTAATATTTTGGATTCATATTACATCATGAAATGAAAAATGGAGATCTTGAATATTGGCCATCACCATGGCCAATATTCATTTTTTGAATATTAATTTTTTCTATTGCATTTTGAAATGAGGCTTGTATTTATATAAATTTTTATATCGTTTGGTTCATGTAACACTTTAACATTAATTTTTTTAACATAAATAAAAATGGGGTGTTATTTTTTATGTATATACATACATATATATATACATATATATATATATATATATATATATATATATATATATATATATATATATATATATATGTATGTATGTATGTCTATGCTTATTTATTTGTGCATGTCTTTATTGATTT
This sequence comes from Pinus tabuliformis, assembly GCA_031772625.1. Lineage (NCBI taxonomy): Eukaryota > Viridiplantae > Streptophyta > Pinopsida > Pinales > Pinaceae > Pinus > Pinus tabuliformis. Next base: position 1,026,427,581 of record CM062813.1, read on the forward strand.
TGATTTTGTTTTTGTGTCTTTCAAATGCAGATATGGACAATAATGATGTCATATATTATTCCAAAACAATACGAGATATTATTGGAGCTATAAGATTTCTTTCCTATCTTCGTAACAAGTTTGATAGAAAACATGGGTTCCACCCTGCATTTCTTGATGATCATATTCGTAAGCTAGATCAAACAAAAACACACGTAAAATACTTGAAACATGTGCACCAGAGGGAGTCTGAGAGGAGAACAAGAAGGAATTGGTTGGAAAGTGTTAAGTATCATGATCATTATCCTATTGATTTGAATTGGCGTTTCTTTTGTCATCGGTTTGGTTGTGTTTTGGAAGAGGCTGCTCCATAGATGACTTTTGAAAGATTGTTTGAACTTCAATTTTGCAGTGGAATTAGTTGATGTAAAGAAAACAAAAAATATATGTTAAGACTCAATGTTCTTTTTGTGGTTACAACATTGGTTAAATTGATTATTTTAAACACTAATGTTGTTTTTATGTATAAAATTGTATATCTCGGGTCTTAAAATGTCCTATTATGTTGTTCTTTTTTAAATCCAATGTGTGCAATTTAGATGTGTTTTTTTCATTTATGTTGCTTTGCTCCAATGGTAGTGTTACTATTTTATATCTTTCTCTTGCATTTCTAATTTTTGTGGTGTTTTGTGTGGATCCCTTCACTTTGTTCACGTCTTCCATAAATGAAAATATTGTTTACATTTATAATATTATTGTTGGGATTTCATGTTCTAGGTGTTTATATCAATATTCCTGAGATTTATACTATTAATACATTCATGTATTGATATCAATGTATTTATGGCTTAAATTCTATTTATTGTTTATAATGTAGTGATATAAATCTATTATTATTAATGTTATGATGATTTATCATGTTTTAATTCTTTATGGTTTGCAATGCTGTTCTTATATTGGTTTTGGTTTATGTCTTTTATTATTTTTTTCTGTTATAGCATTATTTATGTTTATATATTGATGCCATGGATTTAGGGCTTAGGTTCAGTTTACTATTTCCTTGGGTTTATAATATTAAATGATTAGGTTTATTTGTTCTTTAAGTTTGTAATATTAATAATTCCTTCGGTTTATTGTTTATTCCCTTTGTTTTATTAATCCCCAATATTGAGGTTTAAATAATAGTCCTAAGGTTTAATATTATCCCTTACATTTACAATGTTTATTCGTTCAATTTATTAACGTGCTACTTTCATAATATTAACAATCCCTAGGGTTTATTGATCCATTAGGTTTATAATATTCATAGTCACGTGGGTTAATCAATCCGTTGGGTTTAAAAAATCAATTCCTATTAATCCCTTGCCATTTTTTATCCCTTTGGTTTCTAATATTTTTCCCTTGGGTTTATTAATTCCCAATGGTTTATGATATCAAATTATTGGGTTTCTTCATTCTTCAACTTTTTAATATTAATAATTCCTTGGGTTCATAATCCCTTAAGGTTTTAGTGTTAATCCCCTTGGGTTTATTATTACTTTGTGATGCAGGAGCATCCAACACCCTTGTACAAAGGGAGGAATCTAAAGCAAGCAAACGTGGGCCACGGGAGAAGAACAGAGGAAAGTTTGTTTTAAAGCAGAAAAACAGATTTAAAGTGGATTTAAATCGTATAAGATGGATACGACTTACTATTGTTAATAGCCATGCACGGCTTTTAGAGAGTTTTCGTTGGAGAGAAATCAGGAGAGGATCGGATCAATCCTTCCTATCTAAGGCTTCTTATATAAATGTGATAAGGGTGTGATAGATATCTGTGTTGTGAGGAAAATTGATAGTAAGAAAGATGTAGTCGAGCGTGAGCTCATTTCTAAGGCTGAAACGCCTTAGCCTGTAACTGTTTTGTGTAATATATGAAACTTGGGTTTAGTGTATACATTTATGTGTGTTTTATAATTGGTTTAATTTCGTGTCGTGAACTTTATGGTGATATATATATATATATATATATATATATATATATATATATATATATATATATATATATATATATATATATATATATATATATATATATTGTTTAACTGTTATTGTTCTTTGAATGAAATTATGAATGGCCATTGATAAATGCGTCGGAAGGGAGAAGCGTTCACATAACACTGTATACGGCATAATGGACTGGACGCAAAGGGGGGGAGCCAGGTGCATGTATATCCAGCACTACCAAGGTAACCTGGCTCATAAAAAAAAAACTGTGAGATGGGAGTGCAATCGACGGTTGTAGTGGGTTGCCAATAGTGATCTAAAATCGTTGATTAATATCACATATCACACCATATTGCTATAAATTCGGACGTGAAGCACTATCAACTATGTCAGTTCCTACAATCCATCGAATCAGATTGATTGTGTTTAAAATCGTATTGCACAGAGAATATATTTCCGTATATTTGTATTATCTGTGGTGTGGAATTTTAAGCCTTAACGCCGATATCTACAGAGTGGTTATTTAAAAAGCGCCCAACATTTTTTTTAAGAGATTAAAGGGATGGCTCAAATGTTAATGAAGATCCGTGTAAATGAAATTAAAAGGTTTTAAGCTTAGAACGCTTCCGACGAGATTTAGTGGGCCCATAACCCACAAGTCCAGGTTCGAGATTTTTACATGAAAAGGGATTTTGGCTTACCCCAAGGTCTCTTTTCATCATTTTGGTATCAGAGAAGGGAAAGTTTCCTGCGAGGAGAAGGATTCCATAGAAGAAAAAGAAGAAGCAGAAGATACAGTTGTGTTAAAGCTGGAGAGTTTATGGTCTTACTGTCGTGCAGATGGCGGCAGCGGAAGGTGAGAATATTTGGAGCGACCTAGAGCAAGGTGTGCTCAATTGGTTCCAGAGAAGAGAGCGAGAAGGATGCCAAAAGACCGAGTGAGGAGGGCTTGGTGAGGTATCGTGTAACAGAGGAGACTGTTACTACAGAGGTTGGTTGCAGCTCACAAAGATCATAAAAGCAGTTCCACTGAAGGAATGCAGTGGATAGAATTGCTAAGGATAAGGAGAAGCATATGACCAGGAGGTCATAAATTTTTGTTCCACGGGAGTCTAATACAGGAGCATCCAGCACCCTTGTACAAAGGGAGGAATCCAAAGCAAGAAAACGTGGGCCACGGGAGCAGAATAGAGGAAAGTCTATTTTGAAGTTGAAAAATAGATTTAAAGTGGATTTAAAGCAGATAAGATGGATACGACTTACTATTGTTAACAACCATGCATGCTTTTTAGAGAGTTTTCGTTGGAGAAAAATCAGGAGAGGATCGGATCAATCCTTCCTATCTAAGGCCTCTTATATAAATGTGATAGGGGTGTGATAGATATCTTTGCTATGAGGAAAATTGTGAGTAAGAAGGATGTAGTCGAGCGTGAGCTCATTTCTAAGGTTGAAATTCCTTAGCCTGCAACTGTTTTGTGTAATATATGAATCCTGGGTTTAGTGTATACGTTTATGTGTGTTTTATAATTGGTTTAATTTCGTGTCATGAACTTGATGGCGATATATATATATATATATATATCTATATATATATATATATATATATATATATATATATATATATATATATATTTTAACTGTTATTGTTCTTTGAATGCAATTATGAATGGCCATTGATAAATGCGTCAGAAGGGAGAAGCGTTCACATAACGTTGTATACGGCATAATGGATCGGACGCGAAGGGGGGGAGCCAGGCGCATGTATATCCAGTGCTGCCAAGGTAACCTGGCTCATAAAAAAAAACTGTGAGATGGGAGTGCAATCGACGGTTGTAGTGGGTTGCCAATAGCGATCTGCAATCGTTGGTTAATATCACATATCACACCATATTGCTATAAACTCGGACATGAAGCACTATCAACTGTGTCAGGTCCTACAATCCATCGGATCAGATTGATTGTGTTTAAAATCATATTGCATAGAGAATATATTTCCGTATATTTGTATTATCTGTGGTGTGGAATTTTAAGCCTTAACGCCGATATCTACAGAGTGGTTATTTAAAAAGCGCCCAACGTTTTTTTTAAGAGATTAAAGGGATGGCTCAAATGTTAATGAAGATCCGCGTAAATGAAATTAAAAAGGTTTTTAGCTTAGAACGCTTCCGATGAGATTTAGTGGGCCCATAACCCACAAGTCCAGGTTCGAGATTTTTACATGAAAAGGGATTTTGGCTTACCCCAAGGTCTCTTTTCATCACTTTGGGTTTATTATATCAATCCCTTGGGTTCATTATTCCCTTGGGTTTATATTATTAGTCCCTTTTGTTTAATAATATTTCCTTAGGTTCATAATCCCTTGGGATTTTAGTATTACTCCCTTGGGTTTATAATATCAATTACTTAGGTTTATTATTCCCGAGTCAAACATGGTTTATTATAATGTCGACCATGGTCCAACATGGAATTGTGATAGGAATTGTCTCAATATGTAAATCAATGATGGTTGATCATGTTTATTTTAATGTTTATAATATTTTCCTAAGGGTATATATACATTGGGTTTATAGTATTAGTCCCTTGGATTTAATTTTATTCCCTTGGGTTCATAATTCCTTGGGTTCTTAGTATTAATCCCTTTGTTTTATTATTCCTTTGGGTTTCTCATATTAATCCCTTGGGTTTATTATTCCCTTAGGTTTATAATATCTATCATGGTAAACCATTGTCAATCATAGCCAACCATGCTTGAATGTCACATTGTGACAAGGATTGTCTCACCATGAAGATAAATAATAATCCCTTGGGTTTATTATATCAATTTCTCCGGTTTATTATTCCCTTAGGTTTATATTAATAGTCCCTTTTGTTTAATAATATTCCCTTTAGTTCATAATCCCTTGGGGTTTTAGTATTAATCCCTTAGGTTTATAATATCAATTGCTTGAGTTTATTATTCCTGAGTCAAACATGGTTTATTATGATGTCGTCCATGGTCCAACATAGAACTGTGATAAGCATTGTCTCAATATGAAAATCAATGACAGTCCATAATGTTTATTTCAATGTTTATAATATTTGTCTTAGGATTTACATACGCTAGGTTTATAATATTAGTCCCTTGGGTTTAATATTATTCCCTTGGGTTCATAATCCCTTTGGGATTTAGTATTAATTCCTTGGGTTTATTATTCATTTGGGTTTATAATATCAATAGCTTGGGCTTATTATTACCTCATGTTTATAATATCAATCATGTTCAACCATGGTTGAATATCACATTGTCATAAGGATTGTCTCACCATGAATAAATCATGTTGATTTTAGTCTTTGCAATATTTATATTTGGGTTTACAAATGTTGGGTTGATAATATGAGTCCCTTCGGCTTAATATTATCCCCTTGGGTTCATAATCCCTTAGGGTTTTAGTATTAATCCCTTGGGCTTAATATTATTCCCTTGGGTTCATAATCCCTTGGGGTTTTAGTATTAATCCCTTGGGTTTATTATTCATTTGGGTTTATAATGTAGATAAGTTGGGTTTACTATTCCCTTATGTTTATAATATCAATCATGGTCAACCATTGTCAATCATAGCCAACCATGGTCAACCATGTTTGAATGTTTCATTCTAAAAAGGATTTTCTCAACATTAAAATAAACCATGTTTATTTTAGTGTTTGTAGTATTTATATTTGGATTTATCAATATTGGGTTCATAATATTAGTCCCTTGGTATTAATATTATTCCCTTGGGTTCATAATCCCTTGGGGTTTTAGTATTAATCTCTTGGACTTAATATTATTCCCTTGGGTTCATAATCCCTAGGAGTTTTAGTATTAATCCCTTGGAGTTTTAGTATTAATGTAATTAAATTGGGTTTACTATTCCCTTAGGTTTATAATATGAAAATCAATGATGGTCGATCATGTTTATTTTAATGTTTATAATATTTGTCTTAGAGTTTATATATGTTGTGTTTGAATATTAGTCCCTTGGATTTAATATTATTCCCATTGGGTTCATAATCCCTTGGGCTCTTAGTATTAATCCCTTTGTTTTATTATTCCTTTGGGTTTCTCATATTAATTCCTTGGGTTTATTATTCCCTTAGGTTTATAATATCGATCATGGTAAACCATTGTCAAACATAGCCAACCATGGTCAACCATGCTTGAATGTCACATTGTGACAAGGATTGTCTCACCATGAAAATAAATAATAATCCCTTCGGTTTATTATTCCTTTGGGTTTATTATATCAATCCCTTAGTTTTATTATTCCCTTGGTTTTATATTATTAGTCCCTTTTGTTTAATAGTATTCGCTTTGGTTCATAATCCCTTGGGGTTTATTATTAATCCCTTGGGTTTATAATATCAATCGCTTGGGTTTATTATTCCTGAGTCAAACATGGTTTATTATGATGTTGAACATGGTCCAACATGAAATTGTGATAACAATTGTCTCAATATGAAAATCAATGATGATCCATCATGTTTATTTCAATGTTTATAATATTTGTCTTAGGGTTTGTATATGTTGGGTTTATAATATTAGTCCCTTGGGTTTAATAGTATTTCCGTAGGTTCATAATCCCTTGGGGTTTTACTACTAATCCCTTCGTTTTATTATTCCTTTGGGTTTCTCATATTAATCCCTTGGGTTTATTATTCCCTTAGGTTTATAATATCAATCATGGTAACCATTGTCAATCATAAACAACCATGGCCAACCATGCTTGAATGTCACATTGTCACAAGAATTGCCTCACCATGAAATTAAATGATGTCTATTTTAGTGTTTGTAATATTTATATTTGGTTTTATGAATGTTGGGTTTATAATAGTATTCCCTTGGGTTCATAATCCCTTGGGTTTTAGTATTAATCCCTTGGGTTTATTATTCATTTGGGTTTATAATATCAATCCCTTGGGTTTATTATTCCCTTTGGTTTATAATATCAATCATTGTAAACCATTGTCAATCATAGCCAAACATGGTCAACCATGGTTGAATGTCGCATTGTGACAAGAATTGTCTCACCATCAAAATAAACCATGTTTATTTTAGTGTTTGTAGTATTTATATTTGGGTTTACCAATGTTGGGTTTATAATATTAGTCCCACGCTTGAATGTCACATTTTGAAAAATATTGTCTCACCATGAAAATAAAACATGTTTATTTTAGTGTTTGTAATATTCATATTTGGGTTTAGGAATATTGGGTTTATAATATTAGTCCCTTGGGCTTAATATTGTTACCTTGAGTTCATAATCCCTTGGGGTTTTAGTACTACTCCCTTCGGTTTATTATTCATTTGGGTTTATAATATCAAAATTTGGGTTATTTTATTCCCTTAGGTTTATAATATAAATCGTAGCCAAACATGGTGAACCATGTTTGAATGTCGCATTGTGACAAGGATTGTCTCACCATCAAAATAAACTATGTTTATTTTAGTGTTTGTAGTATTGATATTTGCCTTTACTCGATGTGAAGTTTATAATATTAGTCCCATGGGTTTAATATTATTCCCTTGGGTTCATAATCCCTTGGGTTTTAGTATTAATCCCTTGGGTTTATTATTCATTTGGGTTTATATTATCAATCCCTTGGGTTTATTATTCCCTTTTGTTGATAATATAAATCATGGTAAACCATTGTCAATCATAGCCAAACATCGTCAACCATGGTTGAATGTCGTATTGTGACAATAATTGTCTCACCGTCAAAATAAACCATGTTTATTTTAGTATTTGCAGTATTTATATTTGAGTTTACCAATGTTGGTTTTATAATATTAGTCCATCGGTTGAATGCCACATTTTGACAAAGATTGACTCACCATGAAAATAAACCATGTTTATTTTAGTGTTTGTAGTGTTTATATTTTGGTTTAACAATGTTGGGTTTATAATATTAGTCCCATGGGTTTAATATTATTCCCTGGGTTCATAATCCCTTGGGGTTTTCGTATTAATCACTTAGTTTTATTATTCCTTAGGGTTTATAATATCAATGCATTGGGTTTATTATTCCCTTAGGTTTATAATATTGATCATGGTCAACCATTGTTAATCATAGACAACCATGGCCAACCATGGTTGAATGTCACATTGTGACAAGGATTCTCTCACCATGAAAATAAACCATGTTTATTTTAGTCTTTCTAATATTTATATCAGGGTTTACCAATGTTGGGTTTATCATATTAGTTCCTTGGGTTTAACATTATTTCATTCGGTTCATAATCCCTTGGGGTTTTAGTATTAATCCTTTGGGTGGTTTATTAACTTGGGTTTATAATATCAATCACGGTAATATTTATGTTTCTCTTGTGTTTGTAATATCAATTCCTTGTGCTTGTTGATCCCTTAGGTTTTTAATATTTATCCTTTGGGTTCACTAATTCCCTAGGTTTTTAATATTAAAGAGTTGGTTTATTAGTTCCTTGGGTTTATAATATTAGTGCTTTTTGTTTAATATTATTCTCGTGGCTCATAATCCCTTGGGATTTTATTATTAAACCCTTATGTAATAATAAACAAAAGGGACTAATATTATAAAGCCAATGTATAAAAACCCATAGATAAATATTAAGAATACTAAAACCTAATACTAATAATAATAATAATAATATGGGTTAATATTATTATAATAATATTCATATAATAATCATAAATATATAAATATATAGTTGCTATTATTTGTATAGTTATTAATTATCATAAACAATTGTTCTCTATTGCTATTATTATAATAATATAATAAGAATAGTTTATAATAATATTAGATTATCATTATATTATTAAAATAATAATAATAATAATAATATATTATTATTATTATTATTATATTATAATAACATACCAATATAATTATTACTATATTAATATTATTATAATATTATAATCAGATATTATTATTATTATTATTATACAATATAATTGTTATTATTTTTTATAATTTTATATTATTATATTATTTTAATAATATAATGATAATCTAATATTATTATGAGCTATTCTTATTATTAATTAATATATATATTAGGATTTTATATTATTATTATAATATTAATATTGTATTTATATAATAATATATATAAACAATCTGATCGTTAATATTTATATAGTTATTAATAATCCTAAATACCGATAATAATTAACCCAATATATACAAATCCTAATGCAAATATTAAAATTACTAAAGCCTAAGAATACTAATAATTATTAATAATACTAATATTATTATGAGTTTATGTTATTATAATAATATTGATTATATTATTGTAATAATAATAATTATATGTGTATATTATTATAATAATATAATAATAATATAATATTATTATAATATTATAATTAGATATTATAATTATTATATTTTATTATAATAATAATAATAATTCAATGTAATTGTTATTTTCTTTTTATAATTTTATATTATTATATTATTTTAATAATATAATTATAATATATTATTAAAATAGCTCAACTGGAAGCATAGCATTGAGAAAATGATTAATGGCGTGGAAAGCTTATTTTGGTTGTGAAAATGATTGTAAAACAAAAAACATCGTAATGTGGGATAAAAGGAAGTTCCTTTTTAAAACTTTAGTCACTCATGTTATCTTATATGGCTATGAGGTTTGGGGTTGCAACATCTCCAGAGAGTCATGGAAAAAGATTGAGCAAATCCAGAATCGTTTTATAACTTATAACCTGAAAATTAAAAGTAATACACCCTCTCCTATTATTCTTATAGAAATAGGTCTTTCCCCTATTGAGAGCCTAGCTATGATTAGGTTTCTGTTGTATAAGCACAAACTCAATAACATAGACGATCATAGACTTCCAAAGCTAGCTTTAAATTCCAACCAAAACCACCTAAGGCTCAATCGGGGGTGCCATAAAGACGCAAGGGCCTGTTAAACTATTGGGAGATCAACGAGAATGATGCATTGCAAAACATAAATAACATTAAAGATATTGTTACTTCTAAGGTCAAAGAAAAAATGTGGTGTGAGAAAGATTTAGCGGCTAAAAGAAAATTAAGTTATTATAAGAAGGTCATCAACCCCACCCTACAAGATCAAAATTATCTCTCTATTTAACTAGCTCAACGAACTCTCATGAGCTCCATAGTGAAACAGGTTGTTGGGCAGTTCCTAAAACGCCATGGATGGAAAGGATCTGCCATATATGTGAGAATAGAAACATCGAGGATGAAAACCACTTTCTCTTAGAGTGCCCTATGTAGGACCACATTAAATCTCAGTTTCACAATCTTTGTTACAATACTTACCTTCCTTTCCTTTTACAATGTCAAAATTATAGTGAGCTTGGGAAGCTTCTCTCCAAGCCTTTTGAGCATAGGAATAAAATCTTAAATCAAAATAAATAATTTGTTTCTTTAGGTCCAATAGACCAATGTTTGGTCTCAGCATCATCATCATTTATTATGAGCTATTTTTATTATTAATTAATATATATTAGGAGTTTATATTATTATTATAGATTTTTGAGCATAGGAATAAAATCTTAAATCAAAATAAATAATTTGTTTCTTTAAGTCTCATAGACCAATGTTTGGTCTCAGTGGATGTTAACCATCATCATTATCCTTTATTATGAGCTATTCTTGTTATTAATTAATATATATTAGGAGTTTATATTATTATTATTATAATATCAATATAATATTTATATAGTAATATATATAAATAATTTTGTTGTTAACATTTTTAAAGTTATTAATAATCTTAAATACCCATAATAATTATTAATATGGTTGATATAAGTCTATTTATCTATATCAACTACATTGGAAAATGTGGTTGTATATATGTTTCATATATAAGTTATCGGTGCTTATTAATCACATTGGTAAATGTAGATGTGCTAATTATTACTGTTTGGTAAATATGATTGTGCTAGTTATTACTTTGATTTATTACTTTGATTTAAAATTGTAGAGTCGTCTGAGTAACTTTGTGTCAGCCATAATTATTTTCAACCTATGTCACATGCTAGTCGGTATGTATATTATGACGTTTTAAAAGGAAATAAAAAAATGGAATTTTCACTCATGAGCGGATAATTAGTTTCTAATTAATTATCTTTTTTATATTATTCCGTTTGGAGGTTTGCAGGCCCATGCATCTCTTATCATGATTTGAACGTGTGAGCATGTTTACTTTGCCACTGATATTTTAAAATTTTAATAATAAAAATTATTTTATATTCGGGACAAAATAAATAAAATATGTTTTTATATTAAAATAATATAAATTTGAATATAGAATAAATTTCAAGTACAATGATAGTTTTAAAAAAGCGGTCAGGATTGTTTTGGAATTATATAATTTTCTCAAAAAGGTAAGTAATTAGTTTGTTAATGTAATTTATTTTTAAAGCGAGGCATTTTTAAAGTAATACAGTGTTGATGAGTTTAAAATTAGCATGTTATTGTAATAAATATTTTAAATCTGTACTTAGGATATTATAAGAGTGTTTTTTTTTTTTTTGGTAAAAAGATGTAAGGAAGTATTTCACCTGTTTTATGATTTTTGAATAGAAATATTTTTAAAGTAATATAGTTTTCATTACTTTAAAAGTTAGGAAGGTTGGTATTGTAGTAAATATTTTAAAATTGAGATCTAATGTTTGAAGATATTTTAAGAGGTCCCGTGAATTTTAGTATTTATCTAAATCTTCACAATTCTCTTAAATTGATATTTTCAAAATACCATAATCACAAGGATTAGGTATTTAACATACCCCCTCAATTTGAGGGGATGTCTGTAAATCCAAAGGATCTTTATAAAAGCTTAGAAGTCGTGAGTAGAACTAGTCAAGGAAGAAGCAGCAAACAAACTTGGTGAAGGTAGAAGTAGTGAGTAGAATATAGCCCCGGTGAAGGAAGAAATAGTAATCAGATTTGGATGTTATCATCTATTAAATAAGTTAATGTGCTAAAGGAGAGTTGTAACATTTGAGATTAGTGTACGTTTGTGTTTACAAAAAATTCCAAAATAGATTTTTTATTTTTGTCTTGAAAAGGTTTTCATGTAAATTTTATACTCCATATTATGTAGCTGAAAAGTCTCATATATAGTTGTTTTATTATAATTCAAAAATATTAAAAAAAAAAAATTATCGTACACTGATCCATTGCATCTTAGTATAAATATGTACACGACAAATAATATCATGTTATTGCTAATAAAAGGTGCACTTCATTATACACTTAAATATCATACTATTGGAACCAAGTTTACTTTGGAAAGATGATTCTACGTTACTTTAATGGAGAATCCACAATCTTTAACATTTATTAACGTAAAACGTTGAAATTTGATCCAAATATATAGATTTAAATCAATATATAATTATTAAAAATGATTCACTTTCGAGTACTACTTTGAATATAAATTCAGTTGTTGGTGCAAATATAAGGGGTAATATATATGCACGAAGTTTTTACTGGCAAAACAATACTATACCATGTATATTCATATTAGGACATAAAAAATGATGAAAAATAAAATAATATATTGAGCATATAATAGAGGGGTAAAGGGTTTTTATATGTTGTATAGTAATATGTTTATTATAAGGTATTGTTTATACAATACATTTTGAAATTGAGTCTTGAAGAAATGGATTAAATAACAAATGCATTTAAGAGACAACTTCAACTTATTCGTTTCTAAGTACATTGAAAGAAGTTGTGCATATTGGGTTTCCCAATTTCATTTGGAAACCAAGCTTATCTAAGAGCCCTTATGTCAATTTAACTCGTAACCCCCTTCGTCTTTTCCATGAACCTCTGAATCCTTCATCTTCTACAATGTATATCAAAAGAAGAAAAGGACATTGTAGAATGTATGTGGGGCCATAAGAGAGAAATCATGTCACTATACTAGGGATATAAATATGAAGAGGTGTAAAAAATGTTAATGAAAAAATAGATGCCTACAATATGTAGTGAAAGTAGCAGCATTTTAAATTGGGAAGGTCTATTCCATTCGTATTGGTAGGGGGATAAATAAAATGATTTTTAGAGGTATTTTCCAATATGTAGTCAAATTAAGGGTATTGTTTAGTATCCCATGAAGGCATTTGCTATGTGAGAGGATCATTGAATGAAGCCATATATATGTGTGTGTGTTGATGTACTATTTCATTGGTTATTATTTTTCTTTGGGAATTTTTACACATTAATTCATGTGTGGTTTTAATTATAAGAAATTTTAGTGATATTTTACATGTAGTTAAAAATGAAAATGGTGTTTTGCATAAATAATTAATTTATCCATTTTTATTTATAATCATTTTAGGTTTTGTTTTTTTTAATATAGTTTAAAAGTAAAAAAAATGTATGTGTAGTCATTTCAAAACTTTTTTTTTTTAATGTTGTTTTAAAGCAAAAAAAAAAAATTGTCGATGTGTATATATGATTTGAAATGGATAGTATACCATGTTTAATTTATTTTAATATTTTTTGGGTGAAAAAAATTATAGTTAATATTTTTGGGCTATATTTTAGGGATAGGTTATATTTTGGTGATTTAGGTTTAAAAAAAATTATGGATTCCATATAAAATTTTAAATTTTCTTTTTAGGAGATAAAATTTTACATGAAAAGTACCTAATTTTTTGATGTTGTTCTACACTATGAGAGCTTATTAATGGTGTGAAGGTTCTCTCAATTAAAGAGAGCTTATCAATGGTGTGAAGATTCTCTCAATTAGAGTTTGTATGTGAAAGTTATGTTTCACACAAATTGACCTATCTTATTGATCACCATGGTATTGAGTTGATGCCACATCTTCTTCTATTACTCACACATGTGGAGCTACTCACATAGGACACTCAAGAAGATTTTAGAGGGGGTCCAAAACCCTTGCCCTAATCAAGCGTTGAGGTATGCAAAAATCTTAGCTCTAGTCCTAAACAACTCTCACACTATGGTAAACATTATGACAATAGTAAATTAAAGAGTTCAGCAATTATTGTATTGCTATTGTTTCATAGCAGAGTAGAACATATACAAATGTACAAATAGGATATTAAAGAGAATCAAAGAGTAGAAGATTTTGTTCCACCCATATTGGTCACTTATCCATAACAACTCCATACTAAGTGTCCCTTTCATTATATTTACATTTAGTTTCCGAAAATAAAAACTTCCATGGTAAGTCTGATTTTCTAACTAGTTTTTTTTTTTCTAAGTGTCCCTTTCATTATATTTACATTTAGTTTCCAAAAATAAAAACTTCCGGGGTAAGTTTGATTTTTTAACTAGTTTTGTTTTTGGATTTCTGTGATTTTTTTTTGTGATAATCACATCAAAATTCATTTGTGGTCCACTATGGTTCATAGTTTTTTCTCATATTAAACTTTTTCCAAATACATATTTTCTTTATTACATAAATAATATCTTTATTTACTTAATTTCTTTTATTTTAAATTTACTTATTTCAATAATTTCATACAATAAACTACTAAAAATAAATCCAATAATTTTATGCAATAAAATATTAAAAATAAATCCAAATTTGATATAAATTAATTCTTAATATAAAAAATTAATTTGTGATCAAGTATGGTTCATAGTTTTTTGTCATATTAAACTTTTTCGAAATACATATATTCTTTATTACATGAACAATGTCTTTATTACTTAATTTCTTTTATTTTAAATTTACTTATTTTAATAATTTGATACAATAAACCATTAAAAATAAATCTAATAATTTTATACAATAAAGAATTAAAAATAAATCTAAATTTTATATAAATTATTTTTAAATATAAAAAGTTATTTTATTTTTAGAAAGTTATTTATGTAAGAGAATGCACCCATTTTGGGTCACGCCAGCGAATTTAAAAAAAAAAAATTGTGAGCCAATAAAAACTTCCATGGTAAGTCTGATTTTCTTACTAGTTTTTTTTTTTTGGATTTCTATGATTTTTTTCATAATAATCACATCAAAATTCATTTGTGATCCACTATATTTCATAGTTTTTCCTCGTATTAAACTTTTCCAGATACATCTTTTCTTTATTACATAAATAATATCTTTATTTACTTAATTTCTTTTATTTTAAATTTACTTATTTCAATAATTTCATACAATAAACTATTAAAAATAAATCTAATAATTTTATGCAATAAAATATTAAAAATAAATCCAAATTTGATATAAATTAATTCTTAATATAAAAAATTAATTTGTGATAGTATGGTTCATAGTTTTTTCTCATATTAAACTTTTTCTAAATACATCTATTCTTTATTACATGAATATTGTCTTTATTACTCAATTTCTTTTATTTTAAATTTACTTATTTCAATAATTTCATAAAATAAACTATTAAAAATAAATCTAATAATTTTATACAATAAAGAATTAAAAATAAATTTAAATTTCATATAAATTAATTCTTAATTTTTGGGCCACACGAGCCACACTAGTTAATTAAAAATAATATTTTTTTTAAGTTGTCAAATTCACTCAAAATTTGCACCCATCTTGGGTTGAGGCTGTGGGGAAACAACATCCCAGTCACTCACCAACAGTTTGTAGACGATATCATGATTTTCTGTAAGGTATCCCTGAGAGAGGTGAAAAGGATCAAAGAGGTCTTAGACTTATTCATGGAAGCTTCGGGTACTGAAATTAATAAGGATAAGTCGAACACCTTTATTTTCAACACTCCTGAAATGGTCAAAGCCCATTTGACAAGAACGCTGGGGTTCAGAAAGGGAGAATTTCCAACAAAATACCTGGGCACCATGCTTGACGTGAGTCCGCTAAGGATTGCTAATTGGCAACCAATTCTGGAGAAGCTCAAGAACCGTTTATCTAACTGGTCCTTCCAGACTCTTAATATAGCAGCACGAGTTGTTCTTCTCAAATCAACTCTACAATCAATCCCAATCTACCCTCTATCGGTTATGGCAGTGCCGAAAGGAGTAAGTACCAAAATGATTGAAATCTTCCGGAACTTCATTTGGGGAGGGCCAAAGCAGCAGAAGAAATGGGCCTTAATCTCATGGAATAGTCTTACAAAGGCAAAGGAGGCAGGGGGACTAGGAGTAAGAGATCCGCTTCTTCTGAACCAAGTCTTAGCGGCGAAACTATGGTGGCGCTGGATGAAGGGGGGTAAAGACTTATGGAAAGAGATATGGATGCAGAAATATTCAATGCCAACTTCAGCTGAAGGAATCATGCGAAAGGAAGAGATGCCAAAAGGATCTACGATTTGGGATCTGGCATGCCAGAACAGAGACATTATAAATTCGCAGGCTTTTTGGGAGGTCAGAAATGGAAGGACAACAAAATTCTGGGAGGAAGCCTGGCAGCAGAGGGAAAGAATGGTGGATATTCAGGGGCTGCAAACCATCTATAGAGAAGCCAAGGCCAAAGGCTTAACCTATGTAAATGATTATTGGAAGGAAGGAGGCGAAAATGAGATGTGGAGGGAATGGAAAGACCCCGGAGATTGGGATAATAATATTAATGATGATCTTAAAACAAGGATAGTAAAAGAGATGGACTCCAGAAGGATTAAAAAAAGAACTGGGCCAGATATTCTCAGATGGGGCGGATCTACAAAAGGCACCTTCACGGTGAAGGAAGCATACCTCATAAAATCTAAACAAGCGTTGGAAGAACAGACACAAGATTGGAAACAATTATGGAAGAACAAATGGTGGCCAAAGGTCACCATGTTCACTTGGCTTGTGGGAAAAAGACGCATCCTGACATGGGATCAACTCCAGAAACGAGGGTTCCAAGGGCCACCAAGATGCAGCTTATGTAAACAAGACATAGAAACCCAGGAACATATCCTAAACTCTTGTCCGATAGCTCAGGAACAGTGGGAAAAGACTAGCAGCCTCTTTGGAAAGACGAACCGTAATCCCCAGGATGTGATCCAAACTATTTTCCAATGGGGAAAGGGACAATTTCAAAGTCCGGTTGTGAGAAGAGCTTGGAACCTGGCTGTAGGATTCAACATATGGACCATCTGGAAAGAGAGAAACAGAAGGATATTCCAAGACAAGATTATCTCTCCGGAGGAGTTATGGAAAAGAACTCAAAATCTAATAAGAGAAACAATCCTATCGGAAACCTGGAACCAGGAAGATTGGGATACTACTGTGGAAGAGGACCGAATTCTACGGAAGTTAAATATAGACCAAGGGATGGTCTATCCTCAGCAGCAAAAACCCCAAAATATACAGAACCAAAGTCCAACTGTGTTCATCCGCCCTCAGGCAGGCTTTATCAAACTTAATTTTGACGGAGCGTCAAAAGGAAATCCAGGTCTTGCTGGATTCGGCGGGATTTTCAGAGATAGTCAAGGCCAAACTAGGTGGATTTATGCTGATCGAGGAGGCATGATGAGTAATAATGAAGCAGAATTCATGGCTGCGTACCAAGGAATTAAGATTGCAATAAGAAATGGATACATGAAACTAGAAATAGAAGGGGATTCAACTTTAGTTATAGAAACAATAAGAAAATTGAATGATGGGAAAGCATGGGAACAGGTGGCTAAAAGCTGGAGGACGGCGGGCCTCATCCAGGAACTAGTAGAATCAATGAATCATATTGAGTACAAGGTTATTCATCATGTTAGGAGAGAAGGCAATAGAGCTGCTGATTACTTGGCGAATTGGGGCTGCAATGAACTGAATGGCAAAGTGGATAGCATATGGCCATCACAGCTGGAAGGGACTCGTTGGGAGGAATTAAATTCCATCACCAATCAGGACAATAATGACAAAGTATAGATATGATAAAGGATACAAGCAGACCCCGATCGGGGTGGAGAAGAGGACACCGTGTAGATTAATGGTAGTGGGCCAGGCTTGTCAGTATAAGCCTCACTCTTGGGCAATCATAGTAAAGGAAGTAAAGAGAGATCACTGCGAAGAGAGCACCCCGAGACATGGTTCCAAGAAAATCATGGCAGTTGAAGGGATGGGAAATGGCGACGATCAGGCGGGGGTGGGCAGTAGAGGTGGCAATAATTCAAAGGGAGCAGCAGTAGACTTTGATGCTAATAAATTAGGGACTTGCAAGGTGGCGAGGGAAACTGATATTTGGTGTAAATTTCGTGGAAACTGGTCTCGAAAAGAGAAAAATACTATGGAAGAGGAAGGTAGATAGGCTAGAGTAGATAGTGAAGAGGGTGGCAGAAGAAAGAGAAAGACGAGTCAACAGAGAACACAGGAGGACGATAGCACCCAGGGGATTGATAACCATCAGAGGGTAAAGGAAAGCGAGGAGAGGTTCAGGAGGAAGGAGCAGGAGGTGACGGAAGAAGAGGGAATGTACAGAGAAGGAGAGATGCGGCATAGGCAGGATGAAGACAGGGGGAGAGGGAGGTTCGAGGTCGGCCAAGGCAGCCAGGGTATCACCCGTGGTCGCCCTTCTAGGAGAGGCAAGGGCAGAAGAAGCAGGGGAAATGGTAGCACCCGGCAAGCTGGGCGGTATGATTCAGAATCTCAGTCTCCCAACCAACGGAAAAGAGGGCGCCACACTATGAACCAGATGGCCAGAGATGCTGAGCACGCGTACAATAATGAGGACAATGTGGAAATAAGAAGAATCATAGATAATTTGTTAGCGAGGGTCTTGTAGGAGGCCTCGGACCCTGAGATGAATGATTGTAGCTCTCTTATGCCACACCCTGGAAACACCAGGGGTCGCCTCTCTCAGTATAAACAAGCCCCTTGCATATATGTTGGGTGATGAAGTGTCTGCTGGCCAAAGCAATGGAGCAGATTACGGGAGAAATGACGGAAACTGCACAAGGGTACCCGAGCCTGAAAGAAGAAATGAAGAGTCTGCACTTCACACTTTTGAAACAGGACAGAAAACTTGAGGATATCCAAAGCATGCTGAAGCTGATAACCAAGGAGCACCGGGACGAAGAGGTGAAACCGTAGATCATGGTTGATTAGTATGTCTTTGTTTTGTTTCCAAATTTCTCCAGTTAGGATCAATAGAATCAGTTTGTTCATAGTTTACAGAATGCAACAGGTGATAGGGATTTAGTCATAGTTTCTTGGTAGGCTGAAGGTTTTGTTCCTGCATTTACTCAGCCATTATGTGGACAATTTCTGACTTTTGGAGGCCCTCTTACCCGGTTTCCCTTCAGGGCGGGTGGAGGATACCTGTTTTTGTATATAGTCTCGCTGGTTGATGTTAATAGAAAAGGCCCTACCATAGATTACAAAAAAAAAAAAAATGCACCCATCTTGTTCCCCTAGCACAAGGCACAACCGCCGCGTGAGGTTTGATCCTGGGTCACCTTAGTGTCAAGGCCCATCTGTGCTGGTAAAACTTGACATTCACTAAACTACTAAAAATAAATCCAATAATTTTATGCAATAAAATATTAAAAATAAATCCAAATTTGATATAAATTAATTTTTAATATAAAAAATTAATTTGTTATCAAGTATGGTTCATAGTTTTTTCTCATATTAAACTTTTTCAAAATACATCTATTCTTTACTACATGAATAATGTCTTTATTACTTAATTTCTTTTATTTTAAATTTACTTATTTCAATCATTTGATACAATAAACCATTAAAAATAAATCTAATAATTTTATACAATAAAGAATTAAAAATAAATCTAAATTTTATATAAATTAACTTTTAATATAAAAAGTTATTTTATTTTTAAATAGTTATTTATGTAAGAGAATGCACCCGTTTTAGGTCACACCAGCGAATTTAAAAAAATATTTTTGTGAGCCAATAAAAACTTCCATAGTAAGTCTGATTTTCTAACTAGTTTTTTTTTTTTTTTTTGGGGATTTCTGTGATTTTTTTCATAATAATCACATCAAAATTCATTTGTGATGCACTATAGTTCATAGTTTTTCCTCATATTAAATTTTTCCAAATACATCTTTTCTTTGTTACATAAATAATATCTTTATTTACTTAATTTCTTTTATTTTAAATTTACTTATTTCAATAATTTCATACAATAAACTATTAAAAATAAATCCAATAATTTTATGCAATAAAATATTAAAAATAAGTCCAAATTTGATATAAATTAACTCTTAATATAAAAAAATAATTTGTGATCAAGTATGGTTGATAGTTTTTTCTCATATTAAACTTTTTCTAAATACATCTATTCTTTATTACATGAATAATGTCTTTATTACTTAATTTCTTTTATTTGAAATTTACTTATTTCAATAATTTCATACAATAAACTATTAAAAATAAATCTAATAATTTTATACAATAAAGAATTAAAAATAAATTTAAATTTCATATAAATTAATTCTTAATTTTTGGGCCACACAAGCGACACTAGTTAATTAAAAATAATATTTTTTTTTAAGTTGTCAAAGTCACTCAAAATTTACACCTATCTTGTTCCCCTAGCACAAGGCACAACCACCACGTGAGGTTTGATCGTGAGTCACCTTAGTATCAAAGCCCATATGTGCTGGTAAAACTTGACATTCACTTTATACAAATTATTTTAATAAAATATTAAAAAAAAAATAGAAATCAAAATTTATTATTTTAAAAATGCTTATCTTACCTATAAAATAAGTTATTTAAGATATTTAAATCAAAGAACATGGACAAACTATTTTAGTAAAATATTGAAAAAAAGAAAATAGAAATCAAAATTTATTTCATTTTTAAAAAATGTTTTTAATTAAAAAAATTTATTCAGGATATTTAAATCAAAGAACTTTCAAGTTAATGTTTGTTGCAATAACTAACTTTGTCGTCAGACACTTTTACCTAATTTGACATGTATTCCTTAAGTTTAACTTCAATATCTAAATCATTTGAATGTCAGGTCAGAGAATACATTTCAAACGTGGTTGAGTAAATATAGTAGATATGCATATTAAAATTTAATGCATTACAAAGAGAAAATTGGAACCACAAAATATGCGACAACTCTCCTTAGAAGTTTCCCACTGCGTGTTAAATGATTCTCATATTTGTAACATATTGTTTAGATTTACTTAATTATATATTTTTATAATTTTAGGCGTAATTAATAAAATATTTTATCTTAATATTTATTTTTAGATATGAGTTGGACAGACAATTAAAAAATACAAGTCACTAAAATATATTGAATTTTGTATTTTAATAAATACAAATAATAAAGAATGAAAGATTAATTTTTACGCCTGCAAAAATATATGATAATTAATTGGTATTTTATTTTAATCTTTATTTTTAGATATGACATGGAAAGACCATTAAAAAAATACAAGTCACCTATTTTAATAAATACAAATAATAAAGAATGGAAGATTAATTTCTACGCCTGAAAAAATATATGACAATTAATCAGAAAGTTTGAAAATATAATAAGTTTCATTAAATTTATTAAAATCTATATTAATTAATAGTTGTTTAATACAATTATTTTTATTAAATTATAATTTAAAATACACACAAATAATTATTAGTAGTAATGTTTTCATGTGTTGTTATTGAGAGTTCTTAAGTGTCAATTTAGATGTTGTTGTTTCTTATGTATGAGTTGTAGTCATGATCTAGAAGTGTGGAAGTGATGTATTTATGTCTTATATATGTATAACTCTTTTGATCAATAAAGATATCATAGTGTGTGATTTGTTGTGTGCACAATCTCTCTCCACTCTCTCTAGAATTTCTAACATGGTATGTTCAGCCCGGACTCTCTCATGAGAGGGGTTGTGATCATGCAATTTTAGTCATGATACTCCTTTGTACATAGATTAGTTTAATAGATGTTTGATCTATTGTTTGTGTGAATACTTGATTTGTGTGTGGATTGTAGATAGTTGCATGCAAAAGAGAATTGTGAAGATTTAGTGTTGCTACTATTGTGTGAAGTTCCATTGTGGACAAATCTTTGTAAAATAAGAGGAGATGTGCTTGTGAAGAAGCTAGACTAGCATAGATTTGGTTTGATCTAGTGAGGATCTACAATTGAGAGCATTGTATACATGTTTTAAATGGTGGTTCTCGAGATTATGAAATAGTGCAAGATGTATAGCTGCGACATGTAAGTGGAATGTTGACATTTCTCATTCTAGATATGATCTAATAAAATATTGTGGTATTTTTTATCCAAAGTTTGAGATCGCAGATCTAATGGAAAATACCAATATGCAAAGTTATTATTATTATATTTGATATGATCTGCAAAGATCAATAAAGAGCAGTCATTGATTTTGTCTCTGTACGTTTTGGTGGTTGGTGTTTGTGTCTTTATTAGTTATAAAAAGCGTTGGTGGTTCTTAAACAGGAAGCTCCGGTGTACGAAACATCAATTTTTGTGTGTTTTTATTGGTTATAAAAAGGGTTGGTGGTTATTAAACTAGAAGTCCTGGTGTTTGAAACATCAATTCTTGTGTGTTAGTAAGGTCAAGTTGTTTGATCCACTTTTGAACACATTCATTATCTATACCTCCATCCTAGCAACCCACAGATAGCCAAAAGCGAAATATCTGATAGATGGCAGTTGGTCCATAGGATGGTTCATTACTTGACGGTTCTTATCGTGGAAGTCTCAATGAGCCGAGGTGTCAATATTGTTTATCTTGCAAAGTCTATCAATAATGGTCATAGGTAGTTACTTTTTAAATGGAGGTCAAGTGATAGCTCGAACATGTGGTGGTGAAATAACGGTATTTGCGAGATACTATAGTGGATGCGAGTGTTGATGAAGACCAATTAGATAAAGATTATCCTTGTTGTTGTAATATATGTTTTCAATGTGTCCATGTAAGCACTAAGGGAGGGTATTGGAAGTAATGCTTCCACGTGTTGTCATGAGTTGTCATTGAGCTTTCCGAAGCATCAATCTAAAAGTTGTCATTTCTTATGTATATGAGTTCTAGTCATGATCTAGAAATGTGGAAATCATAGATTTATGTCCTATATATGTGTAATTCTTGTGATTAATAAAGATATCATAGCGTGTGATTTTTTGTGTGCATGATCTCTCTCGAAATTTTCTTTCAAATTTCTAACATAATGATGAAGAAAATATATATATATATAATTTCCAAAAAAAAAACAACTAAAATTTTTTCGCAATAGCATATGACTTTTTGGATTTGGATTGATGATAAATGAATGCATTGTAAAGATTTTGGAGAACCTTGAAAATATATATTCACTAGCTTTTGGGTATATAAGACTATGGAGTTGTTTTTAAGCGGGACTTTTTAGAGTTTTTGACAGAATTTTGGCCGGAATGACAAAAACTATTGTGGTTAGATCTTGATTTGTGTTGTTTAAATTAGTTTTTTGCTACATATATGGATTCAACAACCCAAAAACCTATGGGACACTTTTATTATGCAAAGTTCACTTGTCAAACTTCTGATTTCAATAAATCCCTATTGGATTCTAGACAGCTTAAATCAAAAAATACACTGAAAAACTTTTCAAAAAGTGTACTTTTTTGTAAATCACCTGTGTCATGTTTGTTTCAGAAAACAAAAGCAATTAAAAAACCCACATCAAAATAACTTTGAATGTACAATTGTATCAACAGCTACTCAGAGTACAAAGTCTACATCACATCTACTGTTATACATAGATGTTGTAACTACAAACTAAATAAGTTTAACTCTGTACTCTTCTGCATAAAAGTTCTAACTACATCCTAAGGAAGTTCAACTCTGCTCTTTGATGAGCCCCGAAAATGAATAATTATATGGGCTCATTTTCCCTCTTAATTCAACTTAATCCACCATTTCCATCAGTTTATTGCATATTTTTTATTATATTTATGCTAATAGAGTGAATTGGGTTAGTCATTATGCCATGAAGTCTAATGTGTGCTTTATGCAGATTTTTGGTCAATTTTGAGACAAAATCAAAGGATTTATGAGCATTTGGTAGCCAATATTCGAGGAAAATAGGGAAGAGGATTTGTAGGGGGGTGTCCCCTTCATTTATGAATCCTTACCTCGAATTCTCCATCAAAAACTCGGAGCACAAGTAGCCACATTAGTACATCCAAGGGGCAGTCGAGCAAGTAAAGAAGGATTGTTGTTTATCTGCAGTTTTGGGAAGCTGGGCTCCTTGATTTTAGGAGGGTTGTTAAAGGATTCCATTTGTATAAATAGGGGGGCTTAGAGCCTCAGTAGGTTAGCCAGTCATTAGTAGAATTTTCGCACTTTTGTGTAGCGCTTGTGCAGCTCATTTTCGAGTTTCTTCTTTTGAACAGTTCATGTAATGTGACTATTATTTTTGATAATGAGGATGAAATATTTCTGGAGCCAGTACTGAACTCTTTCAGAGGGCTCAAGCTCTTGGCTTAGGGCCCAACCCAGGCTGCCCAACACGTCTTTCTTTGTACTTATATGTTTCTACTTCAGTTCATAAGTCAATTTCTGTTACATAGATTCATTTTACTTTGTTTAGATTAGGTTGCTTTTGATGGTTTTCATAGCTATTTATGTTTAAGTTGCTCAAGTAGGTTAATGCAGTGATAGATTAAGATTCAAAATGGCCAACAACAGGCCCTGATCTAGTTTCTCCCTTTCTGGGACTATGATTTGATGTCAAGGCACTACTGCTGTCACCAAAAACACAGTTTTTCTCTCCCACGCAATTTCTAGTTTGATGACTTGATTTGGAAAGATTAATGTATTGCTTCAGATTTAGTTTCCTAGATCATTTCCTGTTCTTTTACAATAGATCTCTCTGCATGCTTTTTTGCTCAAATGTTACTGTTCAGTATTTTCTGTTTGTAGGTCAGAAATTAGGTCAAGCTAGAGAAAGTTCTATTTTCATGGTATAGTTAGTCCTTTCTTTGATCAGTTTTCATAAGTAGACATGCAGATCTCTTACAGGGAACCTCAGCCCACCATACATCCATAAAGCATCCAACATCAGCTCACTTCTCATAGATTTCCCAAGTCATTCACAACATTTCACCAATCTGCCCTAATTTTTGCATTTTTCTCCCTAAGCTTCCCTCTTACCATTTGAACAAATCCAACCATCATGTTCCCTCTTGATCTTCCTTGACAAGCTCCAGACACCTCAACACCTGCATCTAGCCTTCATTTACCCTTTCCCATCATTTTTCCATCTTCAAAAGCTCCAAAAATAGTTCTTGGCCTCCTCTTGTAGATCCTCCTCTAGATCCCCTGCAGCCTCCTGTAGAATTCCCAGTAAGTGGCTTTTCGAAATCCGATTGTAATGGAAGTCTTCAGAAGAGTACTAGGGGCTTCTTAGGACCTCTCCACACCTTCCTCCACCTCTACAAAAACCAAGTCCATCTTCCTTCGCCACCAAACCTCCACACAATCATAACGAGATAAATTACAAGTATAATAATTTCACATAAAAACACTCAAAAGCATAAAAAGATGTTTTCTTCTCATTTCTTTTTAGAATTATCTTGAATAAATGTAATTTACCTTTTTCAGTAGTCAATGGCACTCATCAAATCAATTTCTATCTCTTTTTCTGCAAAAGTAGGGTTAGTTCGATGAATTAGGGTTTGCTAGGGTTTGCCTTACATTCTAGTCTTCTTTCTCTTTATGCAAATAGAATAGCCTCTGTAAAGTTAGCTTTCTTTCATCATGGTTAAAAGCTTTTTTATGAAATTCATGAAAGTTGGCTTGAGCTCCTAGTGATCTTGCGCCAGCTCACCAAGTGATAGCCTGCAGTAAGAGCTAGTACTTGTGAATACAGCACCGTCGCTTCCAAGTTTGTTATGAACTATTGGGTTGATAAAAGTAAAGTAGGAAGCCCTAGGAGTCACAGCATTATTGCCGCAATTCTGGTGGTCACCACTTTTTGGCACTATTGTCGGGGAAGCGTTAGAGTATTTTGTGACTAATGCTTTCTTCTATTTTCTACTGCAACATTCTTCTATGTAGTTTACTTCAGCAAAAGTAGAGTAGTTGTTGCTTTCAATTTCTTCATTTCCTTGCTTTCATTTCAATTCTCCAATTTCCATTTCAGCAAAAGTAGATTAGTCATTTCCCTGCTTTCATTTCAATTTCGCAATTTCCATTTCAGCAAAATTAGATTAGTCATTTCCTTGCTTTCATTTCAATTTTGCAATTTCTATTCCAACAAAGTTGATTAGTCATTTCCTCGCTTTCATTTCAATTCTGCAATTTCCATTCCAGCACAAGTAGAGTAGTCATTTCCTTGCTTTCATTTCAATTCTTCCATTTCATTTCAGCGAGTTCATTTTAGTATTTGCAATTTGTTTGTTCAATCAATTTTTGTTTTGCACGTACAAGAAAAAAAAAAAAAAAACCAGAAATATTTCATTTCATTCCTCGTAGGAGTAGAGATAATTCAGGAAAATGTTTGACCAACACCCCCACTACTTCACACAGCCAACCTTCTCTCTTCTTTGGTGGCTGCAATCAAGAAACACCCTTAGGTAATAGCCAGACATATTTGAATAACCTATAGGGGAAGAAGAAGAAGAAAACATTCCTCTGGAGCCAATGGCTGAAAACATAAATGTTGGGAGTAGTACCTTTTCTTCCAATTCATCCATTAAAGGTGAAATTGGAAGCATGCTGGAAGACCTCAAGAGTGATATGCTGCAGATTCTTGCCATGCATATCAAAAGAAGACGAGAGGAAGCAGAGAGGGCTTTGGCCATTTTTTGCCCTAGATGCACCAGGAGGCATCCTAGGAATGAATGCCCATTGAACTCTATAGAGGTTTGTTCAATCTGTGAAGAAAATCATTCTACAAACAAGTGCCTGTCCTTGCCTGGACTTAAAGTTGTATACCAAGGGGCCGAAGGAGTCACTGAACAGATCTATTACATAGAAAAAAGGAGGTTGCATGGACATAGACCATATCAACAGGGGATGCAAGGGACATCTCAGGCATACTACAACCCCAACCAAGTCACATCCATACCTTCTTGTGGTCCCCCTGCTCATCCTTCCTAATCCACACCTCTTCCTTGGTCATTCACATCTCCATATCATGCCCAACTAGCCACCTATTCATTTCAACCCTATTCCCAGCCCCAATGTCAGTTGAATGTATCTCATCAGGGGTGAAGGCCCCAGTACAACTCTTCTCCCGCTCTTTTTCCTTCACCACCTGTTCAAGCACAACCATTGCCTCCTGCTCCACCACGGCAACCCCAAATGCTTGCCCAGCCGAACTCGAACTTGAATAGCAAATAGGGGCAACAAGTATATAGTGGGGAACCAACATTTCCAAACCCGCACATTGGAGTAGCTCAACCCAATTACAATGCTGAGGTACAACACTTCTAAACAACTCCTCTTGAGCTCAATGATATTCACCATAGCTCAGGAAGAGTATTGCAAAAAAGACCACATTTTATTTCAGTGAAACTATTTAAAATTGTTTGGCCAAACTATTTTTTTTTCGGCTGAACATTTGAATTTAACTTTTGGCCGAAAAAAAGTTGTTGTTTAAATTAATCACAACATGTGACAGATTTTTTTCTAGAGAGGGAAAACTCCGACAATTAAGTTTTTTGGCCCAAAATTGTTTTTGGCCAATCAAGTTTTTCGACTAAAAAAGTTCGTCGACGGAACAATTTTTTCAGTTGAAATTGTTTTTATATATATGTGGGTCGTTTAAACATTCAATAATTTCCACACTTTTTTTCTTGTCCACTAATTTTGTTTGTGTCGGCTCGTCTGCTGAGTTTGTTTGTGTTGGCTCGTTTCGGAGTAAATTTGTAAATTTATTCAGGCTTAATATTTATGGTTGTTATTCTAGAATGTTTTTGCATTTATTAATTTTTTTTTGTTAGTTTTTTGCAATATTGGTTGGCGCCAGAGGAGTTATTACACCTTGTCATCACTTGAGGAATTCGGTTAGCCTCCTTGTCCAACCACACAACAACAAAAGATGGGGTATTGCTAGCACCCGAAATTATAATGAAGCGTTAATGTCTTTCATGTTTCTTTTATCTTGTGCTAAGGTAGTTGTAACCATATTTACAAAGTTTGTATTCAAATTTGGATTAGAATAAGATACAATACATAAATATTTTGATTAAAAAATTTTCAATTCGCTAAAAATTCATTATTATAATTGAAAAAAATTACTTCTATATTTTAAAATTTTCTTGTAATCTGAATCAAAATGCTTGTTGTTTTGGCTTGCCCTGCTAAATTCTCCCTCCATGAAATGTACGAAATATAAGATGAAATCCATTAATTTTTTTTCATAATCTAGGGAAAAGAAAACCCCTTAGTGCTGATCTCCGGCACATATATCTGGTTGTGTATCTTCGTGTCTAGTGGGCTTTAATTCCTGTCCCACTAGTCTGTAAACTAGCACTCATGCCATCAAGTTTTGTAAGTATTTCAGTCCAACTCATTATTTAAACGGTAGGAACCCCTTGATCTATAAGGTGGAGACCATGACCATCTTCCATTTTGATGTCACATGCCCGTACGAATCAATTTTATACACATAGATCAACCGAACAAGTTAGTGGGGTTCATTATAAAGACACCAATACAAAATTACTCAATATAATAAATTTGGAACTACATCAAAACATTATGAAGATTCAGAAGAACTACATCAAAATATTGAATCACAAAAACTTCAGATGCCTAGACTTTGTTGGAGATTATTATATGAATGTCGCTTAGATTCTGTATTCTTAAATGAACTATATCCATTCACATTGGTTGACTGATTGAGTACCCATCATATTGATGGTCAACTAGTGCGTTCGACTTATGTAATTCTCAACACTTGGTCGGCTTGGGGAGTGAACTGATTGAGAATTCTGTATGACAAGGCTGAATGAGTGAGGATATGCTACTCGAACTTGTAGTTGACATTAATACTAGTTGACTAATATTTCACATATGCGTCTAAATATTTTGATTAATTATTAATCTGGGTTTATGTGTATATTTCCACAATTGGTAATTTTGTTGTGTGTAGGTCTAGAGTTGTCCACATTTCAAGTGGTGTCATCACCCATGATCAAAGACTTAAGTAGAGCATAGTGGATAGGAAAAAAATGATGAAATGGTTACAAAGGAAGAAACAACAATGTGAACGTTAATATGTTATAAATTTTTTTATTCTTAATTAGTTTATTAGTCTATATTTACTAAATATTTTATTTATGGTATTGAATGTGAAAGCCAAATATTTTTAATTACTTGTAATATTAAACAAGCAAACAAATCAGTACTGTGAGAGTGAAATTACTGAAATTTATTAACCAGAACTATTGAAACTTGATAATGGACTACGGATCCATTAATTTGACCTTCTTATTACAGTACGGTAAAGAATATTGCTAAAGCTTGACTGTCATTACTTATGCATGTCAAGGCAAGTTCCAAACCTTGTAGAATTTTAAACCCTATTTTTCAAATAACAAATCCCAAATGCAACCTCCAGAAGAAACCGAACATTCTTAATCACACAACATACGCAAATAAAAAATATAATTAATAATATGATTGTAAATTTTCTATTGAATTCAATTTATACACATAATTCGACCCGTTTTTTTATAATAAAAACTTATTATTTCTCGATAGGAATAAAGAATTGGCCTGAGGAACATAACGCCTGAATGTTTTATATTGTCACATTTTAATAAGTGACACTGGATAGCTTTTTGGTTCCATGACTAATCTCAAAGACGCCAAAAAGAATGGTCGAAATTAAAAATTATTTAAGTTCTTTGGGTTTGAAGTTACAGTTCGATGATGATATAAACTCTGATTTGATTCTGTCCTTAAAAGCTCCATGTATGTATGGTAACTTAGAAGATATATATAAAAATAAAAAATTAAGAAATAAAAACATTTATTTTTACCTGCACATTGTGCAGGTTACACATTGTGAGCACAAGCAGAGAAGTCGATGATGACAAAATCCTATTAAAATTCCATACAATAGAGAAGAAGTGTTATGAATGGATATTCGATCAGTTCCCTATTGGAATGGCAATTCAAATAACATCGTAAAATTCATAGCGCAAAATCTAAGAAAAGAAACCCTATTTTAATATTAAAAAATAAATTTAATTGAAAACATAGGATACATATATCACCTCACTGACTGCATTTAAATGCAGAAAAAGCGAATATCGAAACCCTAGGTTTTTCATTCCCGTAAGGTACGGACAGAAACATTGCAGCATGGATTTTAACAGTTGGAATGTGAACGGGAGACGTTACATTTCCTCTACCTAGGAACGTTAACATTAAACGTTGCAAACCTAGAAAATAAGAGCTACTTTAGTGTCTTCGAAAACTTTAAAGTACATTAATTAATATTGGGCTGAGGAAATCACGAAGCATAAATTAAGCATGGATTAACTCAAGCGTGAGGGTCGTATTAGCAGCTAGACATGCCAAATAATCCACATAATTAAACTCAGCTGACCTCACTATTTACCAAAACGTTTTCTTAGTGAGAAATTCCGATCAATCCAGAGAAAGGTTACTCTGATTAAAAAGCAGATCCTACTGTAACAAAAATATATTAAATATAAAAAATGTAATAAATATAAAAACAATAATTAAACAAGCCCTACTCTTGCTCAACCCTGAACAATTGGTAAGAGAACCTTGCTTTCGCTGATTGCTCTGTTGCCCAGGAAGAGAAAGATAATCGTTTTTCACTCTGGCAGCACTCTAGTAGGCCAATTCAAGATGGCTTTAAAAAAAAAATCTGAATTTTTTAATCAACTTTGTGTTTTTTCAGATCTGAACTGATATAGACAATGGTAAGGCCTCAAGACTCAAGAGTTCAAAAGTCTCAGCCAGTTTGAAGTTAAAGTCATAAATTAATCATGGTAGTTTCACTGGGGAGCAATACCATAACAGGTGGCTTCATATTGGGGGATATATATTCAGAAAAAAATGGCATTGGGATATATAAGGGTAAATGGTTTTTATATTGGAAAGTATAAAAAGTTGTAGTTCAAAGTTAATGAAAAAATATAGGTATAAAAAATGTTAATCAAAAATATATACCTACAATATCTAGTGGAAATAAGGGTTTTTTAAATTGGGAAGTTATATTGGGTTCCTATTGGTAGAAGTTAAATATGTGATTTTTAAGGGTATTTTCGAATATGTAGTCAAATTAAACATATTATTTAATAGGCCCCTAATCCACTTAATAAGACAAATGTTCATTGAGTGACGCTCCTGAAATTAGCACAATATTCCACTAATTTCACAACAAAGCAAAATACAAGATGATAGTGCGCTCATCTGTAATTTGTTGGGTTCCAAAGGATGGGATGATCAATAATTCATTTTTTATCATGTGTTTACATCGAAATACCTGAATAAATAAGAAGTTTTAACGAAAACCCTCAACGTTGTTTATAATCCTAGGGTTAGAATCCAACATTCTATAAAAACTATAAAAACTTCACGGGAAGGCAGTTCCGTGCCTTCATCCACGCTATTATACTCTCAATATGATTTGCGGTAATTCATGCCCAAATCCACCAACGCAGGTAGGCTTTGTATGCGCTAGATCCATGATCAGGTAGGATTTCTATCCACCAGATCCATGATCCAAGCTTCTCAAGAATTTTGGAAAAATTTCATTACCTAAAATATGCAGCACTATGTATTGTTTACACGGTGTTACTATCACATACAACTCTTGTATATCAAAACCGAAATGATATGTAAATCCTGACCTCTACCCAAATGGGCATTGAACAAAAAATTGTAGATGTTAGAAACTCTGTATGTAATCCGTCACAGAGATTAAAAACAAAAATTCGATGCGCTTTTCCATAAAGGAGATTATACATCCTTACCATACTTCCTTATAGCTTCTTATGTTCCTCTAGTCCCTACAAACCATCACATGGAATGATTCCAGGGACGCGCCGGACTGTGAAACCGAAAGTGCAATCGGTGGAAAAACAATTGCAACCTTCAAATGAATAATTTGATTAATTTGGATACTTCGATTAATTGCCTGGATCCCTTCACGCTGCATCCATCTGTTCGCCCTGCGCTCAGTTTTCAAGCATCAACAGGGATCGGCTCACTTTCAAAATCATCATTTTAAAATTGAAATTGCAACCCTTCGCGCTCCCTTCACAGTAGTCGTTCGTCCATAGTCGTCCATCCATGGCTTAGGCAAGGGATATTCTCTTCAAACTCAATCTCGTCTGTCCATCTGTGTGTATATATATATAAAATTAAATTAACTTTGGTACTGAGTCAAAATAGAAAAAAAAGAAAAGCCTATGGGCGAATTAAGACTTGAGTTTCATATATAGTTGAAATGAATAACAACTGCAACCTTGAAATGAACAATTCGATTAATTTGGATAACTCGATTAATTGCCTGGATCCCTTTCACCATCTGTTCGCCCTGCGCGCCCTTGTGACCTTCAAGGCAGGCTCAGCCATGTTCCAAGCAGCAACAGGGATCAGCGCATGTTCAAAATCATTTTTTTAAATTGAATTTGTTGGGAATTTTTGGTAATTCCAAACAAAAAAAGGAACAGACAAAAATGCTCTGTTTTAACACAGCTGAAACTAAAGTTGTTTTTTTGGGAAGAACAGAGTGTTTTACACGCACAATAGAAACTTTGTATTCATTAATAACACAACACAACTGCTGTTACAAAAGGGATCTTCCTCTTTCGGAGGGATTACAACCGCTTCAGTTCCAAAAAAATTACACTCTTGAAAAAAATTTCTTTCACATGTACGCTGCTGCGTGCTTTTCTTACATTACATATGCAATGAACAACAAAACATTAAATTCAACCTGCTGTAAAAACTTCTTACATTCGCTGCGGCGAGTTTTTCATTACACGCTCCAGAACAACAAACAATAATACATAGTCAACAAAATAAAAACATTACCCTTTTATTTTATTTTTACTTGTGCCCTAAAACAAAACTCCCCTGCATTAAAAAAATAAATATTTTTACCTATGTTTACAGCGCACAGTACATTTAATAAATTTCATTTAAATTACTTTCCTGACAAAAACTGGCGGTGAATGGGAATTTACTTCACGTCAAGTCCATATGGTACAGGCTTGTACACAACAGTTGATTCAATCAAACGGTTGACGACAATCCCCGGAGGTCAAAATCGCATGGACTTTATGCGCTGGGAAAGGCTGATTTGGAACAGTTCCCGTGGCCACGTGTCAGCTGATAGCTCTGCTCGCTGCCCTCGGAGGAAATACCACTAATCCGTAAAGGGGGTGTAGGGAAAACACTCGTTGTTTTCTGGAAAATTTGTTACCACTAATCCGTAAAGGGGGTGTAGGGAAAACACTCGTTGTTTTCTGGAAAATTTGTGGTCACTGTTCAACTGTCGCTGCAGTTGAAATTACATTTCAACAGAAACTGCAATGCTTCTGTTGGATAAACTTGACTCTATGGTGGAGTTTAGGTTATGTCAACAGTTATGGTTAACAGTTGTAGTTTTCGGTACTAGTATTGGTGACTCATGGTATTGAACTCATGGTATTACATGTAGTTGAAGCCCTTAAAAGGCTTGTGTATTCTCCAATGTAGGTGGCCATGGTTGAGTGGTGAAAGCTCAGGCTGTTGGCCGGGTTGGCTGTGTTTTAGCCAAGAACAATAATAGATCTAATGTTAGTTGGTTTTTGCCCCAATTGAGGTTTTCGAGACAATCATGGTGTACATGGTTTAAATGTGTGTTTCTTGATTGTTATATTTATTTCTCTTGAATCCTAAGAAGTGGTATCAAAGCTTTGGTTGGCAAGGGCCTTGGATAGTTATTCTAAATGTTCCCATTGATGAAGTGGTGGCGCTGGTTGAAGCAATAGCTCGTTGCATAAACCTGCAATATCCATTGAGTGATGGTTCGATGATGAGCAAGAAGAAAACAAAGTCTCGAGCCTTTGCCAAGGGAATATTTTTTGGAAATTTAAATTAAATTTTGAAAATTTAAATCAGAGCCAGTGAATTGAGTTTGGAGTCCAGGAGTGCTGTCGAGAGTTTGTATGAAAGGGAGGAAGTCAAGAAAACTATGCCAAACCCTGTATTCTCAACGTGAAGGTTGTGTGTCTCTGCGTTCAGCATGAAGGCTGCATTCTCAGCGTGAAGGTTGTGTGTCTCTGCGTTCAATGTGAAGGCTGCATTCTCAGCGTGAAGGTGTCTCTGTGTGAAGGCAAGTAGATCTTTATGCCCAGCTAGTTCTATGCTGCCAAACCTGCGTGAGGGAGAGAACTCATTATCTGAGCGTGAGTTTGCTTGTGTAAAAGAAAATTATAACGTGATAGAGTGAGACAACACGCAGAGGTCAAAGCGTGAGAGGCTTGAGGCTTGTCTTCTATGCGTTTGAGGAGGAGGCCATCTGCGTCCTTCTGCGTTTGAAGAGTTTGAAGAGGAGTACGCTTTTGCGTGAGGAGGCTATTTGTTCTGCGTGAAGTGTTGCATGAACAGAGCATTGTTTTCAGAAAATCAAGAAAGTGTAATTGTTTTTTTTCCCAAAAAAAATCGTTGAAGGGCTTTTATGGTTAAAGAAAAAATTTCTATTCTGAAATAGTAATAGAATTTCTAAATAAAAATTCAATTACAAGAGAAGGGTTAAATAGTGGGATAGGAGTTTTACAGGGTGAAATTTAAACTTGCAGTAGTTCAAGTTGTGTGTGGGTCAAGATATCAACAAAATAAAAAATAAAATGAAAATTTTCATGTAAATGGGTATACTACTGTAAGACCTGGTAAGGCATGCGTACCCCAGTAAATCACTGGGAAAGTTTGAATATCCACTTGGGTGATATGGGGATGCATGTGGTGGTATGATGAAGCATGTTGAACTAGGACAGCTTGTGAGATTATCAAATACCCTAACATTGACTCGGTAGGGCCTGCAAGTGAGTGGTGGCTGGCTCACTTGGCAGATTTGGCCAAGGAAAACCCAAAGTCAAGTTTAAAGGGGGGATTGTTAGATAAACTTGACCCTATGGTGGAGTTGAGGTTATGTCAACAATTATGGTTAACAGTTGTAGTTTTGGGCACCTAATATTGGTGACTCATGGTATTGAACTCATGGTATTACATGTAGTTGAAGCCCTTAAGAGGCTTGCGTATTCTCCAATGTTGGTAGCCATGGTTGAGCGGTGAAAGCTTAGGGTGTTGGCCGGCTTGGTTGTGTTTTAGCCAAAGACAATAATAGATCTATTGTTGGTTGGTTTTTTCCCCAATTGGGGTTTTCCAGACAATCATGGTGTACATGGTTTAAATGTGTGTTTCTTGATTGTTATATTTATTTCTCTTGAACCCTAACAACTTCGCGTTTCTATCCAAGAGCTTGATCATTACATTTACAAATACATAGATTTATATATATATTGAGTCTCATTGTCATTTATTTTTCACCAACACTCTCGAGACATTGATGAGTGGTCCCGATCATACAATGAGGCATGATTAATGTTCTAACACCTCCCTTTAATCAGGACAAACTAAACTTTAATTTGCCTACTAGTCTAAGTCTAGCTAGGCTTATAACAAAACATTTCATTTTTGCCTTCTTGGCTTGTTCATTTGGTGCAGTTTCATTTTCACTTTTATCACCTTTATCGCTTTCCTCATGAGCTTCTTTAGCTCCTTGCTTAGGTAGTTAACATAAACAACCTCTTGTGGGTTGGTATGCAAGGCAACATCCCAAAGAAGGTAATCCAATTGATGTTCTTCCCACTTTCCATGAGGATCCACCAAATGCATTCATCTTCGAACATGAGCAACCTCTACACAACATCCATGGTCGTATCCTCCATGGTCGCAGCCATCTTAGAAGCAAATTCAATCAAAATACTAGCAATTGGGTTCAGGGACAAGCAAGTTTTTCTTTCATGTGGAATGGACTCCAGCGTTGGATATTTATTGTCATCAATAAAATCATTTTGTTAATCTAATAATTCTTGTGACTCAAAAATACTACCCGAATAAAAAATATTACCAGACTGAATAATTCTTGTGGCCCAAAAATACTTCCAAATGGGCTCTCTAAAAATGCATCATCAAAAAGATCAGTATCCAACATTATCCCACTCATTGTAATCTGATCAAACCAGTGGCCTTCTATCGGGCCTCTTCACTCATGGTGGTAGCCACAACTTTACACAAAAAATCTTTAACTTTTACCTTCTCCTCTCAGGATTGAGCACTGACAAACTTGGCTTCAAATTCGACGTAGGCACATAGACGTTTCCAGTCACTCTAAAATGGGGCACTAATGCTCACTCTGCTACACATGCACCAGTCACAGGCTGTAGCTACATGTTCATCTAATCAGATCAGCACACAATATACTCTGACGCTTCCACGATCAACTTCTCTATTCACACGTGAGGTACGTCTGCTTAACCCACTACCAAAACAAAACTACAGAAATTTGTTCTCCTCTGCCACAACTGGGGATTCACTCAATCAGCATTCTCACAATGCTCAATGCACAACAGCTCAACAGCTCTACTCACTACTGCTTTATAGGACAGATCTGATGACCGTTGCAGGTCCATGCAAGCACAACGGGATCCTTCACGATAATATCTCCACACAATTTGCAGCTCTTCTATCAGTCACTACAGTGACATCAAGCCCTCTCAACACAGTCCTATCGATGCCTCACAACAATGACACCAACAAATAGCGTCATGCTTTCCCTGTACACCACCATAGAAAACAACTCCAGGGTTTCACACCTCTCACTTCACATCACAACATGCAACAACATCCTACTTCACCTCACAGCAGCTATGAATCCTTGGAGACTCTCCTAGTAAACACACAACAGATCTTACCTATTGATTTGATTAACTATGCACAATCCACGCTTTCGTCCATGGCTTACACCATACACGCTGAAGTCAATCTCTAGCTCCACTTGAAAGCTCCATGCAGTGATACACCACAACTGCGACAACTTGCAAAAAAAATAGGTCACCGATTATTTCACAACAACGCTCTAACTTTCTCTCCTCAACAGTCTTTGCATCACACACCACCGAGCCCTTCAATCGGGTGTTTGATCCATGCATCCATTGCACTAATATTCCACGTTGTCGCTACCTCAACCTCCTCTGTAGCAAGTCTTCAAATGCACATGGTAGATACTCTCCAAAGTCTTCAAATGAGACTTCACAATTTCTTCAGCCCCAAACACACACTTATAGAAACTTATGGCATCCGCAGCATGCAGAGCCTCCACAATCAAATGGGGTTTTAGGATAGAGAAAGTCGGAAGCTTGGCCACAACACCATTCACTAGATCACTTATGGACTCTGAAATTATACCAGCGTCCTCCAGATTTTTCACTCATTAGCTCAACAACATACGACAATTTCAAAGGGGAACACAACTTTTAAATAAATACTATGCAACGAACACCAACCATCACCAACCACTCACCAGTAGCCACAACCACGCTTGTCCATGTTGTGTTCCACCACATGCAACAAGTTCAATAGAGCCTCTACACAATGCTCTATGGCATGCTCAACGCAACTTTATGATCATGTCGCTCAATAGTCTTGACAAGTCAGACAAACAACACAATATTGGTTCACCACAAAACACAACACTTACCAAATTGTGGCTTCAAACAACACTCCACTAGAGCTTACTCGACTATGGCCAAACACAACTCTCACTCCTCCTCAAAAACCACACCTGAAACCCTCAGATCTGATACCATGACAGAAACTATGAAGACTCTATCAAAGAGCTTGATCATTACATTCACAAACACATAGATTTATACATAGATTGAGTCTGACTATCATTTATTTTTCACCAACACTCGTCGACTCCTGCTGACTGACATTGATGACTCACTCACTATCGTCGTCATACTATCAGGTGTGATTAATTTTCTAACACAAGGCAGGCTCAGCCATGTTGTAAGCAGCAACAGGGATCGAATCACTTTCAAAATCATTTTTTAATATTGAAATTGCAACCATTTGCGCCCCATTCACAGCAATTGTCCTTCCATAGTCATCCATCCATGACTTAGGCCAGGGATATTCTCTTCAAACTCAATCTTGTTCGTCCATCTATAAAAAAAAAATAATAACTTTGGTACTTCCACGTTTGAGTGGAAATAAAAATGCCTATGGGCGAATTAAGACATGAGTTTTATATATATTTGAAAAATATGAAACAAGATATTATTTATGATGATTAAATTTATCTTTATATTATTATAGAAATTATTAATATGTAAATCAGTTTTGTACTAATATTACGCTTTATCAATACCACATGCCCAAAAATCTATAAATCTTTTTTTTTTCCTCGAAAAAAAAGATTAATTTTATTATCGCATAAATACAAAATTACATATTCTTGATACATCTCTTACATGTATTTAGAAATATAGGTCCAAAAACTAGAACCCACATATACTTATGATAACCAGGAATTATGATTATTGTTAGAGTTTTATATATGCCAATGAGGTCTATCTAACCTACATATATCAATTTCTGATGATCATGATCATGATCAATTAGGTCTATCAGACCTTAAGAATGAAAGAGATTAATTGAAACTTTTTAATATTTTATTTCTATGATCAAAGAGGAGGGAAAGAAGTGTTCATAAATCAATATAGTTTTGTTGATTGAACAACTCAAGGAGTGTGTTAATGTGGTAGATGTTTTGGAAATGAGAACGGATGTGAGTAAGAGCCAGGCAATTCAAGGGAACGTGTTTTTCATCTTCAACCCTCTTAGTATCCCATAGTTGACAAATTCTTTCATCCTAGGGTATTTTGATAATAGACGAATGGTCGGTTTCACTTCGTAGCTCATGGGAGTTAGTAGTGTTTTTCAACTTCAACCCTCGTAGTATCCCATAGTTGACAAATTATTTCATCCTAGGGTGTTTTGGGAATAGACCAATGGTCAGTTTCATTTCATAGATCATAGGAGTTAGTACCTATATTTGCAATGCTCATTTTCTTTTAGCACTCGTCAAGACAGAGAGATAATTCTAGATAGAGAGAGTAAAGTTGATGCCCTCCTTGTAATAAGTATAAAAACGGTTGTTAAAACTTCTAAAATCATAAAAATTAATTAAATTATACTTTTGTTTTATTTTAAATTATTAGTATTATTTATAAAAAATAGTAATATGTGAAGTAAATATATATACATTTGAAAAACTTGAAACAAGAGATTATTTATGATGATTAAATTTACCCCCACTTTATTATAGAAATTTTTAATTTCTAAAGAGGTTTTGTTCTAATAACATGGACCAATACTATGACTTATCAATATCACATGCCCAAAAAACTATAACTTTTTTCCCTTAAAAACACTTAATTTTATGATCACATAACTATAGAATTATGTTTTAAAAATTATAAGTCCAAAAACTAAATCTTACCTAAATAAGGTTTTTTCCTTTACAAAAACCACTAGAGCATCAACTACAAGTCCAAAACCCTCTAAAAACAACTAGATAGTATGCTGAAATTGCACAATAAAAATACAGTACAAGGTCCGCTTACAAAACCCATAGGAATGCGAGACACACAAGATTCAAAACCCAAAAATAGTCATCATTGACTACACTAGTCCACCCGTATTACAAAGATGCTCAGATTCAAAGGATGTAATCTAGCATTTGCACCACATGTTGCAAAGAAAACGTCGTAAGGCAATGATGAGAAACAATAGCATAGAAGAAAGAAGTCAAAAGTTTATGCAATTTTGTTTCTTTATTGATGTCTTTTTATCATATGTTATGTTTCAGGGAGATTCCAACGGGGATATCTTCAAAGTGAAGGATTTATGAAATTTTTTGAAATTTTTTTGCCCGGATTCCGACCACTTTTGGCAGTCCAGGCAATTCCTCCGCCTCGATAAATGCCTTCGAAAATATCACGGCCGGCTCTGCTAGCTCATGCTCATTCGGAAACAACCTTTGATTCTGGCAGTCACTTAAAGCGCCTTTTGACTATTTCACTTACTCTACAAATCTAGTCAACAACTTTAAAACTTTTGACTATTTAATTGACTTTCGAAATTTAATCAACCCTGGCATGCAGGATCTACATAAACTCAAGGGTTTGAGGCAATTGGAGATCATTTAATGTCCTAGAGTAAGTTTGTTTCCAACAGAATTTGGTCACAAAGGAGCATTTCCTCTTCTGGAAACATTTTCTCTTGCTTGGCTACCTACATTAAAGGAGTTGCCTGTAATAGAGAAAGGTGCAATGGCTTCACTTAAAATATTTAATATAATGGCACGTACAACATTAAATATATTACCAGAGAGTTATATGGATCTGAAGACACTTCAGAAAGTAAGAATTTTTGGTTGTCCAATAAGAAATATAGGAACTAGAGAGAACACTAATGTAGAAGTGATGGCAATGTCTATGGTAGACATGGAAGAAATTACAAAGAGATATTCCCAATTGTGAGATAAAAGGGAAAGTTGGTTGTATGGTGAATTTTGGTGCAATAAGCTCTTCTTCTTCAAGTACTTCCCATGGCCCTGTTGTTCCAACAGGCTCTGCAAAGATGAAATTGATCGAAGAGCCCCTTATAGTGGGACGGGATAAAGCATTTTCGATTCTCGAAAAGCTGGTGTTGTTGGCAAGGGTGGATCCGGAAAAACTCTTCTTTTGAAGACGCTCTTCAATAGCCAAAAGGTACGCAGTAATTCTAAGGATGGTTTATTACTTTGTCTCACTGTTTCCCAAAGTCCCTCTTTTACAAGTCTTAGAAATGCACTCCGTACCCAAATAGCCACACAAAAAATGTAAATTTGGGTGAAAATATGAACGAAGAAGAGGTAAAGCGATGGTTGAATGAGACAGTGCACCAGAGCACCGGGTTTATTTTGTTCTTAGATGATGTATGGGGATGCAATGCTGCAGAATTGTTAGAGGAATTAGGTGTACTGTGCCCTGTAAGGAACCACTCCACCTCCAAAGTCATTGTCAGTTCCAGGGTTCGCGCTGCACTCTTAAAAACAGGTGTCGCAGATAAATACACAATAACAATGGAGGACTTGTCGGAAGATGAGAGTTGGAAGTTGTTTGCTTGTCACACTTTTCCATATAATAATGGAAATCTGCCAGCAAACATAGAAGAGGGAAAAGCCAAGCTTGTGTGTAAAAGGTGCAGAGGGCTTCCCCTCGCTATCAAAGTGGTTGGCAGGGCAATGGCCGGGAGTACTCATCCACAACAGTGGGAATGGGCTGTCCAAAGGCTGCCAAACGTGGACAGTGTGTACAATTGTGTTAGGTTGAGTTATGATGCACTCGGCTATGAGGATGCTGACCTGCAATTGTGCTATTTATATGGAAATCTGCCAGCAAACATAGAAGAGGGAAAAGCCAAGCTTGTGTGTAAAAGGTGCAGAGGGCTTCCCCTCGCTATCAAAGTGGTTGGCAGGGCAATGGCCGGGAGTACTCATCCACAACAGTGAGAATGGGCTGTCCAAAGGCTGCCAAATGTGGACAGTGTGTACAATTCTGTTAGGTTGAGTTATGATGCACTCGGCTATGAGGATGCTGACCTGCAATTGTGCTTTTTATGTGTAGTTGCAAACATCTTGGAAGACGCAGTCGTTCATGTCTAGTTGGCGATTCAGGTATGGATAGGGGAAGGCTTACTTGCCAAGAAGACGTTGGAACATGAGCATCGACCCGCTTATGATCCATTCGAGCTGGGAAGATATTATCTCAACATTTTAGCAGATCGTTGTTTGATCGAGCCAATGATGAGAGACTTTGATGGGCAAGTACACTGTTTCAGGGTGCATGACTCCCTGTGTGATATGGCAATCTGAATCGCAGAGGAGGAAGAAAATTTCTACTGCCGTGTGGGTAATGGTTTGACAGCTGTGAATGAAAATGAGTGTTTGGGCCACATTCGGCTTTGGTTGAGCGAGAACAGATTGACTTCTTTCCCCTAATCACATCGTCTACACAAATATGCTCATTGCTTCTCAGCGGAAATCCATATTTAACAAAGATCCCAATAAGGGTGATCAGGAGTATGATCTCCCTTAAGGCGTTCTCTTTAAGTGGGACGTCATTGAAATCATTGCCAAAGAGTATTGGGTGTTTGGAGTAGCTAATATATTTGGATTTAAGACACATGCCCATCAATACGTTACCTGCATCTTTTACTAGTCTTGTAAATCTGGAGATCCTTGATCTTTCCTATTCTGCCATCCAATAATTACCGTCCGCCATCCATATGCTGTGATCTTTAAGGAAATTAATCTTGGAGGGATGTAGAGATCTGCAAAGCGATGGTTGAATCAGACAGTGCACCAGAGCACCGGGCTTATTCTGTTTTTAGATTATGTATGGGGATGGAATGCTGCAGAATTGTAGAGGAATTAGGTGTACTGTACCCTGTAAGGAACCACTCCACCTCCAAAGTCATTGTCAGTTCCAGGGATCGCGTTGCACTCTTAAAAACAGGTGTCGCAGATAAATACACAATAACAATGGAGGATTTGTCGGAAGATGACAGTTGGATGTTGTTTGCTTGTCACACTTTTCCATATAATAATGGAAATCTGCCAGCAAACATAGAAGAGGGAAAAGCCAAGCTTGTGTGTAAAAGGTGCAGAGGGCTTCCCCTCGCTATCAAAGTGGTTGGCAGGGCAATGGCCGGAAGTACTCATCCACAACAGTGGGAATGGGTTGTCCAAAGGCTGCCAAACGTGGACACTGTGTACAATTGTGTTAGGTTGAGTTATGATGCACTCGGCTATGAGGATGCTGACCTGCAATTGTGCTTTTTATATGGAAATCTGCCAGCAAACATAGAAGAGGGAAAAGCCAAGCTTGTGTGTAAAAGGTGCAGAGGGCTTCCCCTCGCTATCAAAGTGGTTGGCAGGGCAATGGCCAGGAGTACTCATCCACAACAGTGAAATGTAGCCATAGAAACACAATGGAAACCAAGAAATGGAACAAGAACTGCACAATCTGGCAATTCGTGACAAGTTTCTTC
Organism: Pinus tabuliformis; assembly: GCA_031772625.1. Lineage (NCBI taxonomy): Eukaryota > Viridiplantae > Streptophyta > Pinopsida > Pinales > Pinaceae > Pinus > Pinus tabuliformis. Next base: position 1,026,470,567 of record CM062813.1, read on the forward strand.
CATGGAGGCTGGAACCCAATGCTACACAGAAGATAGTATGCATACATCAGAGTATGCACTGATGCCAAGCTTCTTCCATGGAGGCTGGAACCCAATGCTACACAGAAGATAGTATGCATACATCAGAGTATGCACTGATGCATTCGTAATCAATGCAATCACCTGTAGGGGCTGTGAATACTCCAACCACAGAAAGCACATTACAACCACTACTGCATGATGATAAACATGAAGAAAGGTCAAGGGCCTCTTTTTGAGAAGAAGGATAATGGTGTCCATGAATTCATAAAATTTGCTTAGATAAAACACATACGACCAGAAGAAGACTCTTCCCTTTGGGCGCGTACCTATTGGGAAACAGAATATCCACTGTTTAGAGGCATATGGCCTTCCCCACAACCACCGTGTTTCTTCCATCTCAAGGCTTGTAGCTTCCCAGGAACCCACCACCATAAGAGCCGAAAGAGAGAGTATTATCATGTTGTGAATTGCGGGAATAGGACCAAGGCGAATTGGGTATGTTTTTTTCTTTATTATGTGCCATAAAGTTGCAGTTAGGAGCAAATAACTTACCATTGCAGTGATCAAAAACTGCCAAGAGGCCCCCTAGGTGCTTGTGCTGCTCCATTGAAAGTGGGTGATTGTGAGATATTGTGTTGTCCAGTACCTGATATCCCGAGCCAGGTTTGAGAATGAAACCATTCCGAAATCAGGCGCTGAGTCTATCAATCCTAAACTTTTGGTGGATAGATCAGGAAAACCAGGCGCTATACCCAAGGAATGGTGGCCACGGGCTCTGCAGGATACAGAGCAGAAGGAGCGTCCATGTAACTGTATCGATCTTCGCCGGAGTTGTGACATTTATTTATCCCTCTCATCACTAAGATCAAGGGATACCAAGTCCAGTTACTGGTTACCCCAAAAATCTTCCTCGGTATTGAGGATGGGGTTTGAGACCTGCGTTTGGTTAATTTTCCACACTGCCATCAGACCACAAACTCATGTCAATGTTATAATCAAATTTAGACAACAAGTTCATGTCCTTGTCATGATCAAATTTTAAAATGGGGGGTTGAGAACGGGCCCTCTGCTACAAAACACCATCTGAATGTCACTCCACCTTCCTTGCTACGCCTACCCTCATTTTACCTTTCCTGTATTGCCGCTTATGGAAGTTGAAAAAGAGTACTAACAGAGATGCATTGAACAGAGCATTAAAAATCCAAGCTCCCATTCCAGCACACCCATCCCCAGTGAAATGTAGCCACAGAAACACAATGGAAACCAAGAAACTGAACAAGAACTGCACAATCTGGCAATTCGTGACAAGTTTCTTCCATGGAGGCTGGAACCCAATGCTACACAGAAGATAGTATGCATACATCAGAGTATGCACTGATGCATTCGTAATCAATGCAATCACCTGTAGGGACTGTGAATACTCCAACCACAGAAAGCACATTACAACCACTACTGCGTGATGATAAACATGAAGAAAGGTCAAGGGCCTCTTTTTGAGAACAAGGATAATGGTGTCCATGAATTCATAAAATTTGCTTAGATAAAACACATACGACCAGAAGAAGACTCTTCCCTTTGGGCGCGTACCTATTGGGAAACAGAATATCCACTGTTTAGAGGCATATGGCCTTCCCCACAACCACCGTGTTTCTTCCATCTCAAGGCTTGTAGCTTCCCAGGAACCCACCACCATAAGAGCCGAAAGAGAGAGTATTATCATGTTGTGAATTGCGGGAATAGGACCAAGGCGAATTGGGTATGTTTTTTTCTTCATTATGTGCCATAAAGTTGCAGTTAGGAGCAAATAACTTACCATTGCACAGAGCATTAAAAATCCAAGCTCCCATTCCAGCACACCCATCCCCAGTGAAATGTAGCCACAGAAACACAATGGAAACCAAGAAACTGAACAAGAACTGCACAATCTGGCAATTCGTGACAAGTTTCTTCCATGGAGGCTGGAACCCAATGCTACACAGAAGATAGTATGCATACATCAGAGTATGCACTGATGCCAAGTTTCTTCCATGGAGGCTGGAACCCAATGCTACACAGAAGATAGTATGCATACATCAGAGTATGCACTGATGCATTCGTAATCAATGCAATCACCTGTAGGGACTGTGAATACTCCAACCACAGAAATCACATTACAACCACTACTGCGTGATGATAAACATGAAGAAAGGTCAAGGGCCTCTTTTTGAGAACAAGGATAATGGTGTCCATGAATTCATAAAATTTGCTTAGATAAAACACATACGACCAGAAGAAGACTCTTCCCTTTGGGCGCGTACCTATTGGGAAACAGAATATCCACTGTTTAGAGGCATATGGCCTTCCCCACAACCACCGTGTTTCTTCCATCTCAAGGCTTGTAGCTTCCTAGGAACCCACCACCATAAGAGCCGAAAGAGAGAGTATTATCATGTTGTGAATTGCGGGAATAGGACCAAGGCGAATTGGGTATGTTTTTTTCTTCATTATGTGCCATAAAGTTGCAGTTAGGAGCAAATAACTTACCATTGCAGCGATCAAAAACTGCCAGGAGGCCCCCCAGGTGCTTGTGCTGCTCCATTGAAAGTGGTTGATTGTGGGATATTGTGTTGTCCAGTACCTGATATCCGAGCCAGGTTTGAGAATGAAACCATTCCGAAATCAGGCGCTGAGTCTATCAATCCTAAAATTTTGGTGGATAGATCAGGAAAACCAGGCGCTATACCCAAGGAATGGTGGCCACGGGCTCTGCAGGATACAGAGCAGAAGGAGCGTCCATGTAACTGTATCGATCTTCGCCGGAGTTAGTAACCACGTGGAGGTATGTATAGTTGCTGGTTAATCTGACGGTAGAAGATGCTTCTATTGTCTAACATAGATAATCGATGGTCCATAATCGTCCACGGTAGCAGCTGGGGGTGTTGATTCCAGAGGGAACACCTTACGGCGTAAAAATACAACCTTCATTGAAGCTGTGGAGAAAGCTGAGACAAAGGATCATGAAGAGAGGATCCGTGACCTAGCATTTACTCGCAGCAGGCCACGTGATGGTATCAGAGAACAAACTAGCGTACACAAATGACATCCTATCAACACAACAAATCTAACGAGAGTAGGTACTGACGACATAGGAAGAACCTCGACGTCAGCAGACCACAAACCCCCTAAGATCAAGCCATAAAAACACCTCAAAGCTCCACACGAAAGGTAGTAAGAACCCGGCTATACGGAACATGGAGAAGAAAAAGAAGCTCAAAAGAGTGGGCTGTCGAGCCCTCTACTTCCTCGATGTTTCCAAACTATAAATCACTTTGTTCACATGTTTTTTTAGTTGCTTTGTTCAAATGTTTTTTTTTAATTAATTTAACAAAACAAGAAAAAATGATATAACTGTTTTGGAAATAAATTTTAACATTTAATTTATTATTAAAAATATTTGAAAATATTTCATGAAGCTTAATTTCCTACCATCAATTTAATATTTATTGTTAACTAAATTAAAATTCTAAAAATGATATTTAAAAATAAACATGGTTATTGACTTAATTACATTAATCATATATTAAAGCATGTCATTTCTTCCATGATAGTTGAAAAAATTCAATGTAATCCATCCCCCTTTAATGTGAGTTAAACCCTCATCTCTGTTCCCTCTCCCCTACACCCACCAATCCCCTCCTCTGCTAACTTCCCACTGGAATGATGTACCTTGGGGAAGAAGCCCCAAGCTCCTCTCACTCCCTGCATCATCCTAGCTCCTATGTCCATCCTTACCCAAATCCCTTTGCCATCCTTGCATCACCTGCAAAAACTGACTCACAAGAGTACAAAACCATTGATGCAACCATGACAGACCCCTTGGTTGGGCTAAAGCCCAAAAAAATAAGCACAAGCACCTATAAATCTAAAATCACAAAGATTTTGAGGTTGCACATTCATACAGTTAGGTTAAACAACAATATTCAGTTCATCGAGGACCACATCTCAATCTGTAAGCTTATTGGGGTTTGGCCCATGGGAAAAACTCTCCTTCACTAGATAGCTTAGCGATGGAAGCCAAAAATCCACTATGACATTAAGCTTGGCTCCAAGGGCTTCTTCACGGTGATCTTTACACACCCAGAAGACCTCAAATCAGTATTGGAGGGAGACTCTTACTTTCTCAGCTAACGAGGGTTGTACACGAGACAATCGAATTCTCGATGTGTACTAGACAAAGAGGACTTCCCCTGCGCTCTAGTCTAGAACTTTTGTATTTGGGTTTGTATGGGGATTTCTAGTCCTTGCTTCATTATGAGTATTGTTTTGAGGATGATCAAATTCCTTAGGGAGAAATATGGAAAAATCATGTATATCAATTTTTTTTAGTAATATAAAGCTTCAACCTACAAATAGAAACAATAACAGTACATAACAACCAAATCATATTCAATCATTATAATTTATTATTTCATATAAATATATATAAATCATCTTGAATGATGTGTTTTATATGCAAGGTGGAGAGGGGTGCCTACCACTGCCCCACCTAGTCAACTAATTGGGGGACATGGAAACCCCGAAATATGTTGTATGACAAACATGCTCATAAGATTTCACCTAGGGTGAGTTGTACACACGATCTCTTATCCAAATACCATGCATTACAAAAGCATTGAAATGTCTTCATCTAACTAAGAACGTCCCATCCCCAATTGTGTGGTGAATAGATTTAATACATTCATATTCACAACCCTCCTTCTAATACTAGCTCTATTGTCTATTGCTATAGGACATCCATCCTCGGCTTTAGGTAGTAAGCATTTGGGGCTCTCACTAGCTCACTCTTGTGATCCTGAGTTAGGCTTGTCACTCTTACCCAAATTTCTCTCAGTAGCTTCCGGCATAATGAAATTCTCCTCCTTTCTCAGAGTTTCAATGGAGCTTTACATTCAACATCCTAGATTATTGGCCTGAATCTACTATTTCCTTCTTATAGTCTATCAAATCTGCATGTAGATGATCACGTTGGAACTCATGAAGTATTCAATTACACATTAGACACCACCCCCATGGGATTTGGACCACTCGAGTGAATCCTAACTTGATTCTTTTTGTGTTTGTCTCTTAATTTGACTATTGTTTTGTTGTAGCGGCAACAACCACCCTCCAAAACTTTTCTTTCACTTCATTTTGGAGCCTCCCTCCTCGAAATCTTAGCAACCATCTTGTACTGCTCAAGCACTTGTGTTTCTTTTGATTTTATCTTTCTCTTAACAACTTGTGTTCACTTACTCATTCTGTCGACTAACCACAAGTTGACCCAACAACTTTGTTGACAACCGGTCTTTGTGTTGTCTCGGAAAGCTACGCCATCCTAGAGGGTAGCTGCCTTGCACTCAGGAATTACACAGAGCATCCCAACAACTTCCTTGTAGTCAGAGATTGCAAAGAGAAGGCGAGCCACCCTTGCTCTGGAAAATTACGTAGAGTAGGCCAGCCAGCCTTGCTTTGGAAAATTGTGCAGAGCAGGCTAGCAGCCTTGCTCTGGAAATTTGCATAGAACTTGTGATACAGTCGGGGCCACTCAACCTAGAAGCAGTGCAAAAGCTTCACTTCAGTCGTTGTCCATTGCATGCTCCATTAGGTTGCTCGATTCTCTCCAAAACAACGCATTCCTTGCATGCATGGCAACTTTTCCTAAAAGAGCAAAGAAAATCAAAAAAGAGAAAAGCATCCCTAGATTTTAGGAATCTATTTTTAGCAGTTAGGAGTTACATGCAAAGCTGATTTTAGAAACTTCCCACCAAGTGTTATAGACATATTTGGGCACTGCAACCCCAAACTCATATGTCCATAAACTAAGTGCTCCTTAAGTCCCTAAAAGTGTTGTTTCACACCCTAAAGGATCATGGTCAACTGATTACATCATTTCCCAGAAGTTCCACCTAAAAAACTACTCAGAACTGGCCAAAACTAGACCATACAGACTGCTCCATGGGCAAGGTGCGATGCATACTCAAATGGCCTTTTGTGGGGTGTGATGAGTGAGAATAGACAAATGGCAGAGATAGTTTGCAAGGTGGATGATCATGGAATCTTCCAGAAACTTCTCTCGTGACACTTTCCTCTCTAAATTCACCCGGGGATGAGTAAGAGATCATGAAGTCTCCAAGTGGAACCAAGAACTATCAGTCGAATGACACTAATCAAAAACCCAGAGCTGACTCACACCCTTGCAAGACATCTATAAATGGATCCCTCATCTGAGAGATCTAGAGGCTGGAATTTTGTATTTTGTAAGGAAGTGTTGTTGGTTTGTTGAGAAGAGACATTACATTGTTGGGTGATTTGCTTGTTCATGAGATGAAGAGGGCTTATACAACTAGGAGGATGATGATGGATCAGACAGCTGGGTTGTAATCCTCTCTTACATTACTATTAATAAAGTTCTTTGAGTTTTCCTCAATATAATCTTGTATTTGTGAATCTTATTGTCTATGAATGCAATTATATGGTCAATGTGTTTCTGATTCCGCATTGTTTATGATGTTTTAGATAGATATGCTTTGATAGTTTGCTATTACTTTGACTCTACAGGTACTCTTTGAAGCGGACAAGTAGGAGAGGAGTGGAAAATTCTATCAAAGAAAGGAGAAATCAAGCTAGGATCAAAGCAGAAGATACAGGTTGGTCCTCTTTTCTTCTCTTCCATCTATCACACTTAAAGGAACTCTTGGAAAGCTTTCATTGTCTGTTTCTAAGATAGCTACCCATCTTAGTGGGACTAGTAGTTCAAATCGACACTAGTTTTCCTTGAAACAAAATGGCGACTCCACTAGGGAACAAATAGTTTGTTTTGTTTGTTTATTGTTTTCTTTATAAACTACAGACGAAGCCTGAAGTTAGCCAGCTAGCCTTCAAAACACCTTTGCTATGCAATTGCGAAGTAGATAAACGTTGCTTCAGTCAATCTCTGGGTTGGTTTATGAACTGAACATCTAACTTACAAAGCATTCTAAGTGCCCTTGTGGTAGCTCAGAACCTCATCAGATCTTACCCTTATGCTTTGTGTTTACTATCCATCATTACTCAGCCTAAATCACTGAACTTAGCTGCAAATTTTGAGCAAAAACAAAGCTCAGTTTCGCTCCCTGGCCCATCACACTATATGTAACTGTGCAACCTGGATGCATCGCACCTCCCGTGTGTTGTAGGTGAGATGCATCCTTGTTTCCCTGTGTTGCAGGCGAGATGCATCCTTGTTTCCCTCTGTTGCAGGTACGATGATTGAGTGAAGTTTTTTCTTCTTTGAAATTTGGTTTTTCCTCCTTGTTTTCAGCTTTATTCAGTAGTTTTGATGTTCATGATCAGTACCTTCTTATTGTAACCATCTTCCTTCACATTATTTCAGCCTCCATTAGTAAGGAATTGTAAATGTTTTTGTGTATTTGTCAATCATTTTCAGTCTTCCTTTGTTGAAAGTAGCCTAATCAAACTATCGTTTTTGATGCAAGTGTCGTAATTGTCATTTTGAATCAAAAGAAGAGTGTCGTAAAGTCTTCCTCCTCTAAATAGTTGATTGTACTTTTGTCATTTGTACTTGATTTCAAATTATTAGTATTTGAAGTGTCAAAAACATTTTTCAATTCGAAGTCGAAAAGTGTTGTCTTAGTCTTCCTTTCGTTTTGAAAAGAAAATTGTTAATACTATCGCTTTGAAAGAAAAAAGTTCAGATCTGTAATTAGCTTTCTTCTTGGCATTCACACATTAAGAAAGTGGAAAAAAAATACATGCATGTGCATCTGCATTTTGATTGCATGTGAAATTTGATTTAGGAAAGTGCATTTAGTGTGTGCACTATGCTCTCTGTTGAAAGAAAATCATTATCTTCTTTCCTTTGTACCTAGGATTTTCATTGCTAAAAGAACATAAATGACTGTTTATCATTTTAGATTGCATATTTAGGAATTTCACATCTACATCACGCAATGAACCTTGAAAGACAAACTTCTAAGCAAGATCAATTCTAAAATAAACTTTAATGAACATAAAAACGCTTTGGAACCTAATGCAACACATCTAGAAGTCTAGGCTAGAGAGGTGTTCTGGCGTCGTAAAACCTAGTAACTATCGTTTTCATCGAAGGTTGGGTGATTCCTCCTCTTTGATACGACAAGTGCCAGTACGGATTTGTGCTCCCTATACCGTCGAGTATATATTGGGAGACCACAATAGGCTGATATCCTTTATCCTTAGGAAGCCGTGTCTACCGCCCTATCGATCATAATGCACTGAAAACAACATTCGGGAAGATTGACTATCATACATAAGTCCTTAGTAATTTCTCTATCATTTATCACCAAGGTGTATTTTGCAGTTTTACGATCGGTTTGGTAAGCCCTCTATCTAGACTTCCAGAGCAGTCGCTTTCATTCCTTTTCGAATCCCTAAAAGAAAAGGTCTATCTAAGCACTTGTCACTTCAGGCTCATTAAAAATAGAAGGCGACTAGAGTCACCTTTAGCTTTTTCTCAACTCTTTAAAATTGAAAAAGCAAGTTGCATCATAGTGTCTTTAAAATTTATTTTAATCGGAATAACATCCTTGTTCCTTCGTTGTTCTGAGGTTGAGATAATGAAGTCTACCAATCAAGGGATCCCTCTTGGAGGGAATCCTAGTCCTTTCTCCTCTTGGCGAGATATTGATTCTCCATATATGGCTACATTGTCCCTTCCAGGAATCACAATCAGCCTGCCAGTATGGATTTTCTCTACCTCTGTCGTTTAAAACATTGTAATTCCTTAACAATCTAATCAGAAACTAGATGATACTAAAATTACCCCTTCGCCTTCTACTTCGTTTGTTTCTCCTTCCCCTTCTTCCTCTTCGCTTCGTGAAATTAGTGACACTAAAAACCAACTAATTGAGAAGAAAAAGAAAGGGAAGGAGAAGAAGAAGAAGCCAGCTAAAAAAGGGAACCCCAATACATCATCTGCCGAAAATATGCACACTAAATTTTCCAAACCAAAAAATCCATGTGTAATTTGCAAGGAGAGACATTACCATCGAGATTGGCTTTGCATCCCGCGGATATTGAGAGAAAGGTCTCCTCGTTTGCACCATTCGGTGTCATCAACCCCAGACAGTCAGGTTGACAGCGCACCATCAACTAGTGAAAACGAAGCCAATCGACAGAAAGGAAATGTTAGAGTTCCATGTAGGTTATGTGAAGGTGATCATACTCTTCACCGTCGTCCTTCTCTGGATGAAGCCAAAACATTTTGGATAACCATCCTACTTCACCATAGCAGCTTCCATCTGGATACAAGAAACTCTTGCCAAGTCCTTCACTAGTTGAATACCCGATTGACATAACTCAATTGTCGATCGAATCACCTATCATTGAAAGTGAACCTTTTGAGTCCATACCATATCAAATTCGACTGGTCGAGATGGCAGTCAACCCAATCTTGCCTTCAGAAAATCCACCTTCAGATGATATAGTTTCCAAAGAGGATGACAATGACATCGTTCAAATTCTTTTTGTCAATACAAAGTATAATCAACTTGGGGACAGCTGTCCATTCCTTCACAATAGGAAGAGACCCCCCCAGTTCATGAGACTTATCTGGACATTTATCCGATACCTCCTCCGAGCAGTCTAGTCATTTTCTTTGATTGGAATCAACCACAAAACCTCGCCTTCCATCTAATGTACCATTCCGAATCATAGTACAAGTTTACAAAATGATCGTGTTTGGCACAATCATAGATGAAGGGGCTTCAGTGAGTATCCTTTCCTCAACTGCTTGGAAAGCGCTTGGTTCACCATCGCTTGTTCCTAGAAAACAAAATTTGTTGGGCTTCAACAAAGGAACTAGTTGACCATTAGGGATCCTTCCAAAGTTACCGATAACTTCGAGAAAGAAAACCGTTTATTTTAACATGATGGTAGTCCAAGGTCCATTAGATTACAGTCTACTCCTTGGATGTGAATATATATATATATATAGAAAGGAAGCCATTGTTTCCACATTCTTTCGAGTGATGTGTTTTCCACATGAAGGCAGACTGGTGCAACTTGTCGACCAACTTTCATTTTCTGGTTCAAACACAGCTATAAATCAACCATCATCCCTAAATGGTCCCTTCGCATCAACAATGTCTCTTCAACCATCATCCCATCCACCTAATTCCCGCGAGTAGTTTGGTTAGTGTGACGAAGGTTAGGGGGCATGCACCCTAGTCTACTTCAGCAGGTGAACCGAGAGGAAAAAATAGATTTTCTTAAAAGGTTATAATACTTGGACCGAATAACATTCCTGTATAGGTTATGTGGCCAGTCTGACGCGATTATTTCCTTTGTATGATTGTGAATGGAAGCTCACAGCAATCACCTTCGTCTATTTCAATGGACAAAGCAAAGGAAGAGTTTTTGTCGGCCGACAGAAACAATCCTGCCTAACCGCAGGAACTTCCATTTGGTAACCTAGAAGCTCTCCTTTTACTGAAAGACCTGAGGGCATGCAAACCTTTTCATGCAAGTGAAAAGAGACCTTTGATTTTCTTAGTTTTTAGGTCCTTAACCCTTTAACCTCGTAGCTCGGTCATTTCCAGCTTGCATAAAAAGGTTATGAGTACATGTTATAGTAGTGTCCAAGCTCATTAAAAAATAAATCTACCAAGAGACATTATCGAAAGACTGGTAAGAGAAATGTTATCATAAGGTTCAAGCTCGTTAAAAAATCAACCTACACTGAGCACATGTTGGCACAAGGTTCAAGCTCATTAAAAAATAAACTCGCCTTTGGTAACTAACCTTTTGTGATCACTTTGCTATCTGCCCTTTTGAACTTTGGTTGTGTTCCTTCCATCACCTCCATTTGTTTGGCCGACCATATGCTTCCACTTGATTGTTTACCCTTTTGAGGAACATCTGCGATGAGTGATTCTAATTTCCACCCTCTTCACACTGCCATGTTTTGAGAAGTTCCAAACTTACCTGGAACCAATTGCTACCCAAAAATACCACCCGTTCCTAAAAAATGGTCATCTTTTAAACTCTTTTTAAACTTGTTAAATATAAAAAGGTTGTCGAGCTATTTGCCTTCCGAGCTGTTTAAAGTAAGGGGAACGCCTTCCCTCTCATACATTTTAATATTTTTGGACTTGAGGGATTATTAAACAAAAAGATTGAGCACTTGTCTTTGTCAGCTCGCTAAAACTATCGAAAAGTCATCCCTTTTGTATTATTTTACACTTTTTCGAACTTAAGGGATTATGCCACGAAAAAGGATTATTGGAGTCTCCTTTTTGTCCATTTTCAAACTCTCTAAACATGAAAAGGACCGAGTTATCTTTATCGTTAAAACGATAGCAACAAACTTGTCGACCCAGACAAGAACGAGTCTCACTGACACTAGCCTTGCTAAACACAAAGCGACAGGTTTTCCCGAAGGGAAAATTATAAACCAAGCATATGTTATCCTCCTCAAGCTTGTCAAAAATAAAGAGGTACTGGTCAGCAATGACTGGGAAAAAATGGGAAGAAAACTTGAAGAACTCTATTGGTAGCAAGTCGCTTTTGAACATGACACTTTCACTCCATCACTGTGATTGAGTTGGGTTGGGCTTTTCCGTTCACCCTCACCATTGGTCCACCATGTCATCCATGGGGTTAACACTACCAGTCCATATCAGTGTTACTAATATGTTTAAGAGAAGTCATTCAGAGAATTCACCCAGCAAACACCTCATCCACTGCATTACATCCACTCTTCATTTTTCATGGCCTCCATTCCTGAACCTTATGTCTTTAGATCGTTTTCGCCTCCACAAAAATCATTTGCTCCATTTCGCGTCGTAGATGTGGGATACATCAAGGCCCTCCTACGATAGTTCACTTCTTATCGACATTAGCTCATTATCTAAGAAGTTGACTTAGAAACAACCCATAAAGTACTTTGAAGCTTGCATGCCTCAATGGCAGGTTTCTCACATCCGGGGACAGGTTTACATCAATGACCTTCGACCGAAAGACTTTGTGTGGTGTTCAACATCGGCTCGTATATTCACACCATGTGAATTGTACTATAGTAACTTGAGGATCATCATCATTATCAGTGGCTCCTATCGTGTTTGTTAACAACTTACATCATTGGCTGGTAATTAGGTGATGTCTTTCCATGTTCGACTTTAGAACATCTTCTCACATGGATCGACTTGTACATCGGGAAAAGATTGGACAAGTTTTGAAGACCCCGGATCTATTTTCATCCATCCGGGCTACGATATTTTCAGGAAAATAAAGACATCAATTGTACATAGAAGCTACACATATAGTCATCTAAGCCAAGGAAGATGACTCTTCATGCGAAGAATCACCAGTTTGCAAAAACAAATGATTGTTTGTCCTATGTACATGAAAATGTATTTATGAAGTTGAGCATGGGAATGCCTGCCTCAGCTAGATCATGAAAATAATATGATGTTGATGTATTGTATTGTATCTTATATAGGTCACCTTCCAGTACGAATACCTCGGATCCTCATGAATAAAGCTTTTCACTCGACATCTGAAGATTTACAACCTCATGCTTTAGGGTGCAGCTGTTATAGACATATTTGGGCACTGCAACCCCAAACTCATATGTCCATAAACTAAGGCTTCCTTAACTCCATAAAAGTGTTGTTTCACACCCTAAAGGATCATGGTCAATTGATTACATCGTTTCCCTGAAGTTCCACCTAAAAAACTACTCATAACTAGCCAAAATTGGACCATACAGACTACTCCATGGGCAAGGTGCGATGCATACTGATTGCCTAACTACCCAGGTGTGATGCATACTCAAATGGCCTTCTATGGGGTGTGATGAGCAAGAATAGACAAATGGCAGAGACCGTTTTCAAGGTGGATGATCATTGAATCTTCTAGAAACTTCTCCTGTGACACTTGCCTCTCTGAATTCACCCAGGGATGAGTAAGAGATCATGAAATCTCCAAGTGGAACCAAGAACTATCAGTGGAATGACACTAATAAAAAACCCAGAGCTGACTCACACCCTTGCAAGACATCTATAAATGGATCCCTCATCTGAGATATCTAGAGGCTGGAATTTTGTATTTTGTAAGGAAGTGTTGTTGGTTTGTTGAGAAGAGACATTGCATTGTTGGGTGATTTGCTTGTTCATGAGGTGAAGAGGGCTTCTACAACTGGGAGGATGATGCTGGATCAAACAGCTGGGTTGCAATCCTCTCTTACATTACTATTAATAAAGTTCTTTGAGTTTTCCTCCATATAATCTTGTATTTGTGAATCTTATTGTTTATGAATGAAATTATATGGTCAATGTGTTTCTGATTCCGCATTGTTTATGATTTTTTAGATAGAGATGCTTTGATAGTTTGCTGTTACTTTGACTCTACAAGTTCTCTTGAAGCGGACAAGTAGGAGAGAAGTGGCAAATTCTATCAAAGAAATGAGAAATCAAGATAGGATCAAAGCAAAATATCCAGGTTGGTCCTCTTTTCTTCTCTTCCATCTATCACACTTAAAGGAACTATTGGAAAGCTTTCATTGTTTGTTTCTAAGATACCTGCCCGTCTTAGTGGGACTAGTAGTTCGAATTGACACTAGTTTTCCCTGAAACACCAAGTGTCGCTTTTTCCTAGATTTGTGGCATGTGTGTCATAAACCCTAAATATAAAAATCTATTTAATCGACTCCCCGGAGCTCATTCTTCACATTCAATCTTGGAGCTCTAGCATTCCTGAGGCATCGAGGAACCTTAGACATAGTCGACGCAACTTTTCCGAGCAAGTTTTACTTTTCATGTCTTTTGCTTGCTTTTCTATCGCTTTTTATTTCTTGGGTTGCGTAAGTGTTGTTTTCTTTGTTTTAGTGAATTACCGTTGGTGTTTCAATGTATTTTAACTTGTAGAATATTTTTCTTAAGTTTTGCATTCCATTTCCTTAGTGTTTCATGCATAAGATTTTTTCTACACTAACAGTCATCATTACGGTGACTCTCTTCATGAGCTTCATTGTTTTCCCATTTGACTAATTTCTGTAGCTGGTTGGATTGCATGCATGTCTATTCACTCAGATATGCACCATATTTGCACACTCATTCAGTCCCTCTCGTTTTGAGGTTTCCCTTGGGCAGATCTCGACTACCTTGGCCTAGATCTTGCTTCTCTCGGTACGCACTGCAAATTCCTAAAATTAAAGGCTCTACTTGCCTCCAGGAATTGCGTAGAGGCTGCTCAACATTGGCTCCCAACTCAGCTCTGCGCAATCCATGGAGACAGTGCCCAGTCCTACCCATTGGGACTATGTAATGCATAGTTCCAGCCAGCAACCCAACTAGACTAAACTGTGCATTACAAAGTGCTAGTCCACAGTTAGGCTCTCTGGACTAGGCATTATGCAATTCTAGTCAACAGTAGGCTTCACTGGTAGCTGGAATTGCACAATGAGAAGTTCTAGCTGATAGTCTCCCAGCCACTCAAAGTCAATGTTGTGCAATTTTTCCCAAGAGTCGCCCGGTTTACCATATGACTGATTCCCGTGTTGCTTTATGTTTTCAGTTGACATTTGCTTTCCATAAATGTCCTCTCTGTCTCTAAGTACAACAGGTGTTCAACATCTTCTCAACAGTATAGATAACATGGCCTCCAAGATAGTTGGATCAAAGCACACAGTTGAAAGCAGTACTAGAGATGTGGTTGAACAGGTGTCTATGAGCTTGCCCATCTATGCAGAAACACATATATTCATTGAGAAAGACATCAAGATCACATGGAAAGACATCAACACTATATTCGTTGGGAATTTTGAGGAGAATCTAGAGGACTGTCATGTCTATGTCAATATTCATAAGTCAAGATTGTATAGGGTTGCATGTAGGTATCCCACCTTATCGTGTGTAGACATGATCCACTGGATTGTCTCACACAATGATCCTAAGACGATGATACTAAGTAGTGCCAGTGGAGTAGAGCTTGCTACCTTTATGGCAGAAGATTATCGGCACATGTATCATTTTCCGCAGTTGATGAACAGAATGGATGCACTGTTGTACACTACTAAGAACAACGCAAACACAAGAGACATCTTGAAGCATTGGGTAAGGGAGCCATCAAAGTTCAAGATGCCACCCAACCAGATCTACAAGATGAAGACACTCAGGAAGGCTTACCAACTCTTGGTCATCTTTTCATGTAGCTTGTAATGTCAAGAGCGTACGAAGACCTACCCGTAGAGTTGGGTTGTTATGTTGGATTAGCAGGAAAGTGATGGAAAACCTTTCAACTGATCCAACATGTTGGCTCTCCAGCTGAAAGTGCATGTATCAAATTCTCAGAGTTTGCCTTGTAGGTTTTAACCCTGTACAGAAATTACCTGCATATGAATTCTAAAACACAGAAAATAAACAATGCGAGAGCATAACACATAAAACACATATACACAAAGATTTTTCCTTGGATCCCAAAACTGGGACTACCAACTTGATTTTTCATTATGTTTCTTTCAATGTTACAATAAATATTTATACATGCGAAAGCATCCAATACCATGGACCGAAAACCATCGTGTCCAAAAAACATTTGCGAAAATCATGCACAAAACCATAGGTGGATCCGCCCAACCTAACATAGGGTCCAAAACCAAAATTTTCCGGGGCACTGCCCCGGACCCCATAAAGTAGGGTTATGGGTACACCTCAAACCCCCTGTCACCCCCCCCCCCCCCCCCCGACCGCACTACACAATCGCCGCAATGAAGGGGGGGCTCTGCCCCCTCTCTAACCCTCCAGTTAACTACGCGGGCTAGTCGTGGAAAGAATATAACACAACCCAACATTCTCCCACTTTTTGTTCTCTTTTCACAGGGGACCACAAGAGAGCTTAGTCATTCTTCCAGCCCTAAAACACCCATTGTCTCTCTACACCAAGAGAACTTCTTAGAGCTCACATATTTTGTCAATGCATCTGCAGTATTCTTCAAAGTGTCCACCTCTGCCAGCAACACCTTTTTGTCTTCTATCATATCCCTCACAAAGTGATACTAAACATCAATGTGCTTTGTCTTTGAATGATATGCAAGGTTCTTTTCCAAGAAAATTGCACTTTGGCAGTACAGTCTATTCTTATAGCTCCTTGTACTAACCCCATATTTGAACTCAATCTCTGCAACCAAACTGCTTCCTTGTTTGCATGAGTGGCTACCATGTATTCTTCCTCTATAGTTGATAGTGCCACTATATATTGTTTCTTACTCATCCAGCTAACTACACCTCCAAATAGGTTAAACACATATCCACTTGTAGATCTTCTTTGATCCAGATCTCCAACCCAGTTTGCATCAATAAAGCCATGAATATCCAACACTCTATCCAATCCTGGTCTTCCTTGGTATCACAAACCATAATCACTAATGCCACATAGATACCTGAAAACCCGCTTCACTATTGTCCAGTGTTCCTTCCCTGGTTTTGACATATACCTGCTTAATACTCCCACTGCATGTGCAATATTTGGTCTAGTAAAAAGCATTCCATACATCACGCTACCAACTGCACTTGCATATGGAACATGGGACATGTCCTCTTCCTCTTCTTGTGTCTTGGGACACTGTTCAACAGATAATCTCACACCTACAGGAATAGAAACCTTCACTCGTTTACTATCCTGCATATTGAACCTCTACAATATTGTCTTGACATACTTCCTTTGGTTTAACTAAAGCTTCCTCTTTGTCCGATCCCTTTTAATTTCCATGCCCAAATATAGTTTGGAGCACCAAGATCTTTCATGTCGAATTTGGAGGACAATTGGGTCTTCAAATCCTGGATAATTGCTTTTTCATTTCCAACCAGCAACATATCATCCACATACAAGACCAGATAAATAACACACTCACCAATTAATTTAAAATACACACAGTGATCTGCTTTGCTTTTGTTGAAGCCAAGTCCCCGTATAAATGTATCAAATTTCTGATACCACATCCTTGGTGATTGTTTTAACCCATACAGAGGCTTCTTTAACTTGCATACCAGTTCTTTCTTACCTTTCACTGCAAAGCCTTCAGGTTGCTTCATGTAGATTTCCTCTTCCAAATCCCCATGAAGAAATGTTGTCTTCACATCCATCTGTTCTACCTCAAAATCAAAAGCAACAACAATAGATGAAAGTAATCTAATAGAAATTACCTTGGCAACATGAGAAAAAATCTCACCAAAATCAATTCCCAACACTTGGGAATAACCTTTTTCTACCAACCGAACTTTGTATTTCTCTACTTTTCTTTTTGCACTTGTCTTCTTTTTGAACACCCATTTGCTACCAATGGTTTTCCTTCCAGCTGGCAACTCCACCAGATCCCAAACCTCATTTTTGTGCAAAGATGCCATTTCATCAAACATGGCCTCCTTCCAGAGTTTTCCATCCTCTGAATCCACTGCTTCCTTCACAGTTCCAGGATCATCATCAATAACAAACACAACAAAATTTGAATAGAAAGCAAATGGACTATACCTTTCTGGCTACCTTCTTTCGCAAATTGATCTTCTCACAGTCGGAGTTTGTGTCTCTTCATATTCTGATTCCACCTTTTCTATATAGTTTGATTCTTCCTCCTTTAGCTCAAACTCTATCTTCTCAGGTTCTTTTGGTTGGACTTCATGTTTAATAACATCTTTCACCTCTCTGAACACCACATGCTATACACAACCTTCCTTGTTACTGGGTTCCAAACCTTATAACCCTTTAAACCATCCTTATACCCAATAAGGATGCACTTTTCAGATTTACTATCCAACTTGGTATGTTTCTCTTTTGGAACATGTACATATGCATCACATCCAAATACCCTTAGATGTGAAAGAGAGGGTCTCTCACTAGTCCATACTTCTTGTGGAGTCTTATCCTC
This sequence comes from Pinus tabuliformis, assembly GCA_031772625.1. Taxonomy (NCBI): domain Eukaryota; kingdom Viridiplantae; phylum Streptophyta; class Pinopsida; order Pinales; family Pinaceae; genus Pinus; species Pinus tabuliformis. The sequence goes on from CM062813.1 coordinate 1,026,488,505, forward strand.
CAATGCTAATGAAGGTGACCTGTTGACCAGGTAACATGCAGTATCCAACGCCTCTGCCCAGAATTCCTATCCTAACCTGGCACTACTGAGCATGCTTGCCCTTTCCATCAACATCTTGTTCATTCTTTCTACAACTCCATTTTGCTGAGGTGTATATGGATTAGTCTTCTGCCGTAATATACTGCACTTCTAACAGAATTCTTTAAATTCCTTGCTGCAAAACTCTCCACCATTATCTGTCCTCAGCACATTTATCTTCTTCTCTGTCTGGTTTTCCACCAGAGCCTTAAATTCTTTAAGCCTGTCAAAGACTTCAGATTTCTTCTTAAGGAAATATATACATGTATTCCTTGAGAAGTCATCTATAAATGATACATAGTACAGAAGACTTACCCAGTGATGGAACCTTCACAGGTCAAAACACATCACTGTGCACAAGCTCTAATATTTGTTTCGCCCTCTTACCACTAGAGGGGAAACTCACTCGATTCTGCTTCCCATATACACAATTTTCATAGAAATAAAGATCCAAAGAGCTATTACTCATACCTTCTACCATACCTTTACCATGAAGTATTCGAAGGCCCTTCTGTCCAATATGTCCAAGCCTTTGATGCCAAAGCATGGTCTTCTCTCTAGAGACCACTAGATTTTCTGCTCCACTTTCAAGAACCATAGAACTATTGCACCCACCAATAACAGTGCTACCTTGCAGCTTGTACAAAGTTCCAATCCAAACTCCCCACATCAATACCAGTGCTCCCCAAACAATTTTACAGGTATCCTTATCGAACACTATTTTTACACCTGCATCATCCAGATTGCTTATAGAAATCTGTTTTCTGGCTAATGCAGGAATATGTAGAACACCTGGAAGCATTCCAACCCTTCCACCTTGCAACTTCAACTTTACTTTTCCGCGACCAACGATTATAGCCTACCTGTCATCCCCCAAGAAGACATCACCACCATCATATTTCTCGTATTCACAGAACCACTCTCTATGGGGAGTGAAGTGAAAGGATGCACCTGAGTCAATCAACCATGCCTCGTGACCTACATGTGTACTTGAAGAAGCGAAGTACACATCCCCACCTTCATCTAAGGTGGTTTTCACCTTTGCAAAAGGAGCCTCATCAGATCCCTTTCCTTTGTTAGGAGCTTTAGATTTACAGTCCCTTTTGAAGTGGCCTTCCTTTCTACATTTCCAGCACACCACCTTTACAGGTTTTCCTGGTGATTTAGATCTCCCTCTAGATTTAGATCTCCCACTCGATGACTTATTTTTGTTTCTGTTCTAGGACCGTCCTCGTATAGACAAGGCATCACCATTCTGGCTCTCCATATTTTTTCATCTCATCTCCTCCATCAACAAGGCTGAGACTATTTCATCAAACTGCAAGGCAGTTACATTGCTACCACGAATCTGGTAGAGAACACAACAAACTGATGCACTTATCTTCATCTAAAATTTTAATATCAACAGATGCTAACTGACTTACCACAGTATTAAATGCATTTAGATGCTCTGTCACCAAGTCTCCATCTTTCATCCTCAGGTTATACAGCTTTTTCCGCAGGAACAGTTTATTCACCAGAGACTTAGATTGGTACAAAGTCCCTAACTTGTCCCACAAAGCCTTCACCGTAGCTTCCCCTAATACATTCAGCAATACCGAATCTGAGACACACAATCGTATTGTGCTCTTTGCCTTCCGATCCAGCTTCTTCCATTCTTCATCAAACACTCTCGTTGGTTTAGTACCCGAATCTACCACGATTCACTAATCTTTATCCACCAACAGATCCTCCATCTTGCGTTTCCAAAACTCAAAAATCTGACCATTAAAATTCTCGATCTCTATCTTTCCACTGTTCGCCATCTTCTTTCACCACCAGAATCGATCTCGCATATCTCCTACTGAATAGGGTCTACCACAGGCCCGAGAAAAACCCCTCAGCAACAAAGGTGTCCCCTTGAAGCCAAAATTGCTCTAATACCAAATATAGGTTTTAACCCCGTACAGAAATTACCTGCATATGAATTATAAAACACAGAAAATAAACAATGTGAGAGCATAACACATAAAAGACATATACACAAAGATTTTTCCTTGGATCCCAAAACCGAGACTACCATCTTGATTTTTCATTATGTTCCTTTCAATGTTACAATAAATATTTATACATGCTGAAGCATCCAATACCATGGACCGAAAACCATCGCGTCCAATACCATGCACTAAAAACCATCGCGTCTATAAAACATGTGCAAAAATCATGCACAAAACCATAAGTGGGTCCGCCTAACCTAACATAAGATCCAAAACCAAAATTTTCTGGGGCGCTGCCCCAGACCCCATAAAGTGGGGTTATGGGTACACCTCAAACCCCCCCTCCCGCGGATACACAATTACCGCAACGAAGGGGGGGCTCCGACCCCCCTCTAACCCCCCAGTTAACTACGTGGGCTAGCCATGGAAAGAATATAAAACAACCCAACATGCCTAAGGATCAACAAGCATTATAATTCATGTCCACCTACCTGTTCAAAGAAATATGTGCCCGTCAATATTTTCATGGCATGGGTTGGGCATGGACACCTTTAGAGAATGTTTTGAGAGTATATTGCAAGTTTCTATCAGAGTGAAAATACCAACAAGTCATGACTAGACTATCTAACCACTTCATTTCCCATCTGTACATGATGATATTTAAACAAGATCTGCCTTGCATGTCCCAGGCAATAATGGAGGCACTGCTGAACATTGGAGATTGGTATCCCTCACCCGATGGAACCTTCATCATGATGTACAATGCAAAGAAGGATCCACATTTGCTACTGAAGTTTTCCATGGACAATCTGGTCATGGAGGAGGTTTCATACCACATCTCGATATGGTAATCAACTAGACTGCATAGGAAGGGGAAGGAACCATGGCCTCTTCTTCCTTTAACGATTGGGTTGTACGCGATTCAGAGTTTGAAAGAAGAGGATGCCGAGGTTGAGGACTTCAAGAAGTTTAAGTTTAGCAAAAAGAGTTTCAATCCGTACGATCTACATGGCTTATGCACAGACCACTGTACAAGAGTGTATTATCATTGGATCCACGGGGCATGTCATTGGCTAGAGGAACACCCCTAGAGATATTTCTATAACTCTTCTAGGCTCAATGAACTAGTCAGTATGGTAGTAGAATGGATAGCAGCACTGAAGGTAGCAACACCACAGGGACAAGCAACAATAGTAGCAGTAAGCAGCAAACTTGCGCAAGACAAAGGGAAGAGGAAGATTGCTGAAACTGGAGAGGCAGAGCAAAGCTACAATTGTAAAGAAGATCCACTTGTTGAGGGAGTATCTTTGGAGATAGAAGTAAAGAGGTGACATCATGATAGGAGAGGAGCGCAGAAAAGGAGAGATAAATAAATACTAGAAGAGATGGAGAGGAAGTTGCATGAAGTAGAGCAGAAGCTCAAAGAAGAACAAGAGATGCATGCGCAAAAGAGAGAAGGTAGTGCAATAGGAATAGGAACAAGAACAGGAGGAAGTGCAAAGCGTATAGGCAGAGAAAATTGTGTCGATACAGGTTGAAGACTTAGATCCATCAGTAGGAGATGATGAACAAGGTGAGAATACGTAGGAATAGGAACTTGTTGAGTAGGATGAATCGATGGATGAATAGATGGACATGGAGATGGAACAACCAGAATAGGATTAGGACACTCACCTCATGCCAAAAGCAACTGAGGTCATCCCACAGGCTTCACAAGCTCCAGCAGTAGAGCAAGTCCCAAGTGAAGAAGGATATATTGTTCTCCTTGAGGATGATCTTAGAGAAGATGTGTACAACATAGCCTTTGATAAGTCACAACATAGAGGTGTACAAGCATGCAGAGCACACATCCAAGATAAGCATACATCACCTGCACACTTTAAAGAACAAGTGATTGTGTCAGATGTGCAAAGACATCCAGCTGTCGTGGTCAATGCAATGAAGTATTATTCCAAAGACACAAGCTCAAGTGTGAAGTTCTTGATAGCAGAAAATGAGAGCATGGCAAAGGAATTACAAGTAGTTAAGTAGAGATAGGAACAATCAACAGGATCTACCAGAGAAGAGATGAATAAATCGATACTTGCTGAAGTATTGACTCTTGAGATAGTCATGTGGATACTGTATGACAAGTTCATTACCATGCACAAGGCAGACATCCATCTACATGGTCATCAACCGCGCTGCACCAAGATAGCACGAACACTCATAGATATACATTTTGTTGTTGATCATGTACAAACATGGACAATGAGGTACAAGGGAGCCCCTCTTCACTTGCATAAGATGATGAAGTTGTATGTAGAGTTGGACAAAGCACATATCCAGAGTTTGATTTGGAACTATGAGGAAATCCTGCCCCTCATCACCAATGTTGACGCTTTGTACACACAGTTTTTTAGGAGTTTGGATGTCGTGGTGAGAAAGTATGACACCCCCTCAATTGGGACACTCAATGAAGCCAAAGAGAAGAACCAAGTATGACTGGAGCTCAATGCAGACTTTGATTAGTTGATGCACATGGCCACCAGCGCAGATTTGCAAATCAAAGTAGAGAACATAGAGAGATATGTCATCGGTCTGACTGTGCTCAGGACTAAGTTGCACGTGATACAAGATGAGTTAGATAGAGGTTACAGGTTAGTATACCCATAAGCAATGGAGGCAAGAGTTCATTTCCATAAAGACATCATCAAACAATATGCGAACACCAATGCACAATACCACACTTGGCATTAGTTTGTCACCGAAGATCATGGAGAGGATGTTCATACATTGGCATTTCCCTAGACATTTGAGTCTTAGTCTTGTCTTATTCGGTAGAATCAAGCCTATTTTTGTCTTGCATGGTATATGTGGAAAATGTATTATTATTGTAAACATGATGTAAAGTAAAATTCCAAGTGTCATTAGTGGAATGAAAACAATCATATGTAATGTAAAGAGTTATATGTAATGAAATTGAAGAGTCATGAGGGTAGTCCAAGAGTCACAAAGGGGAATGCCAATGGTCACCCCACCCTTTGTTATAAATAAAACCTCATAACTCATAGACCAGGCTTTTGGGAGCCAAGATTTTTCTAGGCATTGCTTAGAGAGGGCTTGAAAAGTATTGTGACGAGCCTTGGATTCTCCACAATGGAGAGGGAGTACATCTCTTTGGAGGAGCAGACAGTGTTGACTGTAATGTTCCACTATTGGGACTATTGGTTGTTAATGGTGCATGTATGTATGGAACTTTCACTTTATATAATATAACAAAGCCAACACATCTTCATGCATATGTTGTTATTGTAGTTCGACTATTCTGGTTACTTTACCAATGTATGTTGTTTAACTTACGCATTTGTGTATGAACTATTTTGTATACAATTGCATGAATCTTGTTGAAGTCGCGTTGTTGGTTTAACCCATCACTTTGGATCGTCGACTATTCTGTTTTCCAGCTTGTGATGTCATTCAGCTCGTGTGTTCCTTTCAGGTTGTGTACTATTACAGGGTTCTAAGGGATACACCTCTTCCCCCCTTCCGATATGTTAGAATCCCCATGCATATCACTTGAATCACTGCAAGGTCACACACTTGCTTCTGACAAAGAGAACACGCTTATCTCTGTGCACTATTGCAGTCAAGGCATAGAATTACTGCCCATTGATGTGATTCCTACTCCAAATGGTTTGAGGTCTACTTGGGACTTCTTAACTGGGAGATCCCCTGACATGTTGGTGGGTCCAACATTGTCAACATGTTTTTAATATAATATTTAAAGCTCTTTCCTATTTGGTTCACCATCAACCTCTCACACTTGGTATGTCACCCAATTTTCTCTTTGGGATTTGTACCCCTCTACATCCAAATTTTCAAACTTGTATCCCTCGCCTACTCATCCTGTGGGTTTTCAAATCCTATTCCCAACCTCCTTGGTATGCTCAAAATTTTTCAACATCCACTCTCACGCTCTCATTGAATTGTTGTGACAGGTTGGTCGATTTCATTGTCATCGCCTTTTCGTTCCATTTAACTCTTTTCTATTAGGCTCCCTTCTCTCCTTATGTGGTATACCCCCTTAATTCCAATGCTTATATGTTCCATTATTCAGTTGTCCGTTTCAGTATCCTAGCCTGGCCCTTTGGCATACCTCGTAATCTAGCATGCATCTATCGAAGGGCGAGATATTATTATGAGCAAGCCTCTCAGGGTCCCACATGTGCACATCACAAGCTTCAAGAATCAATAACCAAGTTTCACAACCTGTCCTCAGGGGCCAAAAAGGAGGAGCTAGTATGGAACAAGAATGGGCATTCCAAATGACACTAGCTTTTAGATACAAATGTTATGGCAAATTTGGCTGATTGAGTGCCAATTGTTAGCCACACCCAAGGCCATTTAATTAGAACATGTAGACCATTGATCTATATTGGGGCTTAAAGTTCCTCTTAGGTAGACTTTCGATGGACAACTTCGAGCACCAAGCTCACATCTACCCTCTTTGGAGAAACTTCATCATCATATGAGGGACATGCATTAACAATTGAGCCACATTAGGTAGAGTCTTGTCATTCCTCCCTTGGCATGAAGCACCCTTGGATTTTTTTGTACAGCCCTAATCTGACATCCTAGTCATGTTATGCTCAAGTCTATTTCGCATTATGACTATCTAATTCACTCTCCTTAAAAATCTTACTAATTTTTTAGTACATATATTTTATTAAATCTTGACAAAATTCCACAAAGGAATCTATATTTCATTAATCAAATATGCAATTACATATATACAGGAGTATTGTCTCAAGATAGGAAAACTATCTTGGACATACAATCTGTTGGTTGAGAGAATATCTCAACCACACACCAAACTAGGGAAACCACTCCTTTAGAATAGGAACAGACTCTTTACATAGAAAGTCACAACTAGAGACAAGTAGGAATTAATATTCCAACACACCCCCTTAATGAGTACTTGTCTCAATATCAATCTGCAAAATCTAGTTGTGGTCAAACACAAAAGAATATGTTGATGTCCATATAAAAGAGCAACCATCCACCAGAATGCATGGGTACTAACCGCTGCAACTGCCAGTCTTGTAGGATGTCCTTCGCATACATGTTTCTTTCAACCATTATAACTGCACACCTGTACCTGTACATTTAAATCCCCCTCCAATATCATCATGGGTTTTATCAGATTTCCTATAACCATGCTCTAGGTTTAATTCGATCACCCTCAACCATGCCACCAAGGGCTTTCAGCCACCAAGGCTAAACACAACCACCAAGGCTCAACTCAGCCATGAAGCCTCAACTCAGCCATGAAGGCTCAACACATCCACGAAGGCTCACCACCGTTGCTCTGGGCCACAAATCTACCACTAAGGCAGTGCAACCACTTTGGGCCACAAACCCGCCACTAGGGCGCACCAGCCACTATGGGCTACAAACCTACCATTAGGGCACTCTAGCCACTAAGGCTCACCAAAGACTCGACTCAACCAGACCAAGGGTTTCCTCAGCTAACCCTAAACCATGCCAACATGAATATTTGTCCCACTTCACTCTTACATGTGGTTTCTGGCTTACCACAAACCGACACTACAAATACAAAGTGGTTTTTATATTACCTCGAATTGCATGGGGCTACACATGCCTTACAAGGCTTACAACACAACTCCAACTTTTGGAGTTACTAGGTACATACATTACAAAGACCACTACAAACATCCTAGACTTGCTTACTAATAAAATGTGCGACTCCAACAGAATATTGAGTCTATTCTACAAACAAAAACAAACTTTCAAGCCCCATTGAATTGTTTGCCACCCATATTGGATACACCATACCATTTATATGCTTGAACACACCACTTCTTTCCCACATGAATATCATCAACTTTGTACTTTTGATTCTTTGACATATTCATTTTTAACTTGGCATATAGTTCTTGATCTCCATGTTTCACATGTCATCCGTTAGAGTGGCGAATTCTAACAAAATGACTTTATATTGAGGTCACGAATCTCAATATGTATACAAATTTCAAAGACTAATTTACTTTTACTGATACCAAAAAATACAAAAAGTAATACCCATGATGAATCTATAATGAATGGCTTAACTTCAGGTGGTCAGGCATAATTCACACCTTTTTACAATAGGTAGGACAAAAATCATAAGAGAGAATCCCCAATACAATAACAATATCCTTTCAACCATTTAATATTCTTCTTTGAACCTTCATAATTGCTCATTGAGCCACATCCCATGCCTTCTGAGGAGCACTGACACCCTGTTGCGAAGCAAAGAATGACTCAAAGCGAGGAGAGTCAAAAGAAAACCCTGTATGTTTTGACCTTTCAAGGGGTAGCCGGGCAATTGCGAGCCTTCTTGTTGGGAATTTTCTGGTAAATTCCAAAACAAAATGACTGAACAGACATGCTCTCTTTTTGCCATAGGATCTTAACATAGGGAAGCTATAAACAAATTATTTTCTGAGAACAGAGTATTACACACACCCACAAAAGCTTCGTATTCATTAATCAAAGACAACTGCTGTTACAAAAATATTCTTCCTCTACCTGAGGGATTACACCAAGAACATTTCAACAAAAATTACTCTGTCTCCTTTTGAAAAAAAATTACACTGCTGTGTGTAAATTTTTCATTTACATTTACTGTTGTAAATAAAAAAAAAAACATTAAAATTGAAACATTTCACCTACAATCTACGAACCAACGTAAATACCATTATTTACTTTATTGTAGTAAACAGCGGTCAAACAAAAAAACTTCACGCAATGTGTTTGCTACAGGCTTGTACGCAGCTTTGACTTTGATCAACGGTGGATAGCCTTCCTTTCGATCAAACGGTTATCGCTCGCCCAAATCAAAAGAACAATACGCCTCGATAAAAAGTTGTTTTGCAAAACGTACAGGGGACACGCATCAAATGGCGATTGTATCGGGGGCGTTTGAGAGAATACCACCAACTTGTAAAAAGCGGTGCGATAAACTCATGGCGATTTTGCTGAATTAAATGTTGTTTGACTGGGCGGTAGTTGGAATTATATTTTCAACACTCACCTTTAATTTCAACTACTGGGTTATCAGTCATACCCAAACATTTCCTCAAAAATTCAATGTTTTTCTGGTCCAATGGCTTTGTTAGAATGTCTGCAACCTATTCCTGAGTCCTGCAATGTTTTAAAACAATTTCTCCATTGCTTACCAATTCCCTGATGTAATGAAACCTTGTGTCAATGTGTTTCGTTCTCTTATGAAACACCGAATTCTTGGATAATGCAATAGCTAAGCTATTGTCACAAAAAATCACCGTTCATTTTGCCTGCTCTTGGCCTAAGCTCCTTAACATTTTTCTCATCCAAACTGCTTGACATGCTACCGTTGTAGCTGCCACATCTTCTGCCTCTGCTGTAGACAATGCTACAATAGGTTGCTTTTTAGAAGCCCATGAAATGGCTCCTGAACCCATGTGAAAGACATAACCAGATGTGCTTTTCCGATCATCTACACTTCCAGCCCAATCACTATCAGTGTATCCAATTAAATCTGAACATTCTGAAGTAGTATATAAAATGCCAAACCTTTTTGTACCTTTAACATACCTCAGAATTCTTTTTGCTGCCTGCCAATGTGTTTCTTTTGGCCTCTCCATGAATCTGAAAATAAAACTAACAACGAACATTATATCTGGCCTAGTTGCAGTCAAATACATAAGGCTGCCAACTATGCTCTTGTACAAACTAGGATCAAAATCCTTGCTGCTGTCCTCTTTGCTGAGTTTTAATCCCATCACTGTGGGAGTGATCACTGCCTTGCTATCCTGCATATTGAATCTTTCCAACACTTCATTAACATATTTTGCTTGTGAGATAAAAATTCCATTTTCATTCTGATCTACTTCTATTCCTAAGAAGTATCTCAACAAACCCATGTCAGTCATTTCAAATTCTTCTTTCATGACTACTTTGAAATTTTCAATGAGCTATTCATCGTTACCTATGAAAATAACATCATCAACATATAACACAGCAATTAGTATTTTACCATCCTTTTCTTTGATGTAGACGGTGGGTTCTCCCTCACACTTCTCAAATCCATTTTTCAGTAGATAGGAATCTATCCTACTGTACCATGCTCTTGGTGCTTGCTTCAACCCATAAAGAGCTTTCTTCAATCTACACACTTTGTGCTCTTGGCCTTTCTTTTCATATCCTAGAGGTTGTTCAATGTAAACTCTTCCATTAACACTCCATTTAGGAATGCTCACTTCACGTCCATTTGGTAAACTTTCCACTTGTTTTGTGATGCTATGGACAACAATGCTCTCACTGTTTCCATTCTTGCAACAGGTGCGAAAGTTTCCTCATAATCTCTCCCATACTGCTGCTTGTATCCTTTGACAACCAGTCTTGCCTTGTGTCTTTCTATTTTTCCTTCAGCATTACTCTTGGTCTTGTAAACTCATTTGACTCCAATTTCTTCTTTACCTTTTGGTAGTTCAACCAAATCCCATGTCTTGTTTCTTTCTATGGCATTCATCTCCTCATCCATAGCTTCTTTCCATTTCTTATCCTTAATTGCATCTTCGAAATGAATAGGGTCATAAACATGAAAATATAAAGCAAACAAAGAATTCATACCTTCATCATAAATGTCACTTAAATTTCTGAACTTCTTACTTCTTTCATTTAGTGTACAAGTGCTTGAAGAAGCACTTGAATTTCCTCCTTGTGGTGTGCTTGGAGAAACACTTTCATTTCTCCTCAAGGGTGTCTCTTGCTGTCCTTGTGTTGACCCTGCTGTTTGGGGATGTATTTCAGCCATCTTCTCATCATCTTCATCATGAGACAAACAGTTTTTAACATTCACTGTTTTCTCTATGCTTCCATCCCAAGCTTCCTCCTCAATGAATTGAACATCTCTGCTCACAAAAAACTTCTTGGTAGATGGGATATACAACCTGTAAGCTTTGGATTCCTAACTGTAACCAATGAAAATACATTTCTCTCCTTTGCTGTCCAACTTCTTCCTTAGCTGATATGGAATGTGTGCATAAGCCACACATCCAAAAACTTTCATGTGGGTGACTCCTTGCTTTCTCCCACTCCATGCTTCTTCTGGCACTCTGTTTATGACTGATTTTGTAGGGCATCTATTCAGAATATATACTGCACAGTGTATAGCTTCAGCCCAATAATCATTTGGCAAATGCTTTGCCTTTAGCATACTCCTTGCCATATCCATGATTGTCCTATTCTTCCTTTCAGCTACTCCATTTTGCTGCGGGGTGTACCTAGATGTAAATTGTTTGTGTATTCCATTTTCTCTACAAAATCATAGAAATTCCTTGGAGATATACTCACCTCCTCTATCAGTTCTTAGAACTTTGATATGCAGCCCGCTTTGGTTTTCTACAAGTGCTTTGAAATTTCGAAATTTTTCAAACACTTCACTTTTTTTCTTCAAGAAATAAACCCAAGTTTTTCTAGTAAAATCATCAATGAATGTTAGAAAATATTGGCTGCCTACTAGTGATGGAGTTTGCATTGGTCCACATAAGTCTGAGTGGACAATCTCTAAGGGTGCTTTTTCCCTTATGCTTTTCCCTGATGGAAAAATTTCTCTGTGTTGTTTCCCCAAGATACAACCTTCACAAAGGCTCTCTGGTTTCTCTATCAATGGTAATCCTCTTACCATTCCTTTTCTAATTAAGAAATTAAGACCTCCAAAGTTGAGATATCCAAATCCCAAATGCCACAACCAATTTTCATCTTTTGGTACGCTTTGGAAAGCCTCTTGGGAAACTGTTGCAATTACTTCTTTGTTTTTCAAATCTGCCTTTATTCTGAGAGGGAACATCCTGTTCCTCGTCATCTTCACTTCAGCAATACATCATTTGCTGGGTGCTCTATCCATGATGGTGCATACATCATTTACAAAGAAAACATTGTACCCCTTTTGAACAAGCTGTCCAATACTTAAGAGGTTACACTTCATTCCAGGAACATAATAGACACCTGCTATGGTTTTCTTTTCACCTTTTTTTGTAAATATTTTTACTTCTTCTTTTCCCATAACAGAAATTTTACTATCAGTCGCAAGTGTGACTTGTGATTTCACATTTTGATCTAAAGCATAAAACAGGGCTATGTTTCCTGTCATATGGTTGCTGCAACCGGAGTCTAGAAACCATATATCATCACTGTTTGTTTCAGCCATATTACAAGCTAAGAGCACATTATCTTGGCTGATATTTTCTCTAGTGATATTTGCACTTGATCTATTACTCATGTCATGCTGCTTCTTCCTACATTCATTTGCATAATGGCCATATTTTTTACAATAATAACATTGGACATTGGATTTTTCATACCTTTGTTCTTGAGCATGATGTTGTCCACTTTGTTGACTACTACCTTGGCCTTGGTTCTGATTTGGATTGCTGCCTCTTCCTTGAGCATTTGCTGGACTGTTTCTTCCACCTCTGTTTTGGCTTCTGCCTCTTCCTCTCTTGTTTCTTCTGCCTTGACCTCTTCCTCTTCCAAAGGACATATGGGTTTTAAAGGCTTACTCTAGAGATGAGTTTTCATTTCTACTCAACCTCCGCTCATGTGTTATCAGTGATGCATGAAGTTCACCAACTGAAAAGTTTGAGAGATCGTTTGTCTCTTCTATGGTGGTGACAATCACATCAAACTTTGATGGTAGGACCCTCAATAGTTTCTCCACAATCCTCCTTTCTTCAAGAGTTTATCCATGAGATCTTATTTGTGTGACCAGACCAATCACATGTGTGAAGAATGAGTTAATATTGTCTGACTCCTTCATGCACAAATTCTCAAAATCTCTCCTCAGCAACTGTAGTTTTGTTGTCTTCACTTTCTCCATGCCTTGATAGGTTGTCTTGAGGGTTTGCCATGCTTCTTTGGATGTCTTGGCTGCTGCTATCCTTGGAAACACACTCTCATTCACTGTTTGATACAAAAATATGAGGGCTTTTGAGTCCTTCTTATTGCTCTTCAACAAAGCTTTCTCTGCCTGTGTCAAGTTATTAAACTCTTCTTCATCTGCTGGTTCTTCAAACCCATATTCAACAAGTTCCCATAAATCTTGTGAGGCAAACAAGGCTCTCATGGTTATTGCCTAACAGTCATAGTTTTTCCCATTAAACTGTGGGAGCTGAGTATTAAAAATACCCATGCTAGTGCTGGTGCTGGAGTCAGCCATTCCGTGCACTCTCAGCTATGCTTCAAATATTTGACTGTGTATTTAAAAAAAACACAGACTATCTTCAACAGCTACACAAAAAACTTTGAAAAATACCTGGATCCTTTCTTGACTGAGTCTTCACTCTGCTGGAGAAGCTGCTGCAGCAAAAGAACCTTCCTTCAGCTTCTTTGAGACCTTCAAAGAGCCTGGACAAGCTCTGATACCACTGTTGGGAATTTTCTGGTAAATTCCAAAACAAAATGACTGAACAAAGAACAATGCTATGTTTTTGTCACAGGATCTTAACACAGGGAAGCTATAAACAAATTATTTTCTAAGAACAGAGTATTAAACACACCCACAAAAGCTTTCTATTCATTAATCAAAGACAACTGCTGTTACAAAAATATTCTTCCTCTGCCTGAGGGATTACACCAAGAACATTTCAACAAAAATTACTCTGTCTCCTTTTGAAAAAAAATTTACACTGCTGTGTGTAAATTTTTCATTTACATTTACTGCTGTAAATAAAAAAAAAACATTAAAATTGAAAGATTTCACCTACAATCTACGAACCAACGTAAATACCATTAATTACTTTACTGCAGTAAACGGCGGTCAAACAAAAAACTTCACGCAATGTGTTTGCTGCAGGCCTGTATGCAGCTTTGACTTTGATCGATAGTTGACAGCCTTCCTTTCGATCAAACGGTTATCGCTCGCCCAAATCAAATGAACAATACGCCCCAATAAAAAGTTGTTTTGTAAAACGTACAGGGGACACGCATCAAATGGTGATTGTATCGGGGGCGTTTGAGAGAATACCACCAACTTGTGAAAAGCGGTGCGATAAACTCATGGCGGTTTTGCTGAATTAAATGCTGTTTGACTGGGCGGCAGTTGGAATTATATTTTCAACACTTTTCTCTTCATCTGCTGTCAAATGTGGATTCTCCATCGATTGTGGCCTACCGATTTCCTCAGGTTGATTCTTATACTTTTCCTGAAGAATTTGATAATCATAAGGATCAAACCACCTCTGAAGCCCTTGGAATAGAAAGTCACCCAACAGAGCTACCAGAGGCACCAGTACAATACTCAGCCAGAAATACGAGGTGCTCATTAAAACATAAATAACATAGTAGATATTTTCCTATCTATCATGCCTTGTCCTGATTCAAGAGTATAGAAATATAAATAAAAACCAGGGCAAAATGCTTCCAGCAATGCTATAATTGTGCCATCTTGTGATGAAATTACACACCATCACAAGACGCAAATTGACTGTAATTACCACACAAGTAAAAGCCATTGTGCCTACATCCCATAATCCCAACATTTTGCATGATAAGTTTTGCCCCTTAGTGCTTCAAAATTCTAATATACGACCATCGACCATGCACAAGAAGTAAATCTATGAGGAAGCGGAATGAGGAATCCTTTCATTCCTCGTGCCCATTGCAATTTGCGACAACATCATGTGCCCTACTTGAAGAATTGTCAGATCTATTGGGAATTCTCTCTATTGCGAGGGCATCCTTCAGCTTTGATGTATTCCATCAATAATGGCAGTGCTCTGATGTCCCCAATGGCCTTAGCTCCCTCCTCATGGCTTGAGAGAATAGTCAGAATCGCGAGAGATTCATCCCCCATTGCTTCCTCGGGACTACTCATGAATTCAAGTGGGAGAGGCACTAGCCCAGCTCTCACGCTCCTGCTTCTGTTAACTGGGAGGATATATGATGGAAAAACTTGAAAAAAAATATTAAAACAAAATATACTTCTATTGTTTCTCTCGGACGGGCGAAGCCAAGAATGGGCCAGGCCCTCAGGGGCTCTGATACCATGAATAAATTCCACAAAGGAATCTATATTTCATTAATCAGATATACAATTACATATATATAGGAGTATTTTCTCAAGATATGAAAACTATCTTGTAGATACAATCTGTTGGTTAAGAGAATATCTCAACCACACATCAAACTAGGGAAACCACTCCTATAAAATAGGAACAAAATCTTTACATAGAAAGTCGCAACTAAAGACAAGTAAGAATTAATATTTGTATACCAATTAAATTGTATAAAAATATCTCATTACTCATATCATTTTATATAACTTAGATTTGCCAAGTACTACACGCAAGGGCCTCATTTTATCTTAATTTAACTATACTACTATACATTTTCATGTCTATTAACATAGATTTGGATGCATCGGTACGGACAATCTAATATTTTCACGTTAATCAACATAGATTTGAATCTGATTTGGATCCATATATAAGCCATTAATCATAAAACAATTGACATGAATATTGATTCATATATGTGTCATCAATCAATAGTAAGACACTTGGATTTATACGTGTGGGATATTTGTTTAGTGATACAATGTCATGTTTTTCTCATTAATCAGATGTAACGCAACACATATTTACATATAAATATAGCAAAGGTTTCCATGCATATTTTAGCTAAAATTTGTTAAATCCATTATAGTCAACAACTTATATTGTTGGGTCGTCGGAAGTATAATATGTCATCAATTTCCTTATAGTGTTGGATCGTGGTAACTATAACATGTCACCCATTTCCTTATATAGTTTAGGGTAGGGAATCGTATGACACTTCCAACATCATCAATTCTGTGGAATTTGGTTCGAATAACCCTTGCGGTTGCTATTAACAATGTCAAGTGCTGGATTGAGACGCGCAGTGAAAGTACAAGGCTTCAAAACTTGGGGTTTGTTGGCGTATTCCAACTTCAAGGGCCGAGGGTCTCGTAAGTTTTTACATGGATTTCGGCAACTATAATATGTCACCCCTTTCCTTTCCTGTAAATGTGGCACTTCCAGCATCATCAACATTGTGGAATTGTGGCAGAATGTTTTTACTTGGATTTCGGTAACTTGTAATATGTCACCCATTTTCTGTAAACGTGGCACTTCCAGCATCATCAATATTGTGGAATTGCGGCCGAATGGTCCTTTTCATCGCCCTCGTCAAATGCAGGATTCAAACGTACATTGCAAGAGCAGGGCTTCAAAATTCGGCGCTTCTTGGCGTGTTCTAACTTCAAGCAATGAGGCACGTAAGTTTTTAGGAAGTTCACATCAACGTGCCCATACTTGGGATGCAGTGGCTGATGATAATTTCCATTTTGGCAATCCCTGACTCTCAAGTTTTGCAATACACATCTAATAAATAGCCTGGTTTTGCTACACAAAGCCATCAAGGACGTGAGAGACGAGCTGGGCCTCTTGCAATAAAGCTGAGGGAAAAGGAGAAGAGATTCCAGCTTCAGTTCTTCTAACCAGTCCATGTGGCGTTCTGTTAGCTCTGTGGTCTCCTTCAGCTGAACTAATGCACCTATCAGCCCTTGCAATTGTCTGTTTCGGTTACCTTGTTCTGGGAAAGGGGCAGAATTCTGAGACGAGTTGATCAGACTATTGTTATGTATACTCATAATACCATTAACATAGGCATCGTTATCATTACCGTTGTATCCATCGCTGTCACTCGGTGTCTCATCATCATCATTAGCATTAATGTATCTCTGGTAAGCCTCGTTCAGGCGGCGATATAGCACGTCCAGCGCCGTGGCGTTGAAGTTTTGAGCGAGATGCTGATGCCAACATAGGAAGAAATTGTACTCTGTTTTGAATATCACAGAAAAGGGATTCGGGGGACCTGCGATTGTCTCTGTATTTTCCTCCTTTAGACTGCTGCAGTTTCCATTATTGCATGGAGTTTCAGAAGGAGATGGCATCTTTGAGTGGATGTATATGCTTGCGTTTCCGAGGCGTTTGAGGATTACTTTGCTCGTCAACTACAATCTAATTCTGTGGCTCTTGTGGTAGGTTTGATATATTGTTTTCTCAACGGGTGCAACGGCTCATAATCATAGTAACCGGGTATTATTGATATTGTTATAGTTTTATCTATTGAATAATAACAACATATAATTATTGTTACGAGGCTTAGTCTTTTGTCTAGTGTTTTTTTTCGGGGATTATCACGTCCATGATTACTTAAATCCACGTTTCAGCCATGATTATTTAAATTTAAGTAACTTTATGAATTTATTGATATTTAAGTGATTATTGCTAAAAAAAAAAAATATATTACTTAAATTTAATGGTGGTTAAATGTGAGTTTAGCTAAAGTTAAAACACTCTCGGAAGGAAAAATTTGTCAATTATGTGATATTAGAGGATGTTGGAATTTAATTCCAACTGCAACATAAACAGTTGGACAAAAATCTGATTTGTTGTAGATATCCTACACTGTTGGATGCCTCAAAGTCGTGCTTGATATTTTCCACATTAATGTGCATTAAATTCTCAGCATTAAATTCCCCTGCAACAGCCGACTTCATTTCTTCAAAAGGCATCACTGCTTGCTGCATTCAATACGCGATAAGCTTTACAAGATATTTGTATTATTTTATTGTTTAAAGACAAATATGTTTTAATATATAAATGTAATGAACAACAGTTCTGTTTTTAGTTAGAAGAATGATAGAGAGTTCTTTTTGTAATGCACAACAGTGGTGAAACTGTAATTTTCAGATAGTGAAAAATCTGTTTGTGGAACTGAAGCGTTCTTGCTGTAATCCCTCTTTCAAGAGAAAGATGCTCTTCAGCATAATCTTTTGTGAAAATCCCTGTATGTGAGGAAGACGAATTTGTATGAGTTGGTTTACTGTTTATAAATAGAAGTTTTATTTGCGCGTTGCTGTTACACCGTAAGCAGAAAATAGTTTCTCGTTGTTGTTACACCATAACCAGAAAATAGTCTTGACGTCAAAACAGAGTGTTGTTGATACACCAGTTTCAGCGTTGCTGAAACACCGTTGCTGATACACTACAAACAGCAACTGACGAAACTGCGTTGCTGAAACACCGTATTCCGCAAACGATTTTTATTTCCGCTGTGTTAAAACAGAGTATTGTTCTGTTTTTTCAGTTTTGTTTAGAATTATTAGAAATTCCAACATGATAACAAAGTGAGTCAAAAACAGAGTTTGTTTTTCACTGTAGGAGCTGTAAGAAGCTTATTGAGCAGATTTTCTCCAAAAGAGAAAGTTTTTGCCTTTTTTTATATATAGTCAGCATCTCTTCTTTATTCATACAAGTTAAGATGGTAGATGCTGGAACGGGTTTGAAAAATTCTCAATTACCACAGTTTAATGGGCAAAATCACAGTTAGTGGTCTATAACAATGAAAGCATTGTTTGCTTCTCAAGGAATATGGGAGCTAGTTGAAACTGACTATGTTGAACCTGCAGATGAAACAGCGTTGGCTGCTTTGACAGTAGCAGAAAGAGACCAGTTGAATAGCGATAGGAAGAAGGATGCCAAAGCTTTCTTTTTTCTCTTCCAATCAGTACATGGAAGTGTTTTTCCACGGATTACAGCAGCAACAAAATCGATGGAGGCATGGGATATTCTCAAAACTGCCTATCAAGGCATGGAGAAGGTGAAGACTGCAAAGTTGTAGATATTGAGGAGAGACTTTGAAACACTCAGCATGAAGGAATCTGATACAATAGATTCATTCTTCACTCGGGCTATTGGGTTGATAACCCAGATAAGATCTCATGGTGAGATTTTTGAAAAGAGAAGGATTGTAGAGAAGATCTTGAGAATTTTACCCTCAAGGTTTGAATCTATTGTGGTAGCAATAGAAGAAACAAAGGATCTCTCACAGTTCACAGTAGATGAACTGAGTGCTTCCCTTATGTCTCATGAACACAGACTGAGTAGAGGAACAGATTCCTCTTTTGAGCAAGCATTCAAGACTCAGATGTCTTTTGGCCAAGGAAAGGGTCGAGGTAGAGCAAATAAGAGAGGTCGTGGAAGAAGCCAAAACAGAGGCAAAAATAATCCTGCAAGCACAAGCGAAAGGAGCTGCAATCAGAACCAAAATGAAGATTCAAGCAAACAGCCAGCTCATGGACAAATGTATGACAAATCCCAAGTCCAATGTCATTATTGTAAGAAATATAGGCACTATACCAATGAATGTAGAAAAAAACAAAATGACATGAATAGTAGGCAGAATGCTAATTTTGCGAATGAAGAAGATAAGAATCCAAAGATTTTGCTGTTAGCATTTAACATTGCACAAGACAAACAAGAATATTTTTGGTTCTTAGACTCAGGTTGTAGTAATCACATGATTGGAAATATTGAATTGTTTGCCAATCTGGATGAAAATATGAAATCTGAGGTAACAACAGGAACTGATAGTAAGATATCTGTCGAGGGTAAGGGCAGAGTCAGTATCCAAGCAAGAAATGGAGAACAGATGATTGTGCTAGAGGTATACTATTTACCTGGTCTGAAATGTAATCTTTTGAGCATTGGGCAGCTCATTAACAAAGGTTACAATGTGTTCTTCAAAGATGATATGTGTACAATCAGAGACATACCTCCAAGTAAGAAGATCATTGCACAGGGGCAGATGACCAGCGATAGAATGTTTTCTCTCAAACTCGGGGCATATTTGAAGGAAGGAAGAACTATTGCAGCTGTTACACAAGAAGTATTTCAGGAACAAGTGAAAGATGAGAATTGGTTGTGGCACTTGAGATTTGGACATCTCAGTTTCGGAGGCTTGAATTTGTTGCACAGAAAGGGAATGGTAAAGGGATTGCCATTGATCGAGAAACCAGATAGCCTTTATGAAGGCTACATCTTGGGCAAGCAACACAAAGAAAGCTTTCGAGCAGGAAAGAATATAAGGGCAAAAACACCCTTGGAAATTGTTCACTCTGATGTGTGTGGACCGATGCAAATACCATCATTTGCTGGAAAAAAATATGTTTTAACTTTCATTCATGATTACACCAGAAAGACATGGGTGTATATGCTGAAACAGAAGAGTGAAGTGTTTGAGAAATTCCACCACTTCAAAACTCTTGTTGAGAAGCAGTGTGGTCATTATATCAAAGTGCTTAGAACATATAGAGGAGGAGAGTACATCTCCAAAGACTTTCTGCGTTTTTGCAAAGAGAATGACATACAAAAGCAGTTCACCACGAGGTATACACCTCAGCAAAAGGGTGTTGCCGAAAGGGAGAATAGTACCATTCTTAACATGGTCAGAAGTACGGTGAAGACAAAACACTTGCCGCATGAGTATTGGGCACAAGCTGTCATTTGCGCAGTTTACATCTTGAGTAGATGCCCAACTAAAGTTGTCATGAACAAAATACCAGAAGAAGCATGGAGTGGTCAAAAGCAAAATGTCACTCACATGAGAGTATTCGGTTGTGTAGCATATGCACATGTACCGGATCAGCTAAGGCAAAAGCTTGACAGTAAGGGGGAGAAGTGTGTCTTTATTGGCTACTGTGATGAGTCAAAAGCATACAAACTCTATAATCCATCCACAAAGAAATTAATAGTAAGCAGAGATGTGCAGTTCATTGAAGATGAAGCTTGGGATGGAAGCTTAGAGAAGACAGTGAATGTGAAGGCAATTGTGTCTCACGAAGAAGAAGAGGAAGGGACAGCAACAAATAATCCTTCCTTGGTGTCTCCTCCTCCACCATAGCAAGTACAACAAACCACACCACAAGCTGGAATTCGAATAGCCTTGAGAAGTCAAGGAAGTGCTTCTCCAAGCACACCACAGGGATCAGAAATACCCTCAAGTTTGGATGGAACTCCAAGCACACCAAGAAGACCAAGATTCAGAAATCTGAATGAGATTTATGAACAAGGAGAGGTAAGTAACAATACCGGTCTGAATTCATTATTCGCTTTGTATTGTCATGTTGATGAACCAGCTCATTTTGAACATGCTGTAAATGAAGATAAATGGATTGAAGCAATGAATGAAGAAATTGGTGCAATTGAAAAGAGTAGAACATGGGAGTTAGTGGACTTCCCTAAAGGCAAAGATGTCATTGGAGTTAAGTGGGTCTATAAGACCAAAAACAATGCTGAAGGAAAGATTGACAGGCACAAAGCAAGACTTGTTGTGAAAGGCTACAAGTAGCAACAAGGCAAAGAGTATGATGCAACCTTTGCACAAGTAGCAAGGATGGAAACTGTCAGAACAATGTTGTCTATTGCAGCACAACACAAATGGAAGATTTATCAGATGGATGTTAAATCTGCATTCCTGAATGGAGTGTTAAAAGAAGACGTTTATGTTGAACAACCTCCAGGCTATGAAGTTGAAGGCCAAGAGCATAAAGTATGCAAATTGAAGAAGGGTATCAATGGGCTGAAGCAAGCTCCAAGAGCATGGTACAGCATAATAGATGCTTATCTAATTGCGAATGGGTTTGATAAGTGTGATGGTGAAACCACACTCTACATAAAGGAGAATGACGGTGAGATTCTTATTGTTGTTTTATATGTAGTTGATTTGATTTTTACTAGCAATGATGCTTCTCTCATTGTTGATTTTAAAGCAGTCATGAAAACTGAATTTGAAATGACTAACTTGGGCTTCTTAAGATATTTTCTTGGAATTGAAGTAGACCAAAGTGAAAATGGTGTTTTCATTTCTCAAGTTAAATATGTAGAAGCAATGTTGAAGAGATTTAACATGCAGAACAGCAAGGCAGCTATGACTCCAACTGTAATGGGGTTGAAATTGACCAAAGAAAACAGCAGCAAGGATTTTGATCCAAAATTGTACAAGAGCATAGTTGGCAGCCTTACGTACTTGACTGCAACTAGGCCAGACATTATGCACGCTGTGAGTTTAATCTCCAGATTTATGGAAAGACCGAAAGAGACTCATTGGCAGGCAACCAAGAGGGTTCTAAGGTATGTGAATGGAACGAAGGGGTTTGGTATTTTATACTCCTCTTCTGAAAGTTTCATGTTGACAGGTTACACTGACAGTGATTGGGCTGGAAGTGTTGATGATAGGGAAAGCACATCGGGATATGTGTTTGATATGGGTTCGGGAGCCATCTCATGGGCTTCCAAGAAGCAACCAGTTGTGTCTTTGTCAACAGCAAAGGCAGAGTATGTGGCAGCAACAACAGCAGCATGCCAAGCAGTGTGGCTGAGAAGAGTTCTTAGAGATTTGTGTCATAAACAAGAAAAGGGCACAACCATTTACTGTGACAATAGCTCAGCATAGCATTGTCTAAAAACTCTGTTTTTCATAAAAGGAGAAAGCACATAGACACCAAATTTCACTTCATACATGAATTGGTTAACAATGGTGAGATTTTTTTGCAGCACTGCATAACAGAGGATCAGTTCGCTGACATCTTGAAAAAACCATTGGGAAAGAAAAGTTTTGATCATTTCAGGAAATGCCTGGGTATGCAGAAAAACCCAGCAGTTGAAATTAAGGGGGAGTGTTGGAATTTAATTCCAACTGCAACATAAACAGCTAGACAGAAATCTGATTTGCTGTAGATATTCGAGACTGTTGGATGCCTCAAAGTCGTGCTTGATATTTTCCACATTAATGTGCATTAAATTCTAGCATTAAATTCCCCAGCAACAGCCGACTTCATTTCTTCAAAAGGCATCACCGCTTGCTGCATTCAATACACAGATAAGCTTTAGAAGATATTTGTATTATTTTATTGTTTAAATACAAATATGTTTTAACTTATAAATTTAATGAACAACAGTTCTGTTTTTAGTTAGAAGAATGATAGTTCTTTTTGTAATGCACAACAGTGCTGAAACTGTAATTTTTAGATAGTGAAAAATCGATTTGTGGAACTGAAACGTTCCTACTGTAATCCTTTTGTCAAGAGGAAGATGCTCTTCAGCATAATCTTTTGTGAAAATCCATCTATGTGAGGAAGACGAATTTGTATCAGTCGTTTTACTGTTTATAAATAGAAGTTTTATTTGTGAGTTGCTGTTACACCGTAAGCAGAAAATAGTTTCTTGTTGTTGTTACACCGTAACCAGAAAATAGTCTTGGCGTCAAAACAACATGATGTTGATACACCAGTTTCAGCGTTGCTGAAACACCGTTGCTGATACACTGCAAACAACAATTGACGAAACTGCGTTGCTGAAACACCGTATTCCGCAAACGATTTTTATTTATGCTGTGTTAAAAGAGAGTATTGTTCTGTTTTTTCAGTTTTGTTTAGAATTATCATAAATTCCAACAGAGGATTGAAGAGCAAAATAACTTTCTCTTGGAATATGAGGCTCTTACTCACATCCGTTCTCATTTCCAAAATATTTGCAACACTACCAACCTTTTTGACTTGTTCAGTCACTACAACTATAGCGATCTATAAATTCTTCTCTCCCTTCTATTTGATCATAAAAATCAACTTACATCCACCTTAACTCCAAATTTATAAAGCACCGAGAGGGACCAAATCTCTGAAGATACAAACCTCTTTTAAAGTGAAAAGAGATCTGATCCCTCTCCAGGATTGATTGATATGAGGTTAAAATGGATCTAGGCTAGTTTTTATATACACATACAATAACTAAATTGGATGCGTCTCTCCCCCCTCTCTATCTCCCTTCTCTCTCTACTCTCTTCCCTCCCTCTCTGGGTCTCTCTCTTAAGTCTTCCCTCTTTTCCTTTCTCTACATCCCTTTCTCTCCTCCAACTCTCTCTCCCTCGCCACTCTGTTGCTATCTCCCTCTACCCTCCAACTCTATTGCTATCTCCTTCTCTCTCCTTGTAACATGCACAACCCAAAAAAAACTTTATATATTTATAACGATTTACTTTGACATTTCCATGAATCAACTCATCATTACTTTAGTATTCATTTTAGGACCGAGTGATGCATTATATGTTGATTAACGATCAAGGGTGACGTTGGTTAATGTTACAGCTATATGTATAATCAAGCATGCTCTAATTCTTTGGAGGACCTTCGTCTAGGTGGGTATAGGATTGGAACTATTATTTTACACCCGATCAATACTCAATTCACTTGCACTTAATGGTAAGTCCACTGATGCTTTTCGAAACTATTCCATTAATTGTTTCCATTGATAACCTGACACTTGGATTGATCTCGGTCGTCAGCTCCACACCAACACATCCAATGATGTAAGGTGTTTGAGAGTGGTTAGGGTAACTACTCTTTCCCTAGCCTTGGATTCCACTGGTCAGTCTGCCACGAGTCTGCCCGGGAATCCTTCTGCATCCCTCTTAGTGAACCAGAATTTTCCAACCTATATGTACCTCCGTTTCCACTCTGTTTCATTGGTTTGATTCAAGTGTTGTCATTGGAAGAAGAATTATTCTATTAATCGACCTTTGTTGTCTTCAGGTTAACCAGGTGATGGTTTTATGATGGTGCTAGTGCTATGGAGGATGTTGTCTCTACAGGCCATAAGGCCTCGGCTTCGGGTATATAATTTCAATATAGTGCTTTTGAGATACAAACTATAACTTTTTGGTGCTAACGCTTTCAACTATGCTTTTGCAGGAGGATTTTGCTTAGTTTCAGTTTCAAGTACTCTTTTGAGGTGAGATGAGTCGAATTACCCTCATCTAGGGTTGTCATTCCGAATTGTTTTTTTTTAAAGATTAACTTTTCTCTAATATTTTTAAAGGTATGACCTGAAACCTTTTTGTGTGGAAACCCATCATCAAGACTTTCTGGTTTGGTTGAGGATAACTGTGCTCTCACGTTGGTTTTCACTTTTCCAGGTTTCCTTCTTTTGTAGCTCTACACAAAGGATTATTATTATGTTTTTATCTTACAGTGTTAAATTGTATATATGATGCTTCACGTCTCTTAAGTGACTACTTTTGCCATCATGTGTTAGGGTTTAATACATTTTCTCTCTTTTTGCATGGACTCTTGGTTGAAAGTGTTCTTATACCGCACGTGGTCCATAACTTCTGCACTGGAATCCTAAGGTCAATGTGTATACCTGTTATATATATATATATATATATATATATATATATATATATATATATATAAAGGATCTAGGATTTGTCAACTCTGTTCTAATTTTTGTGGTTTCAGTACCTGGTTCGTATACTAAATTCTTTCTAAATGTGCTTCTGGGTCTTATGCTTTTTTTTAATAAACGGACCATTTTACAAAGCATGTGATTCTTAATTCGTGCTTTTCCATGGGAAAATATCTATCACACATGGTTCAATTGTCACACATGGTTTAATTAATGTTGGGTATTTTTCAATGGAGAAAATACCAAAAACCAAACATTCAAACACACAGAGGCAATGCTCTGTTTCTACCTTTCCAGGATCTTTTGTGCTCAGGCAAGATTAAAAAAAAATTCACTGAGAGACAGAGTATTTCACCATAAAATATTTCTATTCATTAAAAAAAACATTCACTCTGTCTCCATATGAGAATTTACACTGCTGGAAAAATTCCCATTAACATTTACTGCTGTAAAATCTCCATTTACATTTACTGATGTAAAACTCTTTTTACAGGCTGCTGTAAAACAAAAAAAAAACAAATTACTTTTGCATCCAAAACAAATGCGCTCATGGATATTACTAAACCTTCAGCACCTAAAACATTTTCATTTCCCCTTGCATTTTCACCGTTCCATTACTAAAGTCAAAACAGAACATTACAAAGTATATTTTGAGCACTGCTGTGCATACATCTCTGGTTCTCTCTCGCTGCTGCAAACACCAGTTGTTCTTTTTCTCCCGTGTGCAACGACCAACCAAAAACAACAAGCATATTTTTTTACTTAACTGGTAAAAAAAAATATATTATACTACTATTGGTTTCTTTAATACATATGGTCAACGACTAAATAAATATATGCCGTATATAAAACTAAATGCATTACATGCCCTATGTAAAAAACTTAACTATTCACCTAAGCTTATGACAATGCATTAATGAAAGGTATGGTCAATCATGCTTTTAATTTACTTCACGCAATATTTAAGTTGATGCAGCAGTGGCGGTCAAACTCAAAGATTTAATCCACACAAGCCTTTTAATGCACCTCGTATGCAGCTTTGATTGATCGACGGTGGAGAGCGATGGAGTAAATCCGACGGTGGAAGAAAATATAGGAAGACACTTTGTTGCAGAGCTTTACCACCCGAGAAAATTACGTTGCGTTACGTCAGGGGTGAACCACGCGTCAGCTCAATATTATATCGGAGCTCCTTGCCGGATTATTCCTTCGTCGGCAAATTGCTCCGAGAAAATTCCGGTGAACGGTTTCTGGCTTGGTACATCGGCGTTGAAATTAGATTTCAACACTCCCCTTTAATTTCAACAGCTGGGCATTCGGTCATACCGAGACACTTCCTCAAAAATTCAAAGCTCTTCTGATCCAGTGGCTTTGTCAAGATGTCTGCTACCTGTTCTTGAGTCCTGCAATGTTCTAGGACAATTTCTCCATTGTTCACCAATGTTCTAGGACAATTTCTCCATTGTTCTCTGATGTAGTGAAACCTGGTATCAATGTGTTTCGTTCTCTTATGAAACACTGAATTCTTTGACAATGCAATAGCTGAGCTATTGTCACAAAAAATCACTGTCGCTTTTGCCTGCTCTTGGCCTAAGCTTCTCAACATTCTTCTAATCCACACTGCTTGACATGCTGCTGCTGTAGCTGCCACATATTCAGCCTCTGCTGTAGACAATCCTACAATGGACTGCTTCTTAGAAGCCCATGAAATGGCTCCTGAACCCATATTAAAAACATAACCGGAAGTGCTCTTCTGATCATCTACACTTCCAGCCCAATCGCTATCTGTGTACCCAACTAAATCTGAACTTTCTGAGACACTATATAATATGCCAAACATTTTAGTACCTTTGACATACCTCAAAATTCGTTTTGCTGCCTGCCAATGTGCCTCCTTTGTCCTCTCCATGAACCTGGAAATTAAACTAACAGCATACATTAAATCAGGCCTGGTTACTGTTAAATACATAAGGCTGCCCACAATGCTTTTGTACAGGCTAGGATCAAAATCCTTGCTGCTGTCATCTTTGCTGAGTTTTAATCCCATCACTGTGGGAGTGATCGCTGCCTTGCATTCTTCCATCTTAAATCTGCCCAAAACTTGATTTACATATCTTGCTTGAGATATAAAAATTCCTTTTTCATTTTGATCTACTTCTATGCCTAAGAAGTATCTCAACAAACCCATGTCAGTCATTTCAAATTCATCCTTCATGACTGATTTAAAATTCTCAATAAGATAAATATCATTTCCAATGAAAATAACATCATCTACATACAAGACAACAATTAAAATTTTACCATCCTTTTCCTTGATGTAGACTGTGGGCTCTCCTTCACACTTGTCAAATTCATTATCCAATAGATATGAATCTATTCTGCTGTACCATGCTCTTGGCGCTTGCTTCAGCCCATAAAGAGCTTTCTTCAATTTGCACACTTTGTGCTCTTCACCTTTCTTCTCATATCCGAGAGGCTGTTCCACATAGACCTCTTCCATTAACACTCCATTTAGGAATGCTGATTTCACATCCATTTGGTAGACTTTCCATTTGTTTTGTGCTGCTATGGACAGCACTGCTCTCACTGTTTCCATTCTTGCAACCGGTGCGAAAGTCTCCTCATAATCTCTCCCATACTGCTGCTTGTAGCCTTTGACAACCAGCCTTGCCTTGTGCCTTTCTATCTTGCCTTCAGCATTGCTCTTGGTCTTATAGACCCATTTCACACCAATGACTTCTTTGCCTTTTGGTAACTCAACCAAATCCCATGTTTTGTTTCTCTCTATGGCATTCATTTCCTCATCCATAGCTTCTATCCATTTCCTATCTTTGATTGCATCCTCGAAATGAATAGGATCATCAACATGACAATACAAGGCAAATAAGGAATTCATTCCTCCATCATAAATGTCACTTAGATTTCTAAACTTCTTACCTCGTTCACTTGGTGTGCAAGTGCTTAAAGATGCACTTGAATTTCCTCTTTGTGGTGTGCTTGGAGAAGCACTCTCATTTATCCTCAATGGTGTCCCTTGCTGTCCTTGTGTTGGCGCTGCTGTTTGGGGATGCATTTCAGCCACCTCCTCTTCATCTTCATCATGAGACAAACAGTTCTTGACATTCACTGTTTTCTCTATGCTTCCATCCCAAGCTTCCTCTTCAATGAATTGAACATCCCTGCTTACAAAGAACTTCTTTGTAGATGGGATGTACAGCCTGTAGGCTTTGGATTCATCACTGTATCCAATGAAGATGCATTTCTCCCCTTTGCTATCCAACTTCCTCCTTAGCTGATCTGGTATGTGTGCATAGGCCACATACCCAAAAACTCTCATGTGGGTGACTCCTTGCTTTCTCCCACTCCATGCCTCTTCTGGCACTTTGTTCATGACTGCTTTTGTAGGACACCTGTTCAAAATATAAACTGCACAATGTACAGCTTCAACCCAATACTCATTTAGCAAATGCTTTGCCTTCAACATGCTCCTTGCCATCTCCATGATGATTTTGTTCTTCCTTTCAGCAACTCCATTTTGCTGTGGGGTGTACCGAGTTGTGAACTGTTTATGTATTCCATTTTCTCTACAAAATTTTAGGAATTCATTTGAGATATACTCACCTCCTCTATCAATTCTCAATACTTTTATGTGCAGCCCGCTTTGGTTCTCCACAAGTGCTTTGAAATTTTGGAATTTCTCAAAGACTTCACTTTTGTTCTTGAGGAAATATATCCAAGTCTTTCTTGTAAAATCATCAATGAATGTCAAGAAATATAGGCTGCCAGCTAATGATGGAGCTTGCATTGGTCCACATAAGTCTGAGTGGATGATCTCTAAGGGTGTCTTTGCCCTTATGCTCTTCCCTGATGGAAAACTTTCTCTGTGTTGTTTTCCCAAAATGCAGCCTTCACATAGGCTGTCCAGTTTCTCTATCAATGGTAATCCCTTTACCATTCCTTTTCTGCTCAATAAGTTTAGACCTCCAAAATTTAGATGCCCGAATCTCAAGTGCCATAACCAGTTCTCATCCTTTGGCACGCTTTGGAAGGCCTCTTGGGTGACTGCTTCCATTTCCCTTTTGTTCTTCAAGTCTGCCCTGATCCGGAGAGGGAACATCCTGTTCCTTGTCATCTTCACTTCAGCAATGCATCTTTTGCTGGGTGGTATGTCCATGATGGTGCACACATCATTTACAAAGTAAACATTGTAACCCTTTTGGACGAGCTGTCCAACACTCAATAGGTTACATCTCATTCCGGGGACATAGTAGACATCTGCTATGGTTTTCCTTTCTCCTTGTTTTGTAAATATTTTTATCTCCCCTTTTCCCATAACAGACACTTTACAATTAGTTCCTAGTGTGACCTCTGATTTCAAATTCTGATTTAAGGCTGAAAAGAGGGATATATTCCCTGTCATATGGTTGCTGCAACCTGAGTCTAAAAGCCATATGTCTTCACTATGTGTTTCAGCCATGTTACAAGCTAACAGGACATTTTCTTGACTGCTGTTTTCTCTTGTAACATTTGCATTTTGTCTGCTGTTCATATCATGTTGTTTCTTTCTACAATCACTTGCATAATGTCCATACTTTTTGCAATAATAGCATTGAACATTAGATTTATCATACCTTTGTTCTTGAGCATGATGTTGTCCTCCTTGTTGGTTGCTGCCCTGACCTTGGTTCTGATTTGGATTGCTGCCTCTTCCTTGTGCATTTGATGGGCTGTTCCTTCCACCTCTGTTCTGGCTTCTACCTCTTCCTCTCTTGTTTCCTCTTCCTTGACCTCTTCCTCTTCCAAAGGACATCTGGGTCTTGAAGGCTTGCTCAAGAGATGAGTTTTCATTCCTACTCAACCTCTGCTCATGTGTTATCAGTGATGCATGTATCTCATCAACTGAATAGTTTGAGAGATCCTTTGTCTCTTCAATGGTGGTGACTATGGCATCGAACCTTGAGGGTAAGACCCTCAATACTTTCTCCACAATCCTTCTATCTTCAATGGTTTCTCCATGAGTTCTCATTTGTGTGATTACACCAATCACATGAGTGAAGAATGATTCAATGTTGTCTGGCTCCTTCATGTTCAAGTTTTCAAAATCCTTTCTCAGCAATTGTAGTTTTGTTGTCTTCACTCTCTCCATGCCTTGATAGGCTGTCTTGAGGGTTTGCCATGCTTCATTTGATGTTTTAGCTGCTGCTATCCTTGGAAATATACTCTAGTCTACTACTAGATGCAACAATAAAATGGCCTTTGCATCCTTCTTCCTATTGCTCTTCAGGAGATCTCTCTCTCCCTGAGTTAATGCATTGAACTCAGTTTCATCTGCTGGTTCTTCAAAACCATCTTCAACTATTTCCCATAAATCTTGAGAGGCAAATAGGGCTCTCATAGTTATTGACCAGTAGTCATAGTTCTTCCCATTAAACTGTGGGAGCTGGGTGTTAAACATACCCATACCAGTGCTTGTGCTAGCCATTCCTTGACTGTGTATGCTTAAAAAACAACTGACTGTTTCTTCAGCAACACAAAAAAAACTTTTGAAATACCTGAATCCTTTGATGTCTGAGTCTTCTGTCTGCCTGAGAAGTTTTGCTGCAGCTACAAACCTTCTCCCTTCAGCTTCTTTAACTTCTTTAAAGAGCCTGGTCCAGCTCTGATACCACTGTTGGGTATTTTTCAATGGAGAAAATACCAAAAACCAAACATTCAAACACACAGAGGCAATGCTCTGTTTCTACCTTTCCAGGATCTTTTGTGCTCAGGCAAGATTAAAAAAAATTTCACTGAGAGACAGAGTATTTCACCATAAAATATTTCTATTCATTAAAAAAAACATTCACTCTGTCTCCATATGAGAATTTACACTGCTGGAAAAATTCCCATTAACATTTACTGCTGTAAAAACTCCATTTACATTTACTGATGTAAAACTCTTTTTACAGGCTGCTGTAAAACAAAACAAATTACATTTGCATCCAAAACAAATGCGCTCATGGATATTACTAAACCTTCAGCACATAAAACATTTTCATTTCACCTTGCATTTTCACCGTTCCATTACTAAAGTCAAAACAGAACATTACAAAGTATATTTTGAGCACTGCTGTGCATACATCTCTGGTTCTCTCTCGCTGCTGCGAACACCAGTTGTTCTTTTTCTCCCGTGCGCAACGACCAACCAAAAACAACAAGCATATTTTACTTAACTAGTAAAAAAAAATATATTATACTACTATTGGTTTCTTTAATACATATGGTCAACGACTAAATAAATATATGCCGTATATAAAACTAAATGCATTACGTGCCCTATGTAAAAAACTTAACTATTCACCTAAGCTTATGACAATGCATTAATGAAAGGTATGGTCAACCATGCTTTTAATTTACTTCACGCAATATTTAAGTTGATGCAGCAGTGGCGGTCAAACTCAAAGATTTAATCGACACAAGCCTTTTAATGCACCTCGTATGCAGCTTTGATTGATCGACGGTGGAGAGCGATGGAGTAAATCCGACGGTGGAAGAAAATATCGGAAGACACTTTGTTGCAGAGCTTTACCACCCGAGAAAATTACGTCGCGTTACGTCAGGGGTGAACCACGCGTCAACTCCATATTATATCGGAGCTCCTTGCCGGATTATTCCTTCGTCGGCAAATTGCTCCGAGAGAATTCCGGTGAACGGTTTCTGGCTTGGTACATCGGCGTTGAAATTAGATTTCAACAATTAATCGGGTCGCGAAGTTTGAATCATTATTTTGTATTTATTGAATATGTTTGTGTGGCACAACGAAGTTTCTGGGTACAAGAATTTATTAGCTTCGTTTTGTTCCTTTTGGTTTAGTTCTCTAGTGACCGAAAGAGGGTAGGATCCTTGGCTACAGGGAATCTAACTCTGCCCGTGGGGTAACTGCCCGAAACCGTTTTCCACAGCATCGTAGACTGTTTCATGCCGAAACCCCAGGTTTACTAGTTGGAACTAACTCAATTTTATTTCAAACTTTTATGAACCAGGTCAATGGATATTACTATGCCATGGAGTCAAAGGGTTATTTCATTGTTTCCCAAGCGATTTAATTTATAGTGTCTAACTGTTCCTCCCGTAACCAAATCTGGATTCTCTAACTGGGCGTTACATTCTTTTTATGCAACCCGAACCCAAGAAATAGATACGTGAATGTACATATTCTTGACAAATATAGAATGAGATAAATATAGAGCTATTCCATTATATTTACATTGTTACTTTGCGAGTTACATCAAAAGTTTAATTGTCATATTTTCTTCACATGCATGAAAAAATATTACAGAAAATACTTATCTGTACTTAGCTTGACTTGTCTAGAAACACAGACATGAAAGACCACTCCTCCCTTCCCTCCTCCTTTCCAATGAGAATGGTAATTACGTTTGGTTCTCTCCCCAATCTATAAACTCCTTAGATCAGTTAATTTGGCCGTGATCCCTGGTTGGACCAGTTTACAGGAATCAGGGTTTACCAAGCCTAAGACCCACAAACCTGTATGTGTTAGATTTTTCCCCTCGAAGAAAGAGAGAAATTAATTGCCATAACTATTTGTGAGTCATTTAGAATTTGTTATTGTCTTTCCAAGAGTTTCAAGACGTTATTTTTTTCTTTTCATTTTTCCATTAATCAAAATAATAAGATCTACTTATCATTGCATGTTCACCCAACTTGTCACCAAGTCCTAATTACCAAACTCTCAGTCTAGAACAACAATTTACCGATAGTAACATAATATTTACAATATTTGGGGATGTTACACCTCTCCCTCTTTGTGCGAAACACCATCTCAAGTGTTCTTCCTTACCCCATGGAACATGTCAGAGTATGATCGTTGCATGAAATCTTCATCCTCCCAGGCGGCTTGCTTTCATAGTTGTTAGTGTTTTTTTTATGTTATTTTAACTTCTTATATTTAAAAATGTCAATATGGAATGAGTTGCAAAACATTACAGTTGCAAAACATTACTTACTGCTCAGATCAGTTCACTAATTTATACTCATTTAGTACAAAATTAAGTATCGAATGTTCATTCCAATCTTTCTCCCTAATGTGAAACACTGTATTGAAATCTACTGAAGTAAATAAACCTATTATGTTTTCTAACATCGCACAAAATTCAAATCCCTAATTTATCTTTAACAAACATACAATCAATTCATGCTTAGAAGATTTTCTAGAAACAAATTCAATAATTACCATAACCTATTTTTGAAATTCAACTTCAAGTAACATGTTTCACTTACTACCTTCACACAAAACTAATCATCGGGGTCCAACCA
Organism: Pinus tabuliformis; assembly: GCA_031772625.1. Lineage (NCBI taxonomy): Eukaryota > Viridiplantae > Streptophyta > Pinopsida > Pinales > Pinaceae > Pinus > Pinus tabuliformis. The sequence continues at coordinate 1,026,522,010 of CM062813.1, forward strand.
TAAATCAAAAATCAATTCTAGGGATGTTATTAAACTCATAATTCATTCACATGGCTATCTAATTCCATAAATCCATTCAAAACCAATTGAACAATGAGATAATTGATCTACAATCCCTACATAATGTTATGAAAGCTTACAGATATCAAACATTGGTTGTAAAGACCTCTATTGGGACTTATGATTCACAAAGAATAAAATATTTGATTTCAAATCAATGATTTAAGTGTTAAGACTGTATAAAACGCAAACTCTAGAAACCAATTCGAATTAAAGCATGTCCATTCAAACTCAACAATGGTAAAAGAAATACCTATAGATTCAAGTAATTCCTATGAAAATTATTTCATAGACATAAGAAATTTGAAATGGAAATCTATTCTTTTAATAATCAATCTCAACTGAGAGCTTAAAAAACAAATTGTTCGGATCTACAAAAGATTTAAACTTCTATTCGATCACACCCTAAGTACTGAATATATGAAAATCAAAACATAACGAATATTTCAAATGTAATTACTCTATACCAATCCAAACACACATTTCTTATCTAACGAATATTAATTACAAAACTTGGCTAAGGTCGATGGTGGGCCCTTGCCACGATCTGAGACAAGCTAAATTACCTCAATAAACTTTACAACTAGAGAAACATGAATTCACAAGTATAAAATCCATTATCCCTTATATTAAGAGTGTTCAATAAAACATGGATACAACAATTCCAAACTAATATAAAAAACAGTTCTATAGTGTTCATAGTCACAATTCTCTTGCTTCAGCTCCTAACCCCTAACATTGGTGCTTGGCCCTCTAAATAAATTGTGGCATAAAGATATATGTAACTACATGATCAAGAAAAATAATACGACTATGATCTGAGCTTAATTAAGATAAGCCAAATTCTTAAGGATCACTCATTCATTCGGTCATATCCATAAAAATATGACCCAATATATCTTTAGGTTGAAAGCATTATTGTTGTTTTCACGATCATGAGAAACTGCTTCAAAGTGTTCATTAGTTTGATTGATGTCAATACTAATGTAAGGTATCAAAGAGAGTATAGAATTAGGCACCGAAACGAATATGGAATCAGGTACAGAATTGGTTCCTTGTGTACTCCAAGATGGATGTTGAATCATGAGTGACCTATCAATGCATTCAAGTATCCATCCTGATATTTAGGAACCCTAGCAAAATGTGAGTCAAATTGAGTCAAAAGAGTATGAATTCATTTAGCATCTACTTGAAGTAAATGAAGACATGTAAAAATGGACCTAATTATGACTCTTATGCCCATTTATGAGTTAAAATAGTTTAACGAGTACAAGATTGTTTGGAGGTGGAAAAAAGAGAAAAAGGGGGTAGGATATAATGAAAAATAACATTGTTTGGAGGTGGAAAAAAGAGAAAAAGGGGGTAAGATATAATGAAAAATAGCAGGGCTTTTTTTTTGGAGAATTATGACTGACAACTCTCATGGATGTTGAATCATGAGTGACCTATCAATGCATTCAAGTATCCATCCTGATATTTAGGAACCCTAGCAAAATGTCAGTCAAATTGAGTCAAAAGAGTAAGAATTCGCTTAGCATCTACTTGAAGTAAATGAAGACATGTAAAAATTGACCTAATTATGACTCTTACGTCCATTTATGAGTTAAAATAGTTTAACCAGTACAAGATTGGTTGGAGGTGGAAAAAAGAGAAAAAGGGGGTAGGATATAATGAAAAATAGCAGGGCTTTTTTTTTGGAGAATTATGATCGAAAACTCTCAACTCTGAGGACGCATAGCTAGGGTTACAACAAAGCTCTAAGTCTGCTCCCTATGGAGCGCAGCAGAGGAGGGAGCTCCACTCCTTCCTACAAGGAAGCAGTGGCCAGCAGAGGCAAGTCACCACTCGGTAATGTTAGAGGTTCTAATGAAGAGGGGGAAAAAATAATGAAAAGGAGTCAGTTTGGGCCAGGTCCAAGGAAAATAGTGGCACAAAGGACAAGGAGGAAGAAGGAAAAAGCCAGGGAACAAGGGACAAATATCAAAAGGGACCATGTAGGCCCAAAATGGAGATTACTCCTAGAGTAGTGTTAAATGATCCTGCTCTACAGGCACACATGGAACATATGGGGACATACGCCATAATCTGCAAATTCATGGGAATATGGCCCTCTGAAAAGGCATTACAGATATGGATGAAATACCACTGGAAACCCAAAGGTAGTATTGATCTCCATCTAGGGTCAAAGGGTTTTTTTACCGTAGTATTCACTAACATTGAAGATAAAGACAAAATATTCGAAGGAGGACCCTACTTTTTTGCAGCAGCAGGCCTCTATATGCGGCCGTGGATGATGAACTTCGTTCCAGAAAGGGAGACATTCACCTCGGTACTTGTTTGGGTAAGGCTCTATTCCCTACCTCTTGATTACTGGAAAAATGTTTCGCTTGCTGCTATTGGCAATAAACTAGGTCATTTTGTTAAAGCTTCGGAAGCCACAAGAAGGGGTAAATATACTTCCTATGCTAGGATCTGTGTAGAAATGGATCTATCAGGCGCTCTTCTGGATGAAATCATCTTGGAGGTTTTTGATGAGGAATGGGTCCAAACGGTGGATTATGAGCATATCCCGTTCAGATGTCGTAGATGCCATGAACACAATCACCTAATTGGGGATTGTTCTCTTAGTAAAGCAGACAACAAAGGAAAACCTAATACAGTGAAGGATACTGAAAGCTTTCAGAAAGTGGCAGGAAAGGGAAAAGGTGGCAGAAAGGGATCAAAGCAACAGTGCAACGAGGGGCAAAAGATCAACCTGAACAGGTTTCAAGTACTGGAAGAAAATGAAGAAATGACAAGTGTAGATCAAACAATGGAGGAAGGCCCAAAGGAAAAGGAGAAGGGGGAAAACTACAACATAACACAAGAGATTTGTAATAGGAAAGAGACTATGATGAGTGAGACTGAACCAGAAATGGATATGGAAATGACCCAAAGTGAAATAGATCTGGAGGACCATGAACTGCAAGAAATTCTAGAAAAGGAACACCTAGATCTGGAAGGGTTCTTGAAGCAGGGAACCACGGGAGGGATAGATTCATTACCTCAAGAGGATTGCAACAGAATACAACAGTTGTTTTTATGGAAGACTCAGGACAGAGGGTTAGAAACAGGAATAACCACTGACAAGCTGGAAAACAAAGGAGTGAAAACAATGAAACCAACCCCAGGACTAGCTACCAGAAATGCTAGTAAGAAGAGAGGCTGTAAAAAGTAGAAGGAGCTTTTGATGGAGTGTGGAAAGCTAATGATAGATTCGGGTAAGATGAAAGACCTAACTAGGTACTTCTTTAGAAGTCTTTAAATATGAAATTTACATCTTGGAATATCATAGGTCTAGGGAGTAAAAGAAAACAAAGATTGCTTGATGATAGAATGAAACAAGATATGCTGGATATGATCTTCATCTAGGAAACGAAATGTTCCATTCAAAAAATAAGACTCATACACAGAAAGTGGCTCAATAGATATGAGTTTCTAGAGGTTAAAGCTGAAAACACGACAGGGGGTATTCTCACTCTTTGGAATCCCCAAAGGGTCAGCATTTTGGATGCAGAGGCATCAAGAAATTACCTATCAGTGGTCATTCAACTAGTTGGGGTTTTGGAAACATTCCTAGTCACAAATGTTTATGGTCCTCAAAGAATAGAGGATAAACTCAAATTGTTAGAAGCCCTTATTGACCTCAGGAACAGATAGGCTGGAATTCCTTGGATCATGGGGGGAGATTTTAACATGATCAAATCTCTCTCGGAAAAAAAGGAGGTACCAGAGCACTTAACAAAGACTCATTAGCGTTCCAATCATTTACAGACAATATGAATTTGGTTGAGTCAGATTCAAGCAATGGCCTTTTTACATGGAACAACAAAAGAGGAGGTGAGGCACTGGTAGCGTCTAAGTTAGACAGGTTCATGATATCAGAGGAGTTGATGCTTCTAAATAGAGAAATAACAACTCGAGTGCTTCCTTTTGGAGGTTCAGATCACTGGCCAATTCAATTGGAATTCAAGGGTATAGACTCTCCCAGGAATAGACCCTTCAGATTCGAAAATATCTAGCTCTCCCACCTGGATTTCATTAGTAACATTGAAAAATGGTGGTCTAAAGACTTGCAAATCCAAGGATCTAAGATGTACCTCCTTCATAAAAGACTTAAGCACATTAAGTTCAGACTTAAGGAATGGAATTAGAAGGATTTCGGTAACATTTTTGAGGAAAACAATTAGTGGAAATCAAAATTCTAGAACTCAACTAGGCTCTGATAAAAGATGGATTTGACAAAGCCAAACGTGAGCAGGCTAACAAATACCATCTAGATTGGGAAAATTTATGCAAACAAGAGGAAATTTTTTGGAGACAAAAATCCAGAATTCAATGGCTCAAGGAAGGAGAGCGGAACACTAGATTTTTTCACAGATCCACTATGGCTAACAGAGCTCACAATAAAATCTCCATGATTAAAGATGAGGAAGGGGAAATTCAAAACACTCATAAAGATATAGAAGCTATGCTGGTCCAACATTTCCAGAACATCACTCGGGAAAACATTCTAGACAGGGATCAGTCCATCAGGGGAATTACAAGGCATATCCCTAAACTGGTGTCCAGAGAGGACAATTTTAACCTCAATAAACCAGTTACTAAAAAGGAGGTCAGCGAGGTTCTCAAAGACATGCAGAATGGCAAAGCACGAGGCCCAAATGGTTTCAAGGTGGACTTTTTAAAGCTTGTTGGCATATTGTCAAAGAGGACATTTTGAATGTGGTAGAGGATTCCAGGAGTAGCAAAACTATCTTGAAAGCTCTCAACACCTCCTTCATCTCCCTTATTCCCAAACAGGACTCAGCTCAAACTGCAGACAAATACAGACCTATTGCCTTATGTAATGTGGTTTACAAAATAATATCCAAAGTAGTGGCTAATAGACTCAAACCTCTCCTTCCCTCACTAGTGTCTGAGGAACAATCAGGTTATGTGGAGGGAAGACAGATTCTAGACAACATTATTCAAGCACATGAGGTGGTTCACACACTAACCAGAAAAAAACAAGCGGGGATGATCATGCAATTGGATATTGCCAAAGCTTATGACAAGGTGAATTGGAATTATATCAAGAAGGTTCTCTCGGCCTTTGGGTTCGACCACAACTGGGTCAGATGGGTCATGGCACTGGTGTCCTCTTCCAGCTTTTCCATTCTGGTAAATGGCTCTCCCTCAGATATCTTCAATCCTTCTAGAGGCCTCAAGCAGGGAGACCCTCTCTCTCCCTTCCTCTTTATTCTCATGATGGAAGGACTTGGGCGATCCATTAAGCAGGCCAAGGCTATGGGCAAAATCAGGGGCCTTCAAGTTTCAAAGAATGGTTCTATGCTGACTCATTAACAATTTGTTGATGATATCTTATTGAAAGGAATTCTAACAGTCAAAGAGGCTTTGGCCTACAAGAAAATACTTAAATATTTTGCCCTGACTACAGGTATAGAAGTCAATCTCTCTAAGTCAAAAATCTTCTTCTTAAACACTAACATTGCGATCCAAAGAAATATCTCAAGAATTCTTGGTTTCCTAAGAGATTTCCTCCCCTTTAAATATTTAGGAATCCCTCTTACAGCCAGACCCATGCACAAGAGTATTTGGGAACCGGTTCTTAATAATCTAAACGACAGAGTACAAAATTGGACCTTCCGCGCCTTGAACCTGGCCGACAGGTTAGTTCTGACAAAGGCAGTTCTGCAATCCATCCCGATTTTCATGTTATCAGCTCTCCCAGCTCCCAAAGGTGTCTTAGAGCAAATCAGAGACATACAAAGAGATTTCCTGTGGGGTAAGGAGGAAAAAAGAAAGAAATGGGCCCTGTTTTCCTGGGAAAAAATATGTAAACCCAAAAGTCACGGGGGTCTTGGCTTGGACGATCAAGAAATTCTTTGTAAAGCCCTAGGAGAAAAGCTTTGGTGGAGATGGGTGTAGGAGCCAAAAGCCCAGTGGGCCAGGATATGGAAAGAGAAATATGCCAGCTCTTGGCACACTAATAATCTCATAAGAATGTTTGGAAATATAAAAGGCTCCTACATATGGAACAGAGCCTGGGAAAATAGAAGCCTAGTTCAAAAGAACAGTTTCTGGGAAATTAGAGCAGGAGATCTTGCTCTCTTTTGGGAGGACAAATGGCAGCAAGAACCAACACTGTTAACAGAGAATTTTGTAAGCCTCAAGCAGGAAACAGATGCCCAAGGGTTAATCAGAGTAAAGGATTTTTGGGATCTTTCTCATACCTCCGGAAAGTGGAGAAGCTAGACAAACATTGATTGCAGAGAGGACAACCCCCTAAAAGTAAACGTAGAGGCTCCTCGGGACTTTCTCAAGCAAAGGATGATCTTAATAACAGAGGGGCAGGATCAATTGAGATGGGGTAATAACAAGAGAGGAGCCTTTAATCTCAAGGAAGCAAAAGGTTTTCTCCTTGGGCTGGGTTCTAGTGTTCCAGACAAGACCTGGTTGCATCTCTGGAGGCAGCAAGGTTGGATGAAGATCAAGCTTTTTATGTGGTTGGTTCATCACAAGAAAATATTGACTTGGGACAACATTAGGAGAAGAGGAATTATGGGGCCTTCTAGGTGCCAGCTCTATATGGAGCAGGAGGAGACAATGGAACATATTCTCAATAGCTGCTCGTACACAACCTGGCTGTGGGATTCGTTCTCTTCAATTTTCCACCAGTCTGATAGGGACAGAGGAAGTATCATAAATACCCTAAATCACTGGAGAAGAAACTTCTCAGAGAATGAATTCCTAAATTTGGCCTAGGCCTTCACACCCTGCTTCATTATCTAGAATGTTTGGAAAGAAAGAAACAAAAGAATTTTCAAGAATGGAAAGTCTTCACCACAACATCTACTTGATCTTATCTTGAAATAGCTCAGAGAGATAGTCAGCTCTACTGTTCGCAATATCCCCAAGAATCCCCCCTCAGACGAAGAGCAGAGAATTCTCAGGCAACTGGGATTGCAAGGGATAACTCCTCAAGGTATAAACAGAAGGGATAAAACCATGGTTACAGAGAAGGACTACTGGCAACCTCCACCGAAAGGCTTTCTGAAATATAACATTGATGGGGCCTCCAAAGGCAATCCGGGAACTGCTGGTTATGGAGGAGTTTTAAGGGATGAAGAGGGCAATATTATCTTTATCTTCCACTGTCATTTAGGAAGAGCTACCAATAACATGGCCGAAGTGATGGCTCTGGAGCAGTGTCTAGAGTTTCTAACTCAGAACCATTGCTCAAATATCATTGTAGAAGCGGACTCTGAGATAACAATCAACGCTGTGAAAAGAATCAGCGGTGGTTCTCGGCCGGAAAGAGTCTCGAATCATTGGAAACTTATCCAGGTTTATCAAAGAATCCGACTACATCTACAGGACCTTTGAACTATAAGTTTCAACCATGTTCGTCGTAATGCCAATAAGCTGGCGGACTTACTGGCCAATCATGGTGTGTGCAGTGCAGAAAGTGGGATTGCCAAAAAGTGGCAAGAAATTCCTCCATGTCGTCTAAAGGCCATCTGTGAGGATCAAGCTGCTGAGGACAGGGAGGTTTTCCAGTTTCAGGCTAGGTGGAATAGCACGAATTGACGTCGCCGAAATGTACAACCTCAGCTTAGCAGGATGAGCCATTAAGGTTGGAGGGTTAGTAAAGGTCTCACTTTTCCCAGAGCATTCGGTTCAGTATCCCCTGGTTTCTGGTTGGCACTCTGCGGTTTCAACTCCCAAATAAACTCGGCACCGGGTTTAGGCTTCATGAATCGAACAGGCAAAATGGGCAGTCAATGGTGTACAATAGTTGGCCTTCACCCTCTTTCCGCATTTGGGCTAGAAATCCTGGCATTAGGCGGGTTTCCGGTGATCACATGTCGGCAAAGTGGAAAGTGGTTTTGCTTTTTCGGAAGCGATCCCATAGGGCTCACGACACGTGGCATGGTGGCAGTTTCGGAAACTGCCCTTCATCGCACATTAAAGTTCGGTTGGGTTTGGCGCAGTGATATGGCTCCTGGCCATAGGATCCGGCAGCTTGGCTGGACGGTTGGGATTGACGGTGCTGTTTAGTGGGGCCCGTCGGGCCTTTTCACCGTTTCCCGATGGCGCGTCATGTACTTTCCTTCCTGTGTGTTCCTTGGAGGGTCGGGGTTGACCGCTGCTGTTGGTCGGCTTCGGGGGGGTGTTTTGACCGGTTTGTTTTTGTCCTTTGGGGTTTTTTCCATGTGTTTTGGGCTTTTGAGTGTTAGTTGGAGGGTCCTTGTCTTTGGCAAGATTACCTGGTCTCCTGTGTTTATCTAAATTGACAGGTTTCTGCACACTTTGTAACTTATCTTTTGAATTAATGAAATAAAAGGTTTGGCTCTTGCTTCAGCAAAAAAAAATAATGAAAAATAGCAGGATAAGGTGTCAAAAAGGGTGACAAAAGTAGGGCCCAACAGTAGTGTTATTTCTCTATGATTGAGAATACGCAGGGGCTCTACTAGGAATTATCTATCCAGTTCGACTTGTCACACAATAACAATTCATCTTGTTAGTTGTTTTATAATTGATTTAATATACATATTCACAAAATATTTAATTTACTTTTTATTTGTTTACTCACTTGTACATATTGCCAATTAATCACATTCCTTGAACCATAGACATATTTCTTTAATAAGGAAACAAGAAATACATTGTGAACCTATATATGACTTGGTAATGCAAGTTGATACACTCCAGGTCCTACTCTTTCCAATATTTGCAAAGGTACACAACATCGAGATGCCAATTTGGCACAACCACACCACCTTAAAGTGTTTCTCTTGGGTTTTATTCGTACATAGACATGCTCCCCTACTTGAAATTCTTTATAAGTCCTTTTCTTATCTGCATATGTTTTTTGTCAATCCAGAGAATATTATAAATTTTGTATACTCTTATTACTATTTTTTCCATTTGTGCCAACATGTGAGGCCCTAGGATCAGTTTATCCTTTGGGTTGCTCCAATTTATAGGTTTTGTACACCTTTTTCCATACAACACTTCATAAGGAATCAATTTCAAGGATTTATGATAAATTTTATTATAGACGAATTCCACTAGGTGAAGGTACTCTTCCCACCTGGTTGGTTGTTGCATCATATACATTCTTAACATGTATTCTAGGACCCGTTTTACTCGTTCAGTTTTCTCGTCTGTTTCCAGATGGTATGTAGTACTGAAAAAAATTTATGTGCCCAAGCAAGTGAAGAGGAATTTTCAAAATGTAGAGGCGAATTTGACATCCGTGTGAGAGATTACTACCTTAAGCATCACATGCAACTGGAAGATCTCTTTCATAAATATGTCTGCAATTTCCGTAGTTTTATAAGTAGATCTAACAGGAATGAAATGGGTTGTTTTATGTAATTTATCAAACACTACCATAATGGAATCGATTTGTTTTATGGTCCTAGGAAAGCCTGTGATAAAGTATAAATTAATTACTTCCCATTTCCACTCTGTGACAGGGAGCAGGTGGAGGAGACCAACAGGGTGTTGGTTCTCATTCTTAACTCGCTGAAACTCTAAAAATTTGGTGAGGTATTCGACGATGTCCTTCCTCATACCCGACCAGAAATAATATTCCTTGATTGAAGAAAATAATTTTTGATATCTAGGATGAGAAGCATAAGGATTCCAATGAAACTTATCCAATAAAAAATATTTAAATGCTATTTGATTAGGGACATATATACTTCCTCTAAATTCAACAAATTATTATGGTTTATGCCATACTTATAGGCTTTTCGAGAATCTTGTGCTTGTTTAGCTTGTTGCAACATAAATTCATATTATGGATCATTGAGAGCAATTTCTTTAATCTCATCAGAAATATTAATTTCTATTTGATTGTAGGTAATTTCATATACATAATGCACCTTTCGAACTTATGCATCAGCCACTAGTTTTATTTTCCCTTTAAGTGTCTAATTTTGAATTCAAAATCGCTTAAAAATGTTGTCCACCTAGCTTGGTGGACATTTAAATTAAGCAGCTAAACTAAACCAGTTAAACTATTGTGATTTGTAAACAAGAGAAATCTTTTTCACAACAAATAATGCCACCACAATTTCAATGCATGAACAATGAGTTCCAAATCATAGGAAAAACGCGTATGCTCATGCTCCTTTAACTTGTGAGATTTGTACCCTATCACTTTATCCTCTTGCATTAAAACTACCCCAACACCCTCTTTACAAGCATTTGTGCAGATCATAAATTCCTTTTTTAGATCTGTTATTTTCATCACAGGGGTCGTTGTTAGTAATTGTTTCAGCTGCCCAAAATTGTGTTGGAATTTTGTTGTCCACTTAAACACTTTTCCCTTTTGCTATAATGAGGTCATGGGGTAATTAATTCTTGATAATCCTTCTATCAAACGACAATAATATCCAGAAAATCCAATAAAGGATCGAATGTCTTCCACATTTTTGGGGATAGGCCATTCCATGATGGTTTTGATTTTGTCTGGGTCTACTACTATACCTTCAGATGAGATTACATGGCCCAATTATTGGATTTGTGCTTGGTAAGAATCTCACTTATTAAATTTATCATAGAGATGATTTTCTATTAAAATTTGTAATACTACCGGAAGATGTTTTTTATGTAACTCCAAGTTCTTTGAATATATAAGAATATCATCAATAGAAATTAGAGCAAATTTTGCTAAGGATGAAAAATAGACTCATAAAAAATGTTGGGGCATTAGTGAGGCCGAATCACAACACTAAAAACTCATAATGACCATAAACTCGTAATGATCATAACGAGTCATGAACGTTGTAGTGTATATGTACTTCTCTTTTATTCTAATCTAGGGATAGCATGAACTTAATTCGATTTTTGAAAATCTTGTACCTCCCTTCACCTGATCTAACAAATCATTGGTTCTTCCTCCATTAATCTTTGGGTTCCCTTCTCTTAGTCATTGCATCTCATCTATGTTTTCACTTTTCGGATAGGGTTTTGGATTTCTTTGATTCTTTATATTAAAAGACATTTCATGATCCTCTCCTGCTCCAACTTCAGCCTTTCGTTGTCATCCCATAAATTTGTCATTTTTGTTTGTAGTTGTTGTACAATATCTCGTAATAAGTCATTTTGAGTTTCACTTCCCAACTGAAACCACATCTCTAGATTAGCTTCGATGTAAGGGGGCCTCCGAGATGGAGTGCTTCTAAATCCTCTCCTCATATTGCTAAAGCTCTTTCTGTCACTGCGCAACATGAATAGTTTGTTATTACGCAGTCACCCAAACCAAACTGGCCATAGTGTTATAACCGTGGCTCTGATAATACTTGTAGCATGCACAACCACTGACCATATATATATATATATATATATATATTTATATAATTATAACTATTTACTTTCATATTTCCATGAATTAACCCATCATTACTTTACTATTCATTTTAAGACCGAGTGATGTATTATATGTTGATTAATGATGAAGGGTGAAGTCTGTATAATCATGAATGCGCTAATTCCTTGGACGACCTTGGTCTAGGTGGGCATAGGGTTGGGACTATTATTTTTCACCGGATAAATACTCAATTCACATGCACTGTATGGTAAATCCACTGATGCTTCTTCAAACTAGTCCATTAATTATTTTCATTGATAACGTGAAACCCGGATTCATCTTGGTCGTCATATACACACCGACATATTCAACGATGTAAGTTGTTTCATTGTGGTTAACGTAACTACTCTTTCCCTACCCTCAGCTCCGACCAGTTATTTTGTCATGCGTTCGGTAGGGAATCAGCCTGCAATGCTCTTAGAGAACCAGAGTTTTCCAGGGTACAGGTACATCCATTTCTGTTGTGTTTCACTTGTTTGATTCAAGTGTTTTCATTGAAAGAAAAATTATTCTGTTAATCGACCTTTCGTATCTGCAGGTTAACTCGTTGAGGGTTTTATTGTGGTTGTAGTGATATGTATGATCCCTATCTCTAGAAGCCGTAATGTCTCGGCTTCAGGTATATAATTTCAGTATAGTGCTTGTGAGCTACAAACTGTAACTTTTCGGCGCTAACACTTTCAACTATGTATATGTATGTCTGTATTTGATGATGGCTCAGCTAAGTTTCTGAGTACAAGGATTTATGGGCTTCATTCTATTCCTTTTGGTTTAGTTCTTTGGTGCCCAACAAAGGGTAAGATCCTTGGCTACAGGGAACCTAACTCTCTTCCCATGGGGTAACTACCCGGGACTGTTTTTTTTCCACAACGTCGCGAACTGTACCATGCCGAAACCCCAAGTTTACTTGTTGGAACTTAACTTGGTGCTATTTCAAACTGTTTTGAACCAGTTCAATGTATATTACCATGCCACAGATTCGAGGGTTGCTACATTATTTCCTGAGAAATTTAATTTATCTTGCTTGATTTTTCCTCCCGTAACCAAATATGGTTTCTCTAACTGGCTGCTACATTCCTTTTATGTAATCTAAACCCAGGCAATAAATACCTGACTATACATATTCTTGACAATTACGAAATGAAATAAATACAACACTATTCCTTTATATTTAAAGTGTTACTTTTCGAGTTACAATAGAAGTTTAATAGTCATATTTTCTTCACACACATGACAAAATATTACAGAAAATACTTATATGTATCCAACTTTCCTTGTCTAGAAACTCAGAGAGGAAAGACCACTCCTCCCTTCCAACAAGAACGATAATTACTTCTGGTTCTCCCTGCGAGCTCTAAACTCCGCAGAGCAGTTAATTTGGTAGTGATCCCTGATTGGATCATTCTACAGGCATCAGGGTTTACCCAACCTAAGACCCACAGACTTCTGTCTGTGTCAGAGTTTTCCAATGGCTCCAATCCAGCTCATGAAATACTCTTCAGGAAACATCCTACCATACCTACGCAACGTCTTGTTCATGTGTGCTTTATTTTAAATCTCCTGGTGTATTCTTGTTCCTCTTGGTGAAACCCAACCAAAAAAAACCATGTCCGCTTCCTTATGGTGTTTTTTTATCTCTAAAGAAGAAAGAGAGAAATTACCTTCCATAACTATCTGAGAGTCATTTATAATTTGTTAAGGTATTTCCAGGAGTTTCAGGACTTATTTTTTTTATTTTTTTTTCCATTAATCAAAATAATAAAATCTACTTACTCCATCCATATGATGTATCATTCTCACTCTATCTAATCAATGTTACATGTAATATCCAAGATATTTTACATTTTAATTTTTTTATTGTGAAATGTGTTATGGTTTTTCAACACATTATATTGATAAGCGATGGTATTATAACAAAACCTATTTACAAGTTAATAATATCCATGGTAAAGTGGGCGTGTATATACTTGTTATATTGTAGGTTTATTGTAAGTATTAAGCTTTTATCTGTTTTTTAATTAAATTTAAATATCGTCATATCCATGGTAAAGTGGGCATGGATATCCATGGTTAACAAACTTGTTATATTGTAGGTTTATTATAAGTATTAGGTTTTTTATGTGCATTTTAATTAAATTTAAATATCGTTATGGAATAGTTATTAGTCCTTGCCAAGACAATACTCTAACAATAATGTTTAACTTTCCAAAATAAATATTTGTTTTTCAATATTATTAAAAAAATTATGTTTCAAACATTTGACTGGACCATAACTTGAAGGTGTTCTTGCAAAATTCGCACAATATAATTCCATGTGGATAATTGGATTATATATTTTATGTCATATTCTATAGATAAGGATATTGATGCATGATTTTTAAATATTTGTGTAGTGATTTTTTATTCCTAACCTTTGCAGAAAACCGTCCAAAAATAAAATACTTGAAAATAACTTTACTAAAGTAAATAACATATCTACTATGGATTACTTCCCATGATAATTAAGCAAGGCTTTCCATAAAAAAATGGATTGGAAAAAATGTAAATAATATACTTATAATATATGTGCTTTTCTGCTTGTCTCAACTCTATATTACATTTAACCTTCTATTATTTTTTAATTAAGGCAACATCTAAATGTTAAATATTTATGTTAAATGTTAAACCTGTAAGCCTTAAATATTCATGTTAAATGTTAAACATTTAAGCCTCCACATCTACTTCTATATCGATTTTTAATTAGGGTAGACATCGACATTGTATTAAATTTGTTAAATGTCCAATGTTAAACATTTACGCATTTACACATGACTTAAAAAATCTCAATTAACCTTTATTTCTTAAAGTCTCATAGACATCATTGCTCATCATAATCATTATCAAAACAATTGCTAAACTAAAATAAAATAAAATAAAATAAAATTATAATTTTATTTTAAATTATTATTATTAATTAAAAATAAATAATATATAAGTTAAATATCTATACATTTAAAGAATATGAAATAACTATGATGATTAATTTACTCTTAATTTATTACAGAGATTGTTAATTTATGTCTTTATTATAATAGGGTGAACTAACTAGATGAGTGATGTCTAATATTCCATAAGCTACTTCATATAACAGTTATTAAATAACATTTTTTTTTTAAAAGCACATAATTACATTGGAAATTAATTTCAACTTTTAATTTATATATATTATTAAAAATATTTCATATTTAGATATTTTAAAATATTTCATCAAGTTTATATATATGTAATTAAAATAATAACAATGGAGTTCAAAAAGCAAATATAAAACACTATTTTACCTAATAAAATATATTTTCACATCTACATTAACATCATATATATACATATATCTTCTCCTAATTATTCTTCATAATAATAAAAAATTCAAAAGTAAAAGTGAAAAAACTAATGTAAGTGGTCAGATATATTTTCACATCTACATTAAGCTCATCGAAATTTAAATATGACGTTAAATACTTCATGGATGGACGTCCTTGTATTGTATATATAATGGGGGTGGAAAGCTTATTTGGTCTTGAAAATAATTGTCAAACAACAAACCTTGAAATGTGGATAAAAAGAAGTTCCTCTTTGAAAATTTAGTCACTCCTCTTATCTTATATGGCTGTGAGGTTTGGGGTTGCAGCGTCTCCAGAGAATCATGGAGAAAGATTGAGCAAATACAGAAGCGTTTTATAACTTATAACCTGAAAATTAAAAGTAATACACCCTATCCTATTCTCCTTATAGAAGCAAGTATTTCCCCTATTGAGAGCCTAGCTATGATTAGGTTTTTGTTGTACAAGCACAAACTCAATAACATAGACGATTATAGACTTCCTAAGCTAGCTTCAAATTCCAGCCAAAACCACCTAAGGCTCAACCAGGGGTGGCATAAAGATACAGGGGCCTAGTTAAACTGTTGGGAGATCAATAAGAATGATGCATTGCAAAACATAAATAACATTAAAGATATTGTTACTTCTAAATTCAAAGAAAAAATGTGGTGTGAGAAATATTTAGCGGCTAAAATAAAATTAAGTTATTATAAGAAGGTCATCAACCATACCCTAAAAGATCAAAAGTATCACTCTATTTTAACTAGTTCAAAGAAGAAAATTAATATAGCAAAGACTAGAACGAATTCTCATGAGCTCCATAGTGAAACAGGTCGTTGGGCAGTTCCTAAAACGCCATGAATGAAAAGGATCTGCCATATATGTGAGAATAGGAACATCGAGGATGAAAACCACTTCCTCTTAGAGTGCCCCGCGTACAATCACATTAGATCTCAGTTTCACAATCTTTGTTACAATACTGACGTTCCTAGCCTTTTACAATTTCAAAATTATAGTGAGCTCGGGATGCTTCTCACCAAGCTTTTTGAGCATAGGAATAAAATCTTAAATCAAAATAAATAATTTGTTTCTTTAGGTCTGATAGACTAATGTTTGATCTCAGCAGACGTTAACCATCATCATCGTCATCATCATCATATTGAAATAGGTGTTTATAATTTCAATTATTTTAATTTTATTTCAAAACATTAATTTTTTAAAATTTTATTTTAAAATATATTAATTTTTTATAATTTCAAAAGTTTTAAATTTTATTTAAAAAAATATTGATTCATAATTGAGATTTCACTTTTATGTAATATTTTCTACTTAATTGTCTAAAGGGTAGGTTTTTGTAGAGGTCATTCACTCAAACTTCATGGGTGAGTCTATTAGAGGTAATTTTGGCTTACCTTGTCCAGTATGGTTTACAGGCCATTATATTGGGCTAGAAAGTTTTCCAAGAAGCAACCGGAGGTAATAGTGAGTGGAATTTGTAATTGTATGGTTCTTGTTACCAATTTCCCTATCGACAAAAAAAAATAAAAAATAAAAAATATTTTTCACTTAATCGGCTTACCAATGTCTTTGTATTGTAATCCATAATGTGGGAAACCATAATGTCCTTGCCCCACAACCATGCTTACAAAACCCTTGCATCTTTCAATGCACCTCTCCTTCCCTAATATCTTTGTATTATAATCCATAACGTAGGAAACCATAATGTCCTTGCCCACAACCATGCTTACAAACCCCTTGCATCTTTCAATGCACCTCTTCTTCCCTAATATATCTCCTTCCTTTGACTGTAAACGATGTCGCTCTTCTCTGGTAGGGTGATCGTCTCAAAGCTAGAGATGTGAGAGGCATGAATACCACCTTGCAAATGAGAAGCCTTAAATATAGGAAAAATGACAAGCATGTTAGAGGAAGTAATTAATTCTATACCATTGGTTGGATTAATAGTAGATGTGAATGTCCCATAAAATCTTCAACATGAAAAATTGGTGAAAGGGGAGGGTGAGGCGAGATGGATACTTCACTTGGGTGCAAAAAGCCTAATCATAATTTGGGCTTCGATCATATTCCATCGAGTGAGTCCCCTAGTACTCGATTGTTAGGTGCTTAGACCAAGATTCTGCAATGTCACTCAAGACCGAGACCTAGTCACTAACTTTCAAAGTCTAACAACAAAGAGTTAAAATGTGATAGATGAAATAATATATATGATCCTAAAAAAATTGCACACTTGTGTGAAAACCTCTTGAAAATAAAGACCTATAGCACCCCTAAAGAATAGAATACTCCCACCCCATGTGAGACATTATGTTGGCTACACACATGCCATGTATCAACTTCATGTTGAGCATAATGAATTACGCGTCTCCTTCATTTTGAGAAACACATAAATATTTTTTTTATATATAACACTTTACTTAACATGGCCAATTGAAATATTTTATTTATGACCCACATCATCCACACTAAAATGATCTTGTGTTATTAGTATATTTTTAAATACATATACCCTCATACTGGGAAGTAGAAAACACATATCCATTCATCAGAATTTCTCTCCTAGCAATCGACTATTGACCACTATTAGTTTAGCATTGACCAATGCAAGTTATAATGTTTAACTTTGAAAAACAAATATTTATTTTTCAATATTATTGAAAAAAATTTCAAACATTTGATTGGACCATAACTTTGAAGGTCCTATTGTAGCCTTTGTGCCATGTGGATAACTGCCTCAATTATTTCTGCCATAATTTCTAAATGTAGTTGCAATATTTATGTCATGATTTTTAAATATTTGTGGAATAATTTTTCATTGTTAAGGTTCATAGGAAAACGACCTAAAATTAAATAAATATACATATCGGGAGTTACCGCCTACCATTATTTATGATTTATCCAACACTATAACATGTAGGTGTAAAAGTGTAAATGTGAAAACTTAGTAGTTGTTACTAC
The DNA here is from genome assembly GCA_031772625.1 of Pinus tabuliformis. Lineage (NCBI taxonomy): Eukaryota > Viridiplantae > Streptophyta > Pinopsida > Pinales > Pinaceae > Pinus > Pinus tabuliformis. The sequence goes on from CM062813.1 coordinate 1,026,539,830, forward strand.
CCACCAAACATTTATCCAAGTCCTTATCCCTTCATAGGACATTAAATTTTCCTCTCTATATTTTAGTTTACAATTTATCTAAAAACATAACTTCCACTTATTATAATTTTGTATTTTTGGATTATCTGCCTCAATTCATGATTAAATTATGAATGTTTTCCATGTTTGAACTTAAAATAATTTTGTTTATTTTATATAATGTTTTTAAAGATATAAAAAACAAAGGTAAGAGCTAGAATGCAACATAGTCCCCACTTCTGACACTAATTAATTGATTAAAGGTTGTGATGTGTGTTGTGAATTATCTGCACAATGAAATCTCCTTGCATAATGAAATCTCTCCACACAAATCTCTTTGCACAAAATTCTCTGCACAATGGAAAGCTCTCTAACACATGAACTCGAGATCACAGACCATGAATTGTGATCTGGATAAAAGTTCATGTGATGAAGGACTTAGATGTAATTTGGTTTCATACTTAAATTGCAAATATTTTATCAATTATTCACTTGAGGTTCTAGCATTGCAGGTGAGTGAATAAATATTGTTGGGTAGTGGACCCCCCATAATGGTTTGGGGGCTCTAAGTCTGAAATTTTGGGTAATAGCATGGTAACGATTTCTCGAAGTGCGTAGAACGCGAATTGTAATGGGTCAAGTCCGAGGGTAGTCCACCCTAAAATTTTATAGATTAGTCTAGAAGGTATCGGCTTGCCCATGGTCCGCGGACCATGGAAATGTATAAATAGAGCAAGGATATAGGATTAGAAGGCAGTTTTTGGATAGTAGCTTGGAAAAAGATAAAAAGTGTATGGGTTTGTAAAAGTAGACAGCGCTCTAAGTCTGTAAGTCTGAGTCAAGGGTAGTAGAGGGTAGAGAGGCTCTGCAGCTGTGTGTGCAGAGGCCTGATAGAGTCCAGAGCTATTTGTGCGAACCTCTGCAGCTGAGTGCACAGGGTGGAACTGTACTGTACTGAAAGGAAGAAGTAATAAAGATACATGTTTTTGAATTATTGTGTATCTGATTGTAGATTTGAATGTTTATGCTCAAGTTATGATTTTATGAACACTGTTAAGACTTATGCATATGCACATTGGGTTTAAACATTAAATGTTTTCTTAAAAACTATAAGGAACAATTCATATCTATAATAATGAATAACAGTAACAAGACTAAGGATCTAAGATATTCACGAAAAGCCAGATTGCTGCACGGAATAGCAGAAGGGCATAGATAGGGTTGCAAACACGCCAAAACTCATCAAGGCATCCCTAGGGTGTGGAAACCTTGTTCCAGCATCCTCCCCTATTGCCTCGGGTGAGACTTCAGTCCGCGCTCCGCGGATTGTTGCTGAAAGGGCTGGTAGTACGGGATTTGTTTGGCTGAAATCTCTTCCGAACCTGGGTCAAGGCCGAATAAGCCAACAAATGGTTCTGTTTCCGGGACTGGGATCTACCTAAAGGGATGTTTGATGCTGGAACGCTAGAACCCTACAAAGAAAGAAGCCGAAAATTGATAAATTGGAGGGTTTATCACTGAACTCGTGATAGACACTTCTGTGAACAATAACAAAGCCACAAAGAAGTTTTCTCAAAAGAAGCACGAGTAGAACAAGCTTCAAAATGACTGAAGGGTTAATTTTAACCCCACAAAGGAAGTGGAGCACGTAAGGAGTGTTGTTTAGTATGGTGAATGAAATTAAGTTGCCTATATTCAAAAGAGTCGAAAATGAAGACCCCGATAAATTTTGGTTCATAGTGAAAGCAGTATGGGACGTGCACAAGGTTATCGATGATAACATTAAAAGGGCCACATTGGTGAGCATGTTGCAGGATCGCACATTGACATGGTATATTAAGCACTCCAGCAATCATCCGAATGCCAGAATAGCAGAGATTTTGGATGCATTGAACAAAGAGTTGGGCCGACCAAAATGAGAAACTCGGTTGATCATTGGATTTAAGGAAATTACGATGCTTCCAGGTCAGACACTGTGGGATCTGGATGAGTGCCTGAAAATTATGATCCATGAGGAAAATATGACGCTTTCAGATGCACAACACCATGCCTGGTTTGTGGCATCCCTAGCACCACACCTGAGGATGACGCTATCACAACAGAAGATCTCGACCCAGGCCGAAGCATTAGAGATAGCAATGAGGTTGCATGAAATGCCAATGCAACATCCTGGGTTGCGAGTCCAACAAATCTATGCACAACTACAAAATCTATGTTTAAAGATGAAAAATTTGAAGAAGGATAGGGTGCCGCGGCCGAAAGAACGTGAAGAGGTATGGTGTATAAACTATAAAGGCTAGGCTCATGATAAGCATCATTGTCCTGTATTAGTGAATTATTTGACAAGAGGAGCATTGATGCTGCAGAGACTAGAGCCGCCGGCTGGTCTGAGTGCATCCACCGCTCTCTGATACGCGATTTGTCAAGTAGGAGGAAAGCATGCGACATGTAACTGTCACCTATTGCAAAAATATACCCAGACTTCGCAGCAGCTATAATGTAATTTCTGTAGCTTAGTGGGTTACGATGAGCGAACGTGTCGAAGTTATGAAATAATGATAGATAGAACTCCAGCCTATCAAGTGCAGAAGGAAATGCAAGGGCCCGATCCAGCTACAGCAATGGCACGAGGTGGCTTCCAAAGGCGAGGTTGAGGATGAGGAGGGATGGGACTAGGACGAGGGCGCGAAAAGTTAATATGGTACAACTGTGGAGGACCTTCGCACTACGCACGCAACTATATGAATCTGACCAGAATAAGTTGCCCATATTGTGAAGAATTTGATCATGAAATGATAAACTACTCGACACTGATCACACAAATGTGCGAAAAAGGGGTGCTACAACCCACTCCGATGCAAAACATCCAGATGATGAGATTTGAACCGCACGAAGAGGACCCCAACTTGAATATGATGCTCAGGCGTGGTGCAACCATGGTGGAAGACAAGGAGAAGAAGCTTGAAGAAGACACCTGGGTAGGTAAGGCTCGTACAAAGGAACTCGAATTTGATTTAAACCGCGTGAAAGGAATGTTTATGGAAGCTAAGAAGAGCTTCGTAGAGGTCTCTACCTCAGGTAGCAGGGATCAACCAGAGATGGACCTAGACCCCTCTCTACTAACCACCTTTTTAGAGACATGTATGAAACTACTACGCAACAATAAGGCAGTCAAAGGGCTACAAGGATTGATTGCTAGATGCGGAGGGACCAGGGAGCTGCACATAGTTTGAAAAATGGGGAAGCATGCCCTATGCACCAGATGAGAAATGAGGTTGACTGCACAAATTGGTGAATACGAGATGGATCAAGTAATTTTAGACTTGGGTTTAGATGCGAACGTACTACTGAAGCAGACTTGGGAGCGCATGGGCAGGCCCGCACTACAATGGTCCCCCATCCAATTACGAATGGTGAACTAGCAAAAGATCTTTCCCATGGGAAGATTAACAAGGGTAGCAATGGATATTGATGGTGCAAACACACAAAAAGATTTTGAGGTAATAGAAATTGTGGACGACAGTAACCCCTACCCCGCGTTACTCAGAATAGATTGGGCAACGGATATGAATGGAGTTATTAATCTAAGGAAGCGAAAGATGATTTTTGATACAAAGTCCCTACGTGTGATCGTGCCATTGGACCCCACCGAAGGAAAATGTTACATAGAGCTAGTGCGCGATGATGGAAGCAACGAAGAGTTAGATTGTATCTACAAAAGAACTGCACGGAACCAGGATCGGCCACTCCATACTGTCGATGAAAGGGCCCCGTGGAGGACAGAAAAATCCTGCTTGTTGGAGGTTGATGGAGATGATGAACAATGGCGCAATAGGTTAAGGGAAGTGATGATGTTAAATTGTAATATGATGACCAAATCCCTCCGTTACATAACCACCTAGGCATGGGATCTACCAACCTATGATTGACTAACAGCGGTGGAAGAATTTTTGCACCACTATGAGAGTGCAGTACCAGAAGACCAGAGGTTTGATGCATTAAAATGGGTGTTGCTGACAACTCTTGCACGTTGGTGGGGAACACATGAAGGGAACTTTCAAAGCTAGAAGGACTGCAAAAGGATGATGTAACTAAGATTTGGGAAGCCGGAGCTACAAATAACTGAGAAATACGATGCATGTGATGACCCATGCAGGCACCTCGCAAAATAGACAAAAGCCTATGGAGAAGAACCCCAACCTGAATGGGTACATTTATTTTATCATACCTTGGATGTCATTCCCAGAAATTGGTATACTGAAATAGAGCCCTGATATGGTATGGGCGAATGGGATATATTACGTTAGGGATTTTTACTAACGTTCTTATTTGAGGACCAATGGATGGATACCGTTGACGATGCACTGCAATTTTTCAAATCCGCTATCTTCAAATTACCATAGGAACCTGAATAAATCATTCAACCAGACTGGACACATCAGTTAAGCCATGCCTTAGAATGTTACAACCTGCAAGCAGAGGATGATGATGATGATCCCCAAAATATTAACATTTCGGAAACAGAAGGGAGCCGCAAAGTTCGAGGACCGATGATTGAGGATCTTGATATCACAGCGCCACTAAAAACAAAACAGGTGAACATTGGTATAGAGGAAGAGCCAAAGTACGCAACTTTGGGGGACTATTGGGATGATGCCACGGTGGATAAAGTCGTCGAGTTACTGTGCGAGTATCAAGACCTATTCCTAACCAAACTGATAGAACTAAAGGGGATTCTCGGCGAACTGGCAGTGATGAAGATAACTCTGAAGATGGACATGAAGCCGAGTAAATAACGCCCCTGCCATTTGAATCCAAAGTATAAGGAAAAAGTCCATGAAGAATTGGACAAGATGCTTGCAACAGGAATTATTGAACTTGTCGAAGAATCTGACTAGGTCAGTCCTATGATAGTGCAAGAGAAGAAACAAAAGGGTGAAATTCAAATCTGTGTGGATCTCTGAAAACTGAATGATGTCTGCGTTCATGACCCGTTCCCAACCCCATTTACAGATGAAGTCCTGGAGAATGTTGGTGGACAAGAAGCATACTCATTCACAGATGGGTTCTTAGGATATCACAACATCAAGATCACACTGGAGGATAGGAGCAAGACCACCTTTGCGACCGAATTAGGATGCTTTAAGTACACTATGATTCCCTTCAGATTAAAGAACGAACCCACGATATTTTCCCACGTAGTAGTGGCTGCGTTCAAGGAATACATCTTCAGTTTTTGGAGGTTTATTTTGATGATTGGATTGTATTTGGGCTAGTCAAGAAACATGTCGCAAGCTTATGATTGATGCTAGATACGTGTCGATGACACCATATAGCACTAAATATTAAAAAGTGTACGTACCTTGTTCCTTTTGAAAATATTCTCGGCGATGTGGTCTATAAATAGGGCCTGATGGTTGACCTTGCAGAAATTGTTGTCATACTCAACTTGCAAGCACCGTGTAGTGTCAAACAACTTCGCACCACACTGGGACATACTGGGTACTACCGAAGTTTATTAAGGGCTATGCACAAATCATGGCACCAATGGAACAGTTGTTAAAAAAGGATGCTACGTATTGTTGGAATGAGGACTATAAGAGGATTTTGGAGATTCTAAAGGAAAAAATGGCCTCTGCCCCCATTTTGGTTTTCTAGAAATGGGACATCAAATTTCATGTACATGTGGACGTGTCTTGTATCACATTGGGCACCGTACTCACACAAGAAGGAGTGGAAGGCATTGATCATCTGATCATGTTTGTGAGTCGGTGACTGTCAAAAGCAAAAAAAATCACTCCACCACTGAGCAGAAGGGATTGATGATGGTATATGCGCTTTAGAAATATCGTCACTATCTACTCGGTGGGCATTTTAAAATATATACTGATCACTCCACACTAAAATACCTGGTGAATAAGCCTGTGTTGGGGGGGCGTATCTGTCGATGGTTGTTACTATTCCAAGAATATGACTTCGAGGTTGTCGTAAAGCCAAGACGTCTAAACGCAGGTCCAGATCACATGTCTCGAGTTGAGAATGATGAGGAGCCAACAAATTTAGAGGAAGGACTACCTGATGCATAACTCTATGCAATACGCGTTGCGGATGGTCACTTTGAAGATATAATCCACTTCTTAACCACAGGGACTGCACCACAGGGGTATTCAGTTCAGCAGAAGAAGGAGTTAGTCATACGCATGGTGGATTTCATTGTTATCGTGGGGCACCTCTACAAAATGGGAAATGACGAAATATTAAGAAGATATGTACCTGAATTTGAATAGGGATAGATCCTCACATAAGCGCACAGAGGGGTTGCAGGAGGACATTACGCAAGATGGGTGACCATGCAAAAGATTCTTCGTGCTGAACTATGGTGGCCAACTCTACATCAATATTCAAAAACATACTGTCGGGCCTGTGACGTATGTCAATGGACTTGGAAACCATCGCGAAGGGATGAGATGCTGCTCAATCCACAGGTGACACTACAACTGTTCAAGAAATGGGCGATCAACTTTTTGGGGCCCATCATGCCTCAAGGAAAGACGGGTGTGCGCTATATCATCTCCGTGACAGAATACTTGACTCGATGGGCAGAAGCACAACTGGTTAAGGACTGCATGGCTGCTACAGCTATGAAATTCTTGTTCGAAAATGTGTTGACATGGTTTGGATGCCCGAAAATCCTAATGAGCGACCATGGAACGCACTTCCTAAATGAAACCATCAGTGCACTTACTAATGAATCCCAGGTATATCATCAACAAATTATGCTGTATCATCCACAAGCGAATGGGATAGTGGAAGCGTTCAATAAGATTTTAAAGACTGCATTGACCAAGATCTGTAATGCGAAGCGCAATGATTGAGATTTGTGCATACTTGCTGTGTTATGGGTGTACTGAACCACTTGCAAGAAATTAATAGGTCAGACACCTTTTCACTTAGTCTATGGCATAGAAGTTGTCATGCCCATGGAATACATTTTACCTAGTTTGCAAATTGCAGCAATAACAAGCATGGAAGACTTGGGAGTGTTGGAAGAAAGGCTCGCGCAACTGGAATAACTAGAGGAGGAATGGTTTCTAGCGAGATTCCATCAAAAAGTACAAAAGAAGAGCGAAAATGCTTGGCATGATCACCATATCAAGTCACGCACATTCAAAGAAAATGATTTAGTATTACTATATGATAGCAAGTTCGAGAAATTCCCTGGCAAACTCCGGATGCATTGGTTAGGACCAGATGTTGTCAAGGAAGTTACAGACGGAGGCGCAGTCTAGCTTAGCAATCTTAAAGGAGAACCCTTCCATAGAAGAGTAAATGGTAGTCACCTGAAGCTCTACATGAGTGGGTCAATGGCCTAACTAACCGCCCAAGGCAAGGTCTCACTGCTCCAAACAGTTGAAAGAGAGCGTGGGATGATAAAGTGCAGTCTGTGAGGAAGTTGCGCGACAATAGGAGTACGCATAGAACCGATATACCACAAGGTTCGCGGTTGCAGAAAAGGGGATGTGTTGTTGTGTGGAAAAACAAGGAAGAGACCATTGGCATCACTGTTCACGACAAGATGTCTGAGTTATTGAGAAAATTATTGGACGACGGGCAATTAAGTTATGAAGTATGAGCAATCTACGGTCAATCTGGCATTTATAGGCCAGAAAAGGAGGGAATGGTGGAATTTGAATTTCGACAAGGCTATAAATCATAGTGGGACACCTACTACATAAATTATAATATCGGGAGGTTAGATATGGTACCCATGAACTTGGATGGTGGAAGACTGAGCCGAGTAGAGATGCAGGACTTTCTGAATAATGCAAGGTCACAAGCTAAGGGTGCCATGCTACGCTCAAAGCTGACGATGGGAGATATATCAAAAAACTTCAGACAAGTAGCAGGACCAGTTCTGATGCCGCTCCATAAACCACAGATTGACAAACAATCTACGAAAGCTATGGGAAAGATGGCGGATTTTGAGACAAATGATGGAATTATGCTCACAAGTTCACCTCTAATAAGACTTGAGGATTAGGATCTTGCAGACAACAACAACTTTCTTGCAAAATTGCAACACAAGGTGCAGTAGATAGTGAGTATACGAGACCGGATAGTGCAAACTTGCTATAGCTTCACGAACAGTTTGTGGCTCTGGTATTTCAGCTAGAGCTAAAATCCTAGAAGGATCCACTTTGTGTTAACTGAGCAGAGAACAATGAGCATCATCGGTTCAATGAACTAGTAGGAGTAATGGAGTAAGACCTTGAAGCAGTGTGCAAGAAGCAAGGATGGAATGACGAGGGGCAATATGTCACTCACAGGGATGGTGAACCGCGAAGTCTTGACAGCACGTCTAGCTACACCGAAGAGTGACTCAGGACGAGTCATGATGATTGTGTTGGGGTCCTATTGGGTAGGGAACCCCCCATAATGATTTTGGTGCTCAAAGTCTAAAATTTTGGGTAATAGCATAGAAAAGATTCTACGAAATGCGCGGAATGTGAATTGTAATGGGTCAAGTCCAAGGGTAGTCTACCCTAAAATGTTATAGATTAGTTTAGAAGGTGTCAGCTTGCCCATGGTCCGTGAACCATGGAAATGTATAAATAGAGCAAGGATCTAGGATTAGAAGACAATTTTTGGATACTAGCTTGGAAAAAGATAAAAAGTGTATGGGTTTGTAAATGTAGATAGTGCTCTGAGTCTGCAAGTCTGAGTCGAGGGTAGTAGAGGGTAGAGAGGCTCTGTAGCTGTGTGTGCAGAGGTCTGGTAGAGTCTGTAGTTGTGTGCACGGACCCTTGCAGCTGAGTGCACGGGGTGGAATTGTACTATACTGAAAGGAAGAAGTAATAAAGATACGTGTTTTGAATTACTGTGTATTTGATTGCAGATCTGAATTTTTATGGTCAAGTTATGATTTTATGAATACTATCAAGACTTATGCATATGCGCACTGGGTTTAAACATTAAATGTTTGCTTAAAAACTGTAAGGAACAATTCAGATCTATAATAACAAATAACAGTAACAAGACTAAGGATCTAAGATATTCGCGAAAGGCCAGTGTTGCGAGAAATAGCAGAAGGGTGTAGATTAGGTTGGAAACACTCCATACCTCATCAAGACATCCCTACGGTGCGGAAACCTGGTTCTAGTACCCTCCCCTACTACCTCGGGTGAGACTTCAGTCCACACTCTGTGGATTGTTGCCAAAAGGGCCGGTAGTACGAGATTTGTTTGGATAAAAACTCTTTTGAACCTGGGTCAGGGCCCAATAAGCCAAAAAATATATAACCACAAGAAACTAAGGGAACAACTCATTCTCACAAATTTAACATTGGTAGTGATTGTGAAATTTAAACTCATATAGTAAGTACCCACCTATGTACTATGTCTTTCTTCCATTTTTCTCACTTGTTAACTCCTTCAATCTTTTTAACATTGTGTTCATTAATTGTAGTGATGGTTTTCATGTTTAAGATCCTTTTGTCATTTTAAGATCATGATGATATTTTCTTTTCACATTTAAAGTGTTTGATTCTCAATTATTGATCAATTTCTTCTATGCAAGTATCAAATCTCGTTGTGTGGGTGTTGAACGTTAAGAGTTTCTTTTTCATTGTGTGGAGCATTGCACAATGAGATAATTCCATTGTGTGCAGCTCCACACTCCCGCACAATGAACTTCCTCTGCATTCATTTATTTTAAAACCAAAATTAATAATTAATTGTCACATAATGAACTTCCTCTGCATTCATTTATTTTAAAACCAAAATTCATAATTAATTGTCACACAATGGACTTAAGTCATTTTATGGGAGTGCACAGCTCCACACAATGAACTTAGATCCACATAATTGGAAAGAAACCATTAACATGCAACACCTACACAATGAGCTTTGATACTTGCAGAGCGTAGACAAATCAATAATTCAGAATGAAACTCTTAAAAATCAAAAATATATTCTCATCATGAAATTAGATATTGATTTATCTAGACCAAAATGATCTCAAATGGGCTACAAAAAGGTTGAGAATCCATCCCACCTACACACCAAAACGAATCACATAACATCTCTATAGAACAACTAGATTCAATAAAGAGGTGTTGAAAGAATAAGTAGGATAAAAGATGGAAAAGGCCTAGGTATCACAAGTAGGGTAAAAGGTGGAGTACTAATAATTTGAGTTGTTGATGTTCCAAAGTTGGTTTCTCTATTCAATTCACTACATGCTTAATGTAGGAAGTAACCTGACAGGATGTAATTAACATCTCTATGTTGTAGCGTACTCATGAAAACAAGACAAAGTACTGAAACTTAAAGTGAATCTTTCTTAAAATAAAATATTCAATTTAAGTGCCACAACGAAAAAGGATCATACTTGGTACTGAAACAAAAAAGTGATATTCTTTTGGAAATAAAATGCATTGTCTATTTTGTATACAATTTTCCACACACATACAGAAGCATATTGGAGTAGATTTTTCTCAAACCTATGCAAGAGCTTTGTCGAGAAAGGAAAAAATGAATATAGGGGCATTAGAGTACTAGTTATTGTTGAATATTACTAGGAGAGGATACATTTCATACATTTTGTGATGTTCGCAGAGCAGGAGGAATTTGCCTACTACCATTGACATGGTCTGACACTACATGATGAGTGGAAACACCACGTTAGTGAATCTTTGTAGGATTTATCTATCATATTATACGAGGTCCCTGACTGGGATGGAATTTGACTTTGATCTCATAAAGAATTTACGCCCACTTTAGAGTTGTGTGTAGAAACACGAGCATCTATATGTATATAGTTTTTAATGGTGGAACTACATTTCGTGAAATTCTATATTTTTGTTCCAAGGCTAGTGCAACTCCCGACAAATTAATAGGTAATCACGTTAAAAAGTATACTTCACGACCGAGCAATGTGGAGCTTTGCACATAGGTAGTTTCCATCATGTAGAGCTTTGCACTCTACACGAAAGTGGTTTCCCTTACATAGAGCTCTACACACCACACATAAGTGGTTTCCATTGTGCGGAGCTCTACACTCGAAATAGAAGTGGTTGTGGTGTTTGGTTTGGATGGTGGTGTTTGGAGTGCACCAACAAATATTTTGAGAGTAAAGAAAATATTATTTGCAAATTTGTTACAGATTTCAATGCATGGATCATTTACAGTCATATAATTATTTTAGTGAAAACTCATTAGATAGGCCACAATGTGGTTGTATATGATAGGAGAAATAATTTTAGTGAATGTCAAAGACTTGGAAACTTTCTTTGATTAATTATGATGCAAATACTTATTGACATCAAATGAAATTTGTTAAATTATAACTTTATATGAATTCCTTCATGTTATGATAATTAGACACTTTATCATTTTAGTTAACTAGATTCATTTTGACTATTTTCAGGATTCATCTATTTTTTAATAAATAAAAATGCATGAGTGTTGTTCACTTACATTGTTAAATCAGTTAAAAAATTTCCATCTACTCTAGCTGAACCAAACCATTTGGATGTTAGGGAAATGTATGCCATGTATTTTAGAAAATTTAAGTCCAACAGATCAGTGTCCAAGTTGTGGAGTGTCGTGGAGGTTGGAAGAAAAAAGATGGATTGGCATCCAAGCTAGAAATGCACGAGTTTTCTTAATTATTTGAAATCTCTTTCATTGTGCATATGCTTTCTCATTGTGAAAAATGAGGAGGAAAAATTGTCCAATGAAAGCTATTCTCCCAAAGTTCTTTTCATAATGAAATATTTCCACACAAAACTCTCCCCATAGTGAAATATCCCCACGAAATGTTCCCCACATAGAAATATCTTCATGATGAAATCTCTCTGACATGAAAGTTGTAGGTCATTATTGGAGTTCTAATGGCAAAGGTCTGTTATTTGTGATGAAGTCGAAATATTTCACCATATTCCAACTTTGGTGTACAGTTCAACTATCGAAGAAACATCCCATTAATATCTGAAAAGAGCCTTCCAAACAATATCACATATGCCCTTGTTCATAATGTGTCAATGTTGCAATCGAGATAAGTGAGTTACCTCTAGATATTTTTTGAAGACTATTTAATATGGTTCTATTTTAGTTGCTCAACCATCCCCAACTATTGAAAGATCTCACACACACCCTTGTTCACAATGTGCCAACGATGCAATGATCACATCTCCAAAAATATATGCTCACAATAATAATTTTCAAGAAAGTAATCGATTAGCCAAGTTGCCAATTCGTCGAGGGTGTTAATGCTGACAATATATAAATACTTTTCAAAGAAATAATGAATATAGATAGTAAAATAATTGACTTTCTATAAGTACAAATGAAAGTAACATGGACAGAAGGACATTGATAGAAATAATGAAATTCCAACTAAACAAATATCCATGTAAGTAGGGAGAAACTAATAGAATCATGATTTCATATTTACCATTAATTTTTTGTTTACATTTTATATGAATGAAGGTTAAATATTCAATGTTTCGGAAATTTTTTAAAGTTTCTCTATTAGAGGAAATTTTAGCCTAAAAGTGGCCTTCTAAGGAAAAATATAAAATAATAGTTAAAATAATAAAATAAGAGATACTTTTTTGGAGGGAAAAGAAGAAATTTTTATTTTTTATTTTTTAAATTATATCTTTAGCTTATCTTCTTGTAGGTTTACTCAAATTTCAAGTGTAGATACTCGTTGAATGCAGAATTATATTCCACTTCCAACAATACCTATTATACACAATTTTAAGTAGACAGACATTGATAAAATTGAAGATACATTAAAAAATCATGTTGAACACACTTTTTAAATGTATCTTCAATTTTTATCGATGGGAGTCATGCCAAAATTATGCATGATGGGTACTCGTTGGATGCGAAATTTAATTCTGCATCCAATGGGTATTGACACTTGAAATTTGAGTAAACTTATAAGGAGATAAACCAAAAATACAATTAAAAAAGGTAGCTTTTCTTCTTTTCCCTCCAAAATATTTAGACCTACCTCTTTTTAAATTTAAAGGATTTTGGTTGGTTCACCTATTATGACATGGAAATTGAATGAAAATTTCATGAGTGTTTTTAAGCTAAAATTTCCACTAATTAATTACATGTTTTTTCATAAGTGAACCAATTGTGAATGATACTCTTTAATTTTTTTATTGATTATGCCCATAGTTATGAACCCTGTAGTTGTATTATTAATGTTGTATAAACTGGACACATTGATTTTCTCTCATACGATTTTCTCAACCAAATTGAATGATATTTATACAACGTTGTTCCAGATAACACATTTGATTCTTCCTTTTGGACATGATTTTTTTACAGGAAAAAAACCATTTCTATTCCATGCCTATTTATTTTTTCTAGAATCAGTAACAATAGTCTTGGTCGTCCTTACCTAATGTATCACCTTACGCAATTAGTCACTTTTTTATGGCTTACTATTCCTCGCTCTTTCAATTAACCATGAGTATTCGAAGCCATTCGAGAAGCCTCATAACCTCAATTGAAAGTTTTAGTGCCTAAATCTACCTCAGGCCGAGAAAGGTAGGATCTAGGGTAACATCAAACCACGCTCAACCTGGTAGCTAGCCCTACTAGGTCGGAAAGGGCTCTCTCCTTATCAATCTCAGAAAAGATGGCCTATGAATCTTAAGATGACTGATGTAATGAATGATTTTAGGCTAGGTATGTGTATAGAAGTGTTTGATTGAATTTGATGATGTTTTGTTGGCTCAAATGTGAAAGGCAGATTTGGGTCTAGGGAATGAGGCTCAGTTTTGCAAAGATCTATATGGGGCGAGGTAGGCAAATGATTCCATATTTCAAATTGAGTGAGATGGATAGCTTTTAGACATGTGAGGATTTAAAAATGGCATGAAAAACTTATGGATCCTCTTCAAACAGCTGAAAACATAGATAATTAAACAAACGCTAGGTAGAGCACTGCACATTCAATGTATTCTACCTTTATCTTTGTTTGATTTAGTTAAGATGAACCAGAGAGAGATAATAGCATACATAAAATGCATATAAACTTACAATTATAGAAGGAAACACAACACCAAAGCAAGATTCCACAAGAATCCCATAAAGTGCTGCAAACCCTGGTCTATTCCTTTGCCAAACTACTGAAATGAGTATACAATGAAGCTCCAAGCTTTCCCGAAAGTCCAACCCTTTCCAATGACTAAAAAATTACAAGATATAGGAAACCAGCAACTCATCCTAGAGTCTAGGGGTCGAGCTCATAAGTTTAGGATCTTTTCCAACAAAATCTAAACTGAGAACTAAAAAGTAAGCAGTGGAACAACTTGCCTCTAAAAACTAGGAAACTGATTCATTCAGTTGCAAACTACCTTTTGATGGATGAATCTACCTCTATAAGTGAAAATTTAGCATAATTACATCAAAATCCATCAATTCACATTAAATTACATCATCAATTTGACTATTAGAAATAGAAAAGTCAAACTGCAAAGAAACTAGGTGAAAAACAGAGTTTTTTGGCCAAAATGAGAAAATTTCCTCCAATGCACTGTGCTGATTTCCCTATGTGTAGCGCATTTTTGCAGTTGATTTTGCCAAATTTGCTCCAAGTGGGCTTGTTGGAAATTTCTGAATTTGGCCTCTATTTTCCCCTCCAAAACTGAGTTCTCCCAACGCTGCTTCTTGTGTGTCCAAAAAGGGGCAGAAAGGTCATTTTTGAGGTGTTTTTGACCTTTTCGGAAGCTCAAAACCTGTCAAAATTTCTTGGTAATTTGTGAGAATTCATATATTTCCGTGAAAAATCAAGAAATGCTGAGTTTTCCTCAAAAGGATGTCCCTAGCAAAAGCGTGCGCTAGGTGGCGCTGCACATCAGGCAGAAAAACCTCTCTTTTAGGCGAAAATTTTCAAAATTGCAAAAAGTGTTCCAAATTTCTTGAAATTTGGGCTAAGTGTCCTTCATCAAGTGCTGTGTTGGGCAAAGGAAGCCTCAGCTAAGATCTGAAGTCTATCTTGCCCTTTTCGCTTCCTTGATGCCTTCTTCAAATTGGCCTTCAAAATCTTGATTCTTGCTTTGCACACCTTGTTTCTCGCCAGGTAATTATGTGCCATGTGCTTCAACATGGTTTTCTCTCTGTTGGCCTTCTCTATCATATTTTCCAAGTGGATATTTTCCCTCTCAAGCCAAGATTCATGATTAGCATTGATTTCTTATTCAAGTGATGTGAGCTTGACTTTCCTCCTTTTGGCAGCTTGTCGGTTTTCTCGTATGTATTGTAGCTCCATAGTGGTTTGTTGATCATCTAGCTGTTTGTTTCTTTGCTCCAGATAATTAATGATCCACTTCGCTCTATCCAGGTTGAGAGACAAATTCTTAATGTCATATTTCTGCTTCTGAATGATCTCTCTAAGCTTTGATCTTTGTGAGCCCAAATCGGTGTCGTCATCCTGAATAAGAATGAAATCTGTCTCCTGCCCTCCTGAAGGCCCCTCATCATGTAATGGCCGCTTGCCCTTGTCCTATACCTGCTCTGCTGATGGAGGAAATGAGACCCCTTCCACCCCAGGTGGAGATAATACTTGTTTTGCCACTGCAAACAACCTTCTAGTGCCCTTTCGATAGGTGACAAACACTCGCACACTAGTGGTTTGTGTCTCATGAATCTCCTGCTGATGTGAAGGTCCTCCTGTCTCATGAAAAACTACTGGGGGTACTTGAGGACCTGTGAAGACCTCATGTGAAATTAAATCCTCCCATGCGATGTTCTGTAAACCAAGCTGATGCAAGATCATAATTTTGATTAGTGGAAAATGATATATATTGTTATACTGCTGCTGAGGAGGCTTCCTATGCACTAAGGTGGTCACCTTCTCAATGTTTTGGCCAATAAAATAGGGGAGATTCATCATTCTCACCCTATTGAAGTGCATCAACAATCTGTTGTGATAGGCATATAGGCGAGAAAACCGGCCCTCACAGCTGAAATATTTAATTATGAGTTTCATAAAGGGAGCATATGTGTCCTTCAGATATCTGAAGGGAAAAACTCTACTGAGATGTCTCTGATAACTAGCCTTGATGTAAGGCTCATAATGCTCTCTGTCAATTTGATGCCTTTTATTCCACTGCTCACCAACATCTGGAATGCCAGTTGCTTGAGAAATAGTCTCGAGTGTGAAGGTGAATGTCACACTTGCCAAAGTGACTTGACCATTATGAATATGGAGCACAAACAATCTGGCCAACTCATAATGGTACTCGACTCTCTCTGCCAACTCACAGAACTGATAACAGGATTGGTTTTAAAAGCATGTAATAGTAAGAGGACAAGCCAACAACTCGGCAAGTGAAGTAGGCTCTTCTTGTACATGTTTACCACCCTTATGAGGTGTCCTTGGTGCATGCATTTCTCTAGAAGAATCATTGAATGTCTCCTCATATCGGTCATAGGAAGGATCAGATTCCATGTTTGCCAATCTTTGAGTTTTCTTAGATGAGTATGAAGAGATTTATGGTGTCTTTAGATTTTTGCTGCCAAATCTATGAAGGACTGTGGAGGGACAGTGTATGAGGGGTTTTGGGAATATTACTGACAAGATTTTGGGGAATAGAAGGGTTTAGGGACAATAATTAGGATTTGGGGCAGTAGTTAGGGTTTGGGAATATTTAGCTAGGGTTTGGGATAGTGGAATTAGGGATTTAGAATTAGTAAACTTAGGGATATGGGGGTTTAGGAAATGGGCTGATGAAAATGTAATGAGAGGGAGGGAATGTAAGAGTGAGGGAGTGAAATGGCTAGGAGTGAAATTGGCAGCAAAAAAAACAATTTGTAAACCCTATACAATTGTTTTTGACCAAAATTGCAAGGAGGTAGGGTTTCAAGTTTTTCTCATTAAATCACCATAAACATCAAGAGAAACTCATTCACTGATCATGGAGGAATGTTTGACTTACTTGAACCCCTGAGGATTGAGCAAATTTGGCAATTTGGATGAATTTGTGGGTGAAATCGGGCTTGAAACCCTGTGCGTCGCGCCACAAACCCAGTGCACCACACCACTTCAATGCGTCGTGCCTATGTAAGTTTTACACTACAGAGGACGGCCCAATGCGCTGTGCCAGATGGATGCGTCGTGCCCATGACCGAATGCGCCACGCCCCTGAAACTTGCCCAAATTGCTACAGTTTTGCCTCCTTTGCAATTTTTGACCTTTCTCTTGTTAACTCCTTCTCCTTTGGATGCAAATGAGCTTTTTGAACATGACAAATGGTTTATATACAAAAGATTTTAATTTTTCACTTATCGAAAACCCACTTTGTAATGTTTGCATTTGACTTGCTTTTAAAACTCTGTTTTTGGGCAGTTTGCTTTATTTTTGCCTTTATTGAACTAAATGCTTTGATTTTTTGTTCGCCTTGCAGGGGATGGAGTTTTTAAAGCTTGACCTCCTCATGCGCCTTCTGACTGTTATTGAGCATTTTGAAGACCTTATTGACGAAACCCTAGACCTAATGAGACCTAAAACCCTAAAAATGACTTTTGCACATTTAGAGACAAAAATTGACTGTAGATGATCTAGATGAATGAAAATAGGCCAACACATGAGGGAAAATGTATAATACGCCACTACCGTCAGATGATCCATGACCCGAATGGAATGCAGCTGACCGGGTGAGACACCTAAAATGCAATGCAACAAGAGAATTTGATCACTGATAGAGGGATGAAGATACCGACACTAACAACAAGCACTTGAATCCCTTGAAAATTTTGATAAGGAGACACTCTAAAATGGAGAGGGAGAATGAGCGCATTCTGAAAAGTGCAGAGTGCTGCTTATTCTAGATAAATAAAGGTAAGAGTGATTGTGTGAAGGAATCTTTTATAGTTCTTCCTCTGCAATCTTGATATCCACACACGAAATGTAGTAGAAAATATTCTCAGAGTTAAGATGCATCAAAACAAGAGCCCATTGATCTATGAAAAGAGTTTGTTGAACGAGCCCATGCATACCCTTGTTAATCATTTGCCAATGATGCAGTTGAGAAAAGTTATCTATCTCCATAAAGTTGTCAAATACTATTAATATGGTATTTTTCATACAATAGAATTGTTATTCACAACTTCGAATTCAACACAGTCATTCTATTAAATTAATTATAATTCAATTTAGTGTGCAGATGGTGATAAAATAAAAGTAAACTATCACATGGATCAAACAATATTACATATCTAGATGAGGCGATAACTCTGATGAATACCAACAAAATTGGGAAAATAAGTATTTTCCAAGCAAACATATATGTAGTGAAATAATTTGTGAATTATCGTATCGATATAGTCGTGGGAGACAATAACGAAATTTTGAAGGACCGTGATATCTTCTAGCTGGGAACTCAAAAAATGGATGGGTTAACGACAACATTGTGCCCTTGTATCTCACCACCAATATCAAATACATTGTAGTGGGAAACAAAGTTTTTCGTAGCTCTTAATACACGCCATATCTTGTTCCCTCCATGAAAAGCAATAAAACTTTAGATTAAAAACACTAATCTGCAGAATAACATCAAGATCTCTACCACCCACAATTCATATGTGAATTGCAGCTACTCAATATCTAATGGAGTCTTCGTAGGTGAGGAGACAAATACTAAAATTTATATCACAAAATGGGGGTCCCTTCATGGCCAACGTCTATCCATACTTCAACAAACCAGTTAGAGAAATGTCATTTCTCTGGATTACACTCTGTTTAAGTATATGTCTACTATAGTGCAAGACAAATATCAGAACTACACCAACTTTTTCGATGACATGGTTGATACTCTTTTGTCATCCATGGAAGCCTTGGGATTTTCCAACATCTCGATCATCATTACTAAAATCATATGGCCTTCTTGTTGGGGTTTGGAATTGATATATTTTCTTACCTTACTCGCTTATCTTTATATTAGCTTTCTAAGATTTTTGTGTATAGAATATGGTAATTCGTGTGATATAGATTCTAGATAGGATTTAATGGCTTTTCATTACTTTACCTCCTTAATGATTTGCTTTAATTCATGAAAGGCGTTGTTTACTTACGATTTGAACCGTTAATTGAATAGGGATATTTGATATCAGATGTTGTTCCCTGAAATAGTCAAGGAAGAATGAATTTTGAGGATATGTTTGGGTTAATTATAACCAGTTAAACAAGAACGTCTTCTATCATGGATCGATCAATTGAAAAAGATATGTTGGCACTGTTATTTCTGGGGAAACATTGGATATTTTTTAATTTGAATAAAGCATCTTGAGAATCTTCAGATTTTCATGATTGCTTTTCTATTTGAAAATAGACTCATTTGTAATATGTAAATGAGGAATTTAACCTCAGTAGCAGAGTTAACAAAAGTTGGAGCTATAGTTATTTTGATCTATGTTATAAGTTTTTATAGAAAGCCTTTGTAATTTCCTCATTATAATCTAATAGAGACTTTTATGGTTCAATATTGACTTATTGCACTGAGTTAGCTACGAGGCAGTTGAATTTTAGTGATCTTGGGCCCAGTCCTGGAGATACTATTGTCCTTTCTTGTATTATTAAATTTGTATTTTTCTTTTAGCCTTTGTTCTACATTTATTCAACCATGTTCCAAATCTAATTGTTGATTTTCAGATTTACTGTTACAGTCTAAGTTTTTGCAGTAGTTACAATGGAATATCATAGAGTTAGATTTATTGCAATCGATTCTTCAAGTGTTATCTTTCCTTGTTGTTTCTTGTGATTAATGTAGAGTTTTTAATTCTGAATATTTGATATTATTTTCAACAGTTTCATTTCTAGTTATAGTATTGTTCCTTTCTTGTAGACGCAATTTCCTAGGAGAACACTTTGTATTTGGTATAGCTACTTCATGTTTTTTGGTAGGAGACTTAATTATTTGATTGCTTTAGTAGTATTGATTGCTTAAGTTTGAAGTCCATAAGTTGAGAGTGAGTTGCTTCTTTCAATAAGTGTGAGTTGTTCCTTTCATTCTTATGCCTTTACTTTTCATTATGACCATACATGTTAGGTGAAATTATCACTATCTCTTGTACAAACTATGTGGACAACCTTGAAATACAAGGACACAACTCAGGGTTTATGATTTAATGCGTAGAGGTTAGTTTATCCTTTAGGAACAACTAAGTGCCCAAACATTTTGGCATCGCTTCCGAGGAGGTTTTAAAATAAGTGCTAACTGTATCTCTGAAGGGTTAGGTGTTGAAGGTAGAAGGTAGAAGGTAAGAACCTGCACATGCACTATGTAAAAATATTGTGTGAATCCCTACCCTCAGCTGACACATTCATATCGATTAGTGTGTATGACTAGGAAAAATCCTAAGACTAAAAATCAGATAATTATAGATAAAAAATATCTACCTCAAAAACCACCAAAACCCAAGGTCAGCATGGCTTTGGTAGAATGACCTTTATAAACAAAATCATTCACAAATTAGAGTCTCAAGCGTTGGTAGGTCTCGAAACTATATCTAGGAAGCGTTCTACTGTTTCCCCTCATGGAACAGGTTCATCCATTGTAGCTCACACTAAGATTCATGAAAAAACTAAAGGATCTGAGTATAGCTTTCAAGATACATCCATTAGGCATCTTAGACCTTCCAATAAAAGTGAGAGGCATTCTTGCAATTTAACTGAGGGGGAAGGTGAGATCAGCGAGTCATACCCATGACTTTTTGAGCCAGAATTTCCTTCAACACCTATTGTAAAGAAATGACCTGAAGTTCCTGATCTAAATAGTGTTGTAAGACCTACTAAACCCAACCAACTTATTATTTTTTGATAATAATTCATGATGAAGAAATTCTTGAGGATTACTGGTAGATTTTTAACGAAATGGAAAATGCAGCACTAGGAATACAAAATTTGACCATAGAATATCCTATTATCAATCCACATGCCAATGCACTAATCAAATCTATCTCATTAAAAAATCTTCCAAATTTCCATGGAATGGCGTCCAAGGATCCTGATGCAATTATGTTTATATTTGATGTTTTATGCTAAGGTTATGACTATACCACTGACACTCAAAAATTGAAATTGTTTCCTTCTACCTTAAAGGGAGTAGCCTTATGCTGGTTCGTGGGACTAGGAGGGGATACGATGACCTCATGGGATCAAATGAAAGAAGCCTTCCTCACTAAATATTGGGACTGTTGTCGATAGAGGGATTTAAAAGAAGAAATATTTAAAATGATGTCAAAAGAAGATGAGACTTTGGAGGAATATGTTGAAAGGTCTCAATATAATTTGCAAAGATCACCTTACACTACCCTACTTAAAGAAGTATTGAAAACTACTTTGATTAAGGGCATGGAAGATGAATGGATAGAAACACTTAATCTAATGGGACAAAGTGATATTTCTAAAGAAGAATATGACAATATCATAAAACTATGTATCATGTTCTCAAGAGGAAGTACACGAACCTGATCTAGAATTCAGGATCCTCTCACTAGAACTAGTAGAACTATAGGTGGAGAAGTAACTTGAGCATAAATTGGTAATACCTTAGAATATTTTAAAATTTATATTTTGAGTACATTAACTACACAGTTGGATGTCCTATAGGTAAAAATAAAGGGTTGATGCAGAGAAGGACCTAGATGTTTTTCCATCTAGAAAATCCCATTGAATAACTCTTACCCTTCACATTGGGAAATCTCATTGACACAGGGACTGTTGTGGTATCATAACTGGCATCGTCCTGCAAGACTGATTTAATCCATCTATAGGAATGTTTCCTTAGTTAGAACCACCATTGCAAGCTCCACTCCAATTACCCCCAGATGTTCCATGTCAATTTCATCCTCAATTACCTACTCAACCAAATCCTAATATGAATAACAATCCCGTCCAATATTTGGAGATTTTTGAAAACTCAAATTGTGCTTCTACTTCCCTTGAATGTAATGTGTTGTGATCGAGATCTAGATAGATTATCTTTCCAGAAGACAGTAAAGGAAACCAAGTAGGAAGAAAGTGAAAATATTGTTGAAGAGAAGTCCTTAGTAGAACACCCTGCTCCCACTATAGTTTTCATTGAAACAGAGGCACGTACAAGCAAACCAAACAATAGGAGCCTATTAAAACTATGGAGGTTGCTCCTTCATTCTCTGAGAGACTTACTGTGATAAAACCACCTATCTAGATTTAAGACCTCTGTGGTTAATATCTTAATATATTAACCACCTATCTATTTTGATTTTGATCTCTTAGGGGAACTAAAACAATTATGTATTAAAATCCCTCTTCTCCATGCTATTTAGGATGTCTTGATCTATGATAAAACCATCAAAGAACTGTGTGTCAAAAATCTTGGGAGAAAACCAAAAGACCCTCGTACAATCCATGTTTTAAGGATAATTTCCAACCTTATTTTGGGGAAGTAAATACCTATTAAATATGATGACCCTGGAAACCCAGTAGTTATTGTTCAAATTCAAATTCATAACTTCCAAAATACCTTAGTGAACTTAGAAATCACAATAAACATTTTCACCATAGAAACGTTTGGGGTCCTTGGAATCATAGCATTAAAATCGACCTCCATTATTCTAGAATTAGCTGACAGATCGATAGTGAAACCAGAAGGCAATCTGGAGGATATTTTCATTTTGGTAGATTCTTGGGAGTACCTAATGGAATTTCTAGTTATCAATCCTAGATATTGGTTGGATGGACACCCTCCGATATTAGGGAGACCATGGCTAGCAGTTGTAGATGAATATATATGATGTCAGAAAAGGAATATGACAATCGCAAAAGGGATTGTTGTTAAAAATCTCATCTTATATCCACTCGCTAAACCCATCCTATCAGTTGGAAATTATCAATCATTACCTCCCAAATATCAGGAAGAACATTTGTGTCCTCATTTTACTCACTATGAGGCTCTTATTTTTAAAATACAATTTTAGGGTGATGTAATTAATTTCTTTATTAACCAACCTTCGATCATTGGGAATCCAACCTTCCAAACGTTAAAAGCTATGCTTGACAATGAGGCGTAGGCAAATCCACTGGAGATTTCAAATAATGATCATATGCCCACATCTGCGGTTCATAATAATGTTCCCATCGAAATTGAAATTGGTAAGTCTTTGAACATTAATGCTAATCTAGATGACATGCAACGTAAAAAACTAATTCAAATCTTCCATAAATATAAACAGTCTTTTTCTTGGGAATATTCTGATATGAGAGGCATTGATCCTCAATTGTGTACACATCACATTTATATAGAGAAAGATGCCTGTGCCATCCACTATCCTCAAAAAATACTACATCCACACCTTAGGGATATAATAAAGCAAGAGTTGAAGAATCTTCTTGATGTTAATTTTATATATCCTATCTCTAACATTCAGTGGATTTCACCGCTAGTTGTGCTACCTAAGAAAAATGGAAAATGAAGAATTTGTGTGGATTACAGAGAATTGAATAAAGCTACAAAAAAAGATCACTTTCCTCTTCCATTCTTAGATCAGGTCCTCGACACTCTTGCTGGAAAGAATTTTTTCTCCTTCCTAGATGGTTTCAGTGGATATAATCAAATCCAAATTGCACCCGAATATTAGGAAGAAACCACGTTCACCTACCCATGGGGAACATTTACATATAAGGTTTTATCTTTTGGGATGTGTAATGCATCAACCACTTTATAGAGGGAAACCTTGAGTATTTTTTTTGACTTAATCATTGAAGGACTTGACTATACATGGATGATTTCACTGCGTATGGTAATGAATTTGACCAAGCCTTATAAAATCTAGAAAAAGTTCTTGAATGGTGGATTACTACGAGATTATGACTTAGTAATGAAAATTTTCATATGATGATGAGAAAAGGCGCAGTTCTGGGGAATTATATCTCTACTGCAGGCATCGAGGTAGACCCAACAAAGATTGAGGTAATTCTTATGTTACCTACTCCTCATACACCAGCTGAGGTATGTAGTTTCATTCGATATGATGGCTATTATCATCGTTTTATAGCAATTTTTTCAAAAATAACAACACGATTAAATGTATTGACAGGAAATGTGGAATTTGGATGGACTTATAGGTGTGATATTGCATTTACAGATATTAAAAATTCAGTCTCAACAACACTTGTGTTACGAGGGCCAAACTAGGATTTACCATTCCAAATTTCATCTAATGCATCAGACACAACAATAAGAGATGTACTTACACACAAAGAAGACAAAAATCCTTATGCCATCTATTATATCAGAAAGAATCTTACACGAGAAGACCCAAATTATACAGTGATAGAAAAATAATTCTTATTTGTTGTTCATACTATCAATAAATTTCATCATTACATAACAAGATACCCATTATGTTTATATAATGATCATTCTATGATTAGGTATTTAACTAATAAACCTGTTACTAATGGTCGAATAACTCGTTGATTATTGTTATTACAGGAATTTGATATTATCATGAAACATTGATCGGGGAAGGAGAATCTTGCTGCGTATTTTTTGTCCATAGTTTGGATAGTGGTCGATTAGTTACCTGTGGAAGATCGGTTTCTAGATGAACAATTGTTTGTCGTGACAATTAAAACACCCTGGTATGTTGATGTGGCTAATTACCTAGTAGCAGGAAAACTTCCAGCACATCTACTATCCTGAGAAAAGAATCTTATTGTTGAGCGCAGTGCATGGTTATCCTAGATTAATGATTACCTTTTCTATACATGATCTCATTTTCAAATTTGTGGATGCATCAGGAAAGATAAATTTTATGATATTATTAAGTCTTTCCATAATGAATCCTATGGTTGGAATTTCATTGATCAAAGAATTGGGCATAAAGTGTTACATATGGGCTATTACTGGCCCACAATATTCAAGGATGAAAAGAAATATGTTCAAAGATGTGATAGTTGTCAGAAGACAGGTCACCCCATTCAAGTTGATGAAATGTCCTACAAACTTGTTAGATGCCATGGTTGATGCTCTTTTTTCAACCATGGAAGCCTTGGTATTTTCCAATGTCCCGATGGTCATTACTGAAATCATATGGCCTTCTTGTTAGGCTTCGAAATTGATACATTTTCTTACCTTACTCACTTATATTATATTACTTTTCTAATTCTTGTGTGCATAGAATACGGTAATTCACATGATGTAGATTCTAGATAGGATTTAATGGCTTTTCATTAATTTATCTCCTTAATGAATTGATTTAAGCCACAAAAGGTGTTGTTTATTGATGATTTTAACTGTTAATGGAACTGGGATATCTGATATCAGATGTTGTTCCTTGGAATAGTTAAGGAAGAACATATTTTGAGTATCTATTTAGGTTAATTATAACCAATTGAGCGAGATCAACTTCTATCATGGATGGATCAATTAAAGAAGACATTTTTGACCTGATATTCTAGGGAAACGTTAAAGATTTTGTAATTTGAATAAATCATCCTGAGAATCTTCAAATTCTTTGGATGGCTTTTCCATTTTCAAAATAGAGTCGTTTTTCATATATAAGTGACGAATTGAACCTTAGTAGGAGAGTTAAGAAAACTTGGAGCTATAGTTATTTTGATCTATGTTATAAGTTTTTACAGACAATCCTTGTAATTTCCTCATTATAATGTAATGGAGTCTTCTCTGGTTCGATATTAACTTATTGCACTGAGTTAGCTATGAGGCAGTTGAATTCCAGTTGTCTTGGGCCCAGTCCTGGAACTACTATTATCCTTTCTTGTATTATGAAATTTTCATTTTTCTTTTAGTCTTTGTTCTACAGTTTTTCATTCTTGTTCTAGATCTAATTGTTGGTTATCATATTCACTATTACAGTCTGAGTTTTTGTGGTAGTTATAGTGGAATATTAATGAGTTAGATTTATTGCAATCAATTCTTCAAGTTTTGTCCTTCCTAATTGTTTCTTATGATTAATGTAGAGTTGTGAATTTTGAAGATTTGATATTATTTTCAGCAGATCCATTTCTAGTTATAGTATTATTCCTTTCTTGCAGATGCAGTCTCCTAGGAAACAAATTTGTATTTAGTAGAATTACTTTGTTGTTTTTGGTAGGAGACTTAACGAGTTGATTCCTTTAGCAATCTTGATTGTTTAACCTTGAAGTCCAGAAGTTGAGAGTGAGTTGGTTTCATTAGCACTATCTCTTGCACAAACTATGTGGACATCCTTGAAATAAATAGAGGAAACTTTGAGTTGACGATTTAAAGTGTAGAGGTTAGTTGATCCTTTAGAAACAACTTAGTTCCCCAACACTTCTTTTGGCGCAGATGTGGCCACCACTAAGAATGCTCATGATTATAACAACAATATCATGTTAAACTGTAGCAAGAAAATGCTTCATTTGACTTGTGTTGTAGTCAAATGGAGAAATTTGAATTTCCACATCAGCAGCATGACTTGAGTTGCAGTTAGCATGAGTGACATGGAATTTTCTCTTAGTTAAATCTGTAAATTCAATTTCGTGGGATATAAGTAGAGTTGTACATGAGTTGATTGCTAAGATATAGAAATATAGTCGAGTTATTGTTAGTTAAACTTAGTTATCTGAGCTCTAGTCATGAATAAAGTAAATAGGGTTGAGTTGAGTAGTAGTAACTATTGCTAACTCACTGATCTCTTAGCTAACTAATAAATTTACTAAAAATAATGCTATTCATGCATGCAATTCGAATTTCCTAGTTGAGTTGGAGGAAAAGGCACATTGTAATTATCAATTATATACTAGTTGAGTGTATTGGTTTTTCATTGGAGCGGGTGAACAATTCCTCTAGGATTTGCACAAGGAAATAAGAAATTTCCCTATATATTATGAGCTAATTTCTTCAAGGATTATGCAAGGAAATAGGAGGAAGGTTGAAGCCTATTTTTGCTAAGTGTCGTCTAGAGTAGCTTAAATAGCAGGAGATCAGTAGTGCATTGCATGTTGAGCTTGAAAGATTGAATTTTCATTGTAATAGATCCATATTCTCATATCATTTAATACAAAATAGAGGAAGGATTTTTCCTTGTTGGGTTCCTCAATAAAAATAATGTGTTTATTGTGATTGAATTGTTGCATGTTATTGCATTTGTTTCTATTGTATGTTTTCCGTTCTACATATTGAGTATAAGAAATTTGTTTTTATTGTTCTTGGAGTTTTTGGAGCAAATTTACTTCAATGTAGGATCAATCTATTTCAATGGATTGAGGCTTGATTATGCATTGGAGGGAACCTTGGATTTTTGTGCTTAGAAAGACAATATGGAAGCAATGATAGATGACAATGGAGTATAAGAACATGCACAAAACTAATATTCCAAAACAACCAACATCATATGCACAAAAATTGGCCTAGTGGAAGATAGACACAACAAAAGTTAGGAGGATTATCCTAGATGGAGTAAAAGATCATGTAGTTTTAAACTTCCATTGAAAGGAGACTCCATTTACAATGTGGAAAAGTCTCATATATCTATTCCAGAGAAGAACTGCTGACATGAAATTGGCATTGAGAGATAAATTCAAGAAAATTCAAATGAAAAAAAATGAAACCATTCCTCAATAGTTATCCAAATTCATTTGGGTCAAAGAAGAACTTGGAAGAGTAGCAGAAAATGTTCCACCATATGAACTTGTGAGCATAACACTCCTTGACCTTCCAAAGTCTTGACACAACTATCAGGATTCAGTTAATTGAAGAGAAAATATCCCATATTGGGAGAGAATGTGGTCTAATTTGGTGTCGGAGGACATTAGAATAAACACTAGAGATGGTGCCACGTCAAAAACTAAGGAAGAAACATTTCCTCTAGCAAGCAAATTTAAGAAATGTAAGGGAAACGAGGCCTAAGGGAAGGTACAATCCAACCAGGATCATGGCAAGAAGAAAGTTCTCATTAAAATTAAATGTCTTCACTACCATGAATATGGACACTATGCAACCAATTGTCTCCACAAGAAATCTGGGAAGAATCCCAGAGGAGAAATAGGAGGTGATGCTCTCACATCACAATTCAAGTTGGATTTCACCCTTATTGCATGCATGGAAAACACTATACAAGGTTGTGTATGGCACATAGATTTCGATGATTCATTTCATATGATAGGAAGTAAGAAATTCTTTAAAACGTAGAAGAAAAGGACCTAAAATTACACATAAAACTTGGAGATGATGGGAGGTATAGTATGAAAGGGATTGGCACTATCATCTTTAAGAGGTAGTTAGGCTCCCATATTCACTTGAATAATGTAGTGTATGTGACTAGTCCGAAGAAAAATTTAGTTTATGTAGCTGTGTGAAGATAATGGATATGATGTGGTGTTCAGTAAGGGGAAATCTTATCTTAAACATGTTTCTAATGGACAAGTAAAAAAAAATTGTTTTCAAGTTAAAAATATCTACAAGATAGACGTGGATGCATGTGTTGCATTGAGAAACAAGGAAAACAATGTTCAGGGTCAAGATGTTGGAGAGCTTTGGAATAGGCACATGGGACACCTACACCATGGAGCTTTGAAATAATGCAGAAGATTGCCATTGAGCTTCCAAAATGCACTGTTTATCAGCATGATGTGTGCAAGGTGTTATATTTCCTAGAGACATCCTTAGATTGCTTCAAGACCAGTGCCTAGGCACATATAAAATGGTGTGTTTCGAATGATTCACAAGATACTAGATATAAAAATTATGATCTATAGATACATATGTACATTGGAAATAGATTGGTTCTTTAATCCACATAAATAAAACATGGGTTTTTGGTACTTCTTTACAAGTTCAGGTCTTAGAAATAAGCAACAAAATCGTGGAGGCCGAGAGCTTAAAGGCCTTACATCTAATAATATTTTGTAGAGTGTGTGAGAAAGGAAAAGAGAGAAGAGTAACTCATCACATAGAGCATAAGACTTCAAGACTTCTATACTTAACACACAAAGCTTGAGACACTAAGGATTTCTATGCTTATTTTACCTACAAGCAAAAATAATGAATCAAGATGGAGCTGAGAGTTATGATTCAAGTGACGTAGATTTAAATATATAATCTCAATATTACTCACAAGGCATAGACATAAACAATGTTCAGACAAATGAATTCATGAAACAGTTACAGGCATTTGCATTAACATATAGATACTAATGAATCTTTGAGGGGGCTTGAAACACATCTAGCAACAATAATTACATGAATTCAGGGAAGAAGCATGGACATACAAATGAATTAAAAAAAGGGGAACACATATTGTAATATTTTGAAGAGGGAATCACGATTGTTTCCATAATATTCTGAAAAGGCCTCTATTACAAAGGAGATAGAGTCTAAAAATATAACATGCAGTGTTTTCTCTAGAATTTCTGAACCATTAATCCTCTTGAATCCCATGTACTGCTCCATCGCTTCACCATGTTCCCTTAAAGTATCCTATTTGTCGGCCCATCCACCCATTAAACTTTTTTACTGCACAACCAGTACCTTGACATGGTGGGTGAGCTGCATTCCATGGAAACAACACAGTCAAGCAGGAGCAGGTTTTTTTCCTTTGGAATAGGTGAAAACAAGCGTTTTTTGGATTTCCCCATTAGCCCCCCTTATCATATCCCTTCATGTGCCTTTCCTCGCATGTCCGAGAGCTGGGAATAGTGCTTGAGCCCTCAGGTGCTAAGGCCTTCGGACCCATGTCTGGAGGCCTTTTGCTTCGTTATTGATTTTTCCCGCATATCAACACTTCAACATTGTTTTACCCTACTCTATGCTTTTTCTTTGGCGTGGGCCGATAGTATAGATGCGAGGTCCCTATAGACCCTGCCTTAATACTTTATTACATCTGGGGGTAGTGCCTGCATATCGCAATCGCATGTTGGAGGAGAAGGCCCCTTACCCTTTTGTTTGGAGTGAGTCAACACTGTGGACACAAGGTCCTTATAGACCATTCCCTAATACTTTATTGCATCTGGAAGGGAAGTATCGCATGTCACAATCGCACTATGCTAATCTCTTAAACTTTTTTCCTTTAACCACTATGATCGGCAGTCCACGGGGTGAGATCATCATTTCTACATGTCATTGTTGGGCCTCCATTTTGTCTTACTTTTATTTATATCTCTCATGCTTTCGATTCGATAAATGAGTATTTTCGAAGAGTATTTGTTACTTCTTTGTTTTAAGAGGATTAAAATAGCATTAATGAGAGTTTAGTTACGGTTTGTATATTACGTATTATAGGATTAAAACTAGTTTGATTATACTTTGGGACGTGCCTGCAGCATTTTATTTACGTTCCTGCACCAATTGGTATTCTTGCACTAGTTACAGTGAGCTTCCTACACTATGCTGAACTCAAACCTGGTCTTATGCTCTATTCATGAAGGTAGTGGTATTTTGTTGGTAGCATGCAAACTTTTACACTGATATCATTGTGTGTGAAGTTGTACCTGTACTCAAACCCTCCAATTAATGGGGCTCAAATTGTGGAAAATGTTATTGGTAATCCTATGATAATATTTATGCTATCCCTACACATTATGGAAGAAGGATTGGGTTGTTAGTTATTTTTCTGGCTTCCAGTAGCATTGCCTACTTCAAATGTTAAATAGTGCTATTGGTTTGTGTGAGTGGTTCTCTCAGAAAGGAGTGCCACACATCAAAACAATGCATACTTCTTGATTGCAAGGTTGTTGCATTTAATACTGCAAAGGTAACTTCTCAATCAAACATTATAGAAATGCTACCAACCGGGGAGCTTTATGAGGAAAGGTCGGGATTTTTCAAGGAGCAGATTATTTAGTCATTCCCATAAATTTGGTGGTGGCAACTTCTCTTTGGTGGTGACACATATGAGTGAACTAATTCATAAAGATCCGACTTGTTTTTCAATGCTACATGCAACATGAATTTTCATTTTCCTTGGAGAGGGCCATTGATCGACTATGTGATGTGGAATTTTATCCTTGGAATTTCATGAATACATTGAACAGCGTGGTTATGATTTACATGATATAGATGCATATGGTCAGATGCTTAGGGATATTGGATTTGATAATGTCATCACGAAAGATCGCATAGATCAGTTCATAAAAATACTACAGAAAGAGCTTTCTTCTGCAGAGAAGGATAAGGATGCTTTTACCCATGATTTCTCACAGGAACATTATGCATCAATTATTCGTGGGCAGAAGCCAAAATGATGACAAGGGTCTTAAGAGATTCTTGGACAGTCTCCAGTATACTCTTAATGGCATTTTGCGGTATGAGAAAATATTTGGTGAAGGTTTTGTCAGTACGGAAGGAATATAGCCTATACAGCAAAGGTTGATCTATGGAGGAAGAGGACTCAGAAGAGACACTTTTAACTATGCAAGCAGATAACTCTGGCCTCGGGAAAGGGCTTAGTGAAACACCGCATTTATCTAGGATTGATGTTGGAAATCATTGGCCTGAAGATAAATTTTCCACTTTTGGTATCTTGTCTTTCCAGCCTTGTGCCCATCATGGGCCCCAAAACATGCATCTCCCATATCAAGACACTGCTGAGTACTGTCCAATTGATGTGCCTATGGTTCCTCCTGAATTTTCTTCACAGAAACTACCACAGAGAAATATTATGACTTCTAGAACGATGTCCAGCAGCCGATTGTCTGAAAGTTTAGAACGGAATGGCAGCCACATCAACGCTGGAGTTAATGCAATGCCCTCTCCTCATCCATGCCACGTGGTTATGATACAGTGTTTCTACCATCCTACGTGGAGTCCAGCAACAACACCTTTCCAGGAAAAGATCAACGGTTCACCAAAATCATCCCTGCTTTGACATTCAATTGCAAACCAACTTTATTCATGGAAAATTGTTGAGATCTGCTAATTGGCTACTTAAAATCCCAAATTGCAATCTAATGCATATATAATAGGTTGCCTGGAGTGGCAATAAGTTAACTTAATTAGTCAATTAATGAAGCAATAGGGAAATCGATCCAGCCAGATGCAGTGCGCAAGGGGAGTGCGCAGGGGAGAAGAGGAGCTCTCCCAATGTATCATTACAAGTATATCACCACAGGATCTCTCCTCTTGTCTTGCTGGAGCTGAGCATGTCTTCTTGATGCAAAAGACTATTTTTTTAGGAATTAATTGAAGCAATTTTTATTCATGCTTTGTCTATTCATCTATTGCATCTAATGATTATGATTATTGTGTGAATCAGGTTAAGCGAGGGTGTGAGGGTGTGAGCTGTCCGGGTTGGTTGCTAGACCAGCTCGATACCAATCTACATATTTTAAATTAAATAGCATCTAGATTATTATTTTCTATGTGAAAGATTTAACTGTTTACTTATTCAAATTGGCATTATTAAATCTACTACAATGTTTCCCTTTCAACTACAACGTTGATCTAGTTTTCTGCTTTAGAAATTGTTCACGCATTATAAATATTTCTTTATATCAAATATGGATTACCATAACATTTGAATGTATGAGATAGACTTATGTTATAACACTCTACCTCTACAGTTTTTTAAATGCAATCTGAATCCTTTGCTTTGGTCTAAAATCGATGGGGTTGTGTTTTGATTGGTTTCAAATTACACATTTAAATAATTATTAAATGGTGAAATCATTTAATCATTAACTCATGCATCATTAAGCAGTGATCACATATAAGTTTATATTATCTAAAGCTATGATTCTTATGACACAAAGCCAACATGTATAAAAAGGAAATTGTACTATGATAATGTTTAATTGGTATTGTAGTTGCCCTTTAACTTCTGGACAATTCTCAATGATTTATTCCAAGGGACAAGGAAGGCCAGATTCATATTAATTTAATTTATTTCACAAGTTATTTTACTTTCTGATGATTTCAAGTTAACTTTACATAGAATTAGTACAGGCAGAATTAGTGCAGGTAGAATTAGTGCAAGTAGAATGATTTTGAATTGCTTTTGAATTACAGTCTCTCAATATTGTGTCGACATTGTTTGATTTCTACTTATGATTTCCTTTCTGAATTTCCTTTCACATTGTTAATTGCCTTTTATTTCCCACATGATTTTGATTTCCTGGATTGATGTTTTCCTAAATTTTATTTTAGTGCAGGATTTCATTTATTGATGAGATTAATACAAAAGATAGACTAGCATTTGTTTTGCAGGTTGCCATGGGCTTTCTCTAGCATTTCCAGTGTTGCGTGTCGAAGTTCATGAACTTTCCGAATTGATAAATCAAATTTTGGTATATTTATAGACCCTATATTGCACCCAACATTTTTCCACTGTTTTCGGGGAGGCGCTCAGGGGATTGATCTTGGTGATCTTCCACATTTGTTTTTTTCCTTCACCTAGTTTCTCTTGCAATTTTATGTTCTTTGAATTTACTTCTTTCCTGCACTGTTGCTTTAAGGTTTCTCATTTTATCTGATGTTGAAAGAACTCTCCACCCTACATATATATCTATACACCATTCATGTGCTAACGAATGTACCAGTTGGCTTGTTAAAAACCGGAAAATGGTATTTTGAGAAATCATCTAATGAGGAATCTTTATGGTGCCATAGAGACATAAAATTCATCCGATGAAGAACTAACAAATGAAAATTTTAATATTTTGATTGAATATAAAAATGATATTATTAAATATTTGATTTCGAATTGGATTATTTGCAGGAAGAGTGGGAGCAGGGTGAAAACCCACCACTTATCTTTCGCCCCAACTATAGAAAGAGACAGTTCCTTGGAAAGTGTCCACTTAGTAGCCTGAAAATTTGTAAAGAGGATCATCTAACAAAACATTTCCCATTGCTACTAGGATTACTAAAGGTACTCATGAAATCAGGTAAGGAATCAAATCGACTACCAGGTATAACTCAAAGCTCCTTATCATTTCATAGTTGGAATAATTCTTATTTTCCTAAGCAGGTTTCTCAACATTTTTATAATCCTGCAATTTCATGGAAAACTTGTAATCCTCCTCCAAATGAGTATCCTACTTCATGGTCATAGTGGCCCTCTCCTTGGCCCTCATCCTTGAACCAAATATCACCATGGCCTCAAGAATCTTTTGGATCCTTATCTATAGGGAAATATCCCATGAAAATTCAATCATATGAGCACCGACAACAGTCCCAATTTCTTTCCAATGCACCATTAAGTTATCCTACCTCATGGTCTCAGCCGCATGTGCAACCTTACCCTAGCCTCAATCCATACCCTACCCCTTATCATAATCCTTACCCTACTCCTTGTCCTTACCCCTACCCTAGATCTCATTCAAGCACTAATTTGTACCCTAACCCTAGTCCATACCCTTATCCCAATCCAAACCTAAGGCTTAGTCCAAGCATGAACCAAAACCATAACCTAAAACATATCATAAACGTTAATCTAAACCATGAGGTTGCACAATAGTTTGAACCACCTATTCTTCCTGTTGATTCCCATGTTGAATAGAATTATACATATTCCATGTTCAGAAAGGGAATCAATTTGGAAACTACCCCCATTACTGTAGAACATTCACCCCGGGAAGTTATCATTCAAAGACCACAAGAGGAGCAATATTTGATTGGAACCTGTTTTGAAAATGTTGTTGAAACATGAAACCTAGAATCTACCTCAACCATTCTTGTCAATTTGAAAATCAAATATTTGAGCCTGAACTTGAGGGATTTGTCTTTTGTCTTTCACCAGATTCTTTGTGTCTCCAGGAGAGCGACTATCAAACTATGGAAGACTTATATCAGTTGGAGAATCATACATATGTGGATTCCATTGAATCTTGGTTTCTAGCAGTCAACCAACCACCTTATTTCATCCTCATCCGGAAACTCTTGGTACCAAGTCAATTGAAGCAATTGGTTTCTCGTGCTTTGGTATGTCTTGAAGTCTATTCTTTAAAACTAAGTGTGAGCATAATGATTATTTTGTTATGCACATGGCTTCATTGGAAGTATGTCTTCACTTAAAGGTCATATTTCTTTCTTTAAAAATAGGGTAGGATAATAGGAGAAGGGAGAATAATGAATGAAGATGCATAATAACACTCTTGAACTTGTGATTTCCTAAAAGCACAACTTTTGAACTTTATAATATCATGCACTCTCATGGTAAGACTTGTCAGAAGAACTTTACACTTAATGCCTCATATTTAAAGTGACTTTGATTGTTGATCAATATGTCAGTGAAGTATTGTTATAAGTTACATGTAATATTCTTTCCTATTCTAACAAACTATCATCTAGAAAATATTTTCAAGTTCCTCTTCGAAGGGACCGGTAAAAAACCTCCTATGGTGGACCACACCTACAAAACTATAATAAGCTTTCATAAAGAACCTAGGCATGATCAACTCAAGGAATATTTTTGGTCATTATTCGAGATGTTTTTTAAAATAAGTTCTTAGTGTAGCATGACCAACGAGTAAAGAATAATAATAAAAAACTTTTCACCCCATCCTGCACTCTTAAGGAGTAGATTTTCTTCCTCACCTATTAAGTAACCCATCTGAGGTTAATCATAATTAGATTTTTTTTCTAAAAAAATAAAAAACATAAATAAATTAATTGAGGGATAGGATGTCTCATTTTGATCTGACCTACGATGATCATGGGTCCTAAGGAGAATGACATTACCGCACTGGTCACCAAGCTAGGGTAATGGCTTTCAGTTGAAAAAAACTGGAAAATGAGAGGTCTCATCACGAGATGACTTGTTCATTCTTGTTAGTTCTCATGAATGGCACTATCGATAGCAGTTTACCAAGCCAGGACAACGACCTTCAATTAACTTCTAAAAATAGAAAAAGTAAATGATCTTAAATGACTTTAACACTATATCTAATAGGTGGGACAAAAGCATTTCATAAGATTAAAAGGTACCCCTGTCGAGGCTATGGACGTCTGTTGGCAACAGGGCCATGCCTGTGGTATTAAAGTTAACTCTACACTATAATTTACTTGGTTGTTTTTGCTTTCCCTGAACTCACTATTAGTCTCTTTGAGAATGGCTTTAAAATCCTTCTGTTGTTATACCTTCGAGTTCTATCTTTTTGGAATGGTTTTATGGACGTGGGGACCCTTTGCGCAAGTAATTCATCATGCCCAGGAAAGAGGAGATTTAACTATACATGGATAATGGTAAAATGGTCATTGTGGGGAAGTATTACTATGTCTATTTTTAACACCATGCTTTTAAATCATGTCACTCACATTTACAATGAGGATTTTAAAGTGTAATATTTGATCAAGAATTCTTGCGAGATATTATTTTCGAAATTTTAGAAGTTAACTATTTTATTCAAGTAATAACATCATTTGTGCAATTTAGTTTTTATGGTAGATTTAGTTTTAGGTTTTCTTAAAATTAGTGTAAGAAAATAAAGAGTCCAGCAGACACTCTATTTTAGAGAAAGGTTTATCTAGCACAGGAAATGTGATCACGAAAAATTGCAGGAACATCATTTTGAAATTCCTACAAATAATTCTAATTTTGTTCTTTTGCAAGGAAGTAACAGCACTGGATTTCCTTGCATGAGGACATGCAAGATGGTCAGCATGGGGGGATGTTGGGTCTCTGTTTTGTCTTATTTTTATTTATTTTTCTCATGCTTTTGATTGGGTAAATGAGTATCTTTGAAGACTATTTGTTACTTCTTTGTTTTAACAGGACTAAAATAGCATTAATGAGAGTTTAATTACGGTTTGTATATTGCATATTGCAAGATTTAAACCAGTCTGATTATATTTGGGACGTGCCTGCACCATTGAATTTATGCTGCTGCACCAATTGGGTTTCCTGCATTAGCTACAATGGGCTTCGTGCACTATGTTGAACTCAAACCTGGTCTTATGCTCTGTTCATGAAGGGAGTGGTATTTTGTTAGTAGCATGCAAACTTTTACACTGATATCATTGTGTGTGAAGTTGTACTTGTACTCAAACCCTTCGGTTCATGGGGCTCGAATTGTGGCAAATGTTATTGGTAATCCTATGATAATATTTCTGCTATCTATGCACATTATGGAAGAATGGTTGGGCCGTTGGTTATTTGTGTAGCTTTTAGCAGCATTGCCTACTTCAAATGTTAAATAGTGCTACTGGTTTGTGTGAGTGGTTCTCTCAGAAAGGAGTGCCACACATCCAAATAATGCATACTTCCTGATTGCAAGGTTGTTGAATTCAATATTGCAAAGGTAATTTCTCAATTGAACATTATGGAAATGCTACCAACTAGGGAACTTTATGAGGAAAGGTGGGAATTGTTCAAGGAGCATATTATTCAGTTATTCCCATAAATTTGGTGGTGGCATCTTCTCCTCGACGGTGACACTTATGAGTGAACTAATTCATAAAGATCTGACTTGTTTTTCAATGCTACATGGAACAGGCCTTTTCATTTTCCTTAGAGAGTGCCATTGATCGACGATGTGCTATGGAATTTGATCCTTGGAATTTCATGAATACATTAAACAACATGGATATGATTTACATGATGTAGATTCATATGATCAGATGTTCAGGGATGCTGGATTTGATAATGTAATTGCGGAAGATTGCACAGATCAATTGATAAAAATACTACAGAAAGAGATTTCTTCTATAGAGAAGGATAAGGATGCTTTTAATCATGATTTCTCAGAGGAAGATTATGCATCAATTATTGATGGGTGGAAGTCGAAATTATGACAAGGGCTTTCAACGATTCTTGGACAGTGTCCAGTATACTCTTAATGGCATTTTGCAGTATGGGAAAATATTTGGTGAAGGTTTTGTTAATACGGAAGGAATACCACCTATACCGAAAAGGCTCATCTATGGAGGAAGAGGACTTAGAAGCCACAATTTTAACTATGCAAGCAGAGAACTCTAGCCTCAAGAAAAGGCTTAGTGAAACACCACATTTATCTAGGATTGAAGCTAGCAATCATTGGCCTGAAGATAAATTTGCCCCTTTCGATATCTTGTATTGCCAGCCTTGTGCCCATCATGGGCCACATAACATGCATCTCCCACATTAGGTCGTCGTTGAGTACAATCTAGCTGATGTGCCTATGGTTCCTCCTAAATTTGCTTCATCGAAACAACCACAGAGAAATCTTGCAACTTCGAGAACCATGTCGAGCAATAGATTGTCTAAAAGTTTAGAATGGAATGGAGGCCACATCAATGATGGAGTCAACGGAATGCCCTGTCCTCATCTATGCCACGTGGTTATGATACAACATTGTACCCATCCTACATGGAGTCCAGTAACAACATAGTTCTAGGTGTTGTTCGGAAAAGTATCCAATTCGGAATGCCCCTATCCTACTCTAAGGTGTGATAGTGCCTTAGCAACAAACAAGGTAAACTAATTGAGTATTCTTCTTTATGAAATGTAAATGAGGAAGAAGGATCTAACTAACCTGTGTCTTCCGCTAGTTTGTCGATCCAAATCACTCCTCTCTTCAGTAGCTCCCAACTTCTTGCTCCCTCACCGGCCTAGCTTCACCGAATTCCGGCAAGATCACAAGAGAGAGAAACTACACAAAGATACAGATATACATTCATAAAAATCTCAAGATCAGATTAAGCTAAACATGTAAGCATGAAAGAACATCATTGGTACACAACATGTAGGAGAAACTCAAATAGTTTATTGATATGATAATAAAGTCCAAGAGGAGATACAACCAAGTGAGTTCCGATCCAGCATCTACCTCCCAGCAAAGGAATCCCTTCCTCTCCTCCAACAAAGCATAAATCACCCAATGCACTAATCTCAATCTCAAACCAACAGCAATTCTCTGCAAAGTACAAAATTCCAGCCTCCTGAACCTCTGGGTGAGAGATCCATATATAGATGTAAGCAGAGAGGATGAGTCAGCTTATGTTTTGACTTGTGGCTTCTCTCTGTCAGTTCTTGCTTCCACTTGGAGGTTGAGAGCCTCTTACTCATCACTAGTCGAATTCATTGAGGCAAGTGTCATTGGAGAAGATTCTGGAAGCTTCCAGGGTCTTTCCACCTCGTTGAATGAGCTTGCCATTTGTCATTTCCCGCTCAGTGCACCCTGGTAGTGCTTCCACCTGCGTTGCAGTGCACCTAGCGAGTGTAGTCTCTGCATTTCAATGCAGGCAGCTAGTGGAGCCTCTGAATTGATCCTGAATTGACTATTTCTGAGTGGTTTTTGGTGGAGAACATCTGGGAGAAGCTGTCATTGGTTGACCTTGTTCCTTTAGGAGCTGTAACAACATCTTTAGGGACTTTGGATCCCTTGAATTATGGACATTTCATGCTTATAGCTGTAAGGAACAAAAATGTCTATAACAGTTGCCCCCTAAAGTATGAGGCCGCTTATCGGGTGAAATGCTTTATTAGGAGGATCCGAAGTTCATTCAATGCTGGGAGGAGACCTGTAATAAGATACAATACAATACATTATTTTTCATATTTTTTCATGATCTAGCTGAGGTGGGCATTCCCATGCTCAGCTTTATAAATTCATTTTTTTGTACATAGGACAGACAATTGTCTGATGATAGACTGATGATCCTGCTGAAATCATCATCCTTTGGTAGGATGATTGTCTGTGCTCTAATGCTGTACATGTCAATGTCTTTATTTTTCCTGAATATATATCGCAGCCCGGATGGATGAAACTAGATCCGGGGTCTTCAAACTCGTTCGATCTTCACTCTATGTACAAGTCGATCCATGTGAGAGATGTTTTGAAGTCGAACATGGAAATACATCGCTTGATTACCGGTCAATGAGGTAAACCGTTAACAAGTGCGAGAGGAATCACTGATAATGATAATGACCCTCAAGATACTGCAGTACAATTCACGTGGCGTGAATAAAGGACTTGGCGTCGAACACCACGCAAAATCTTTCGGTCGAAGGTCATTGATGTATACCTGTCGCCGGAAGTGAGAAACTTGCCATTGAGGCATGCAAGCTTCAAAGTACTGAAGGGGGTGTTCCTAGATCAACTTCTTGGATAATGAGCTGATGTCGACAAGAAGCGATCCATCAAAGGAGGGCGTTAATGTATCCCACATCAGTGACATGGAACGGAGCAAATGATTTTGATGGAGGTGAAAATGATCTGATGATATATGGTTCAGGGTGGCGGTCATGAAAGAATGAAGGATAATGTATGGTAGTGGATGGGACACGGTTGACTTCTCTGGATGACTTCTCTTGAACATATCGGTGACACTTATGTGATGGATTGGTAGCATTTACCCCAAAGGTGGATGGTATGGCGAGACCATGGCGATGTGACCGGTGAATGAAACAACCCAACCTGACTCAGGCACGGAGTGGAAGTTTCATGTTCAAGAGAGCCTTGCTACCAATAAAGTTCTTTGAGTTTCTTCCCAATTTTTTCCCAGTCATTGCTGACCAGTACCTCTTTATTTTTGTCAAGCTTGAGGAGGATAACATATGCTTGTTCTATGATTTGCCCTTCGGGAAAACCCATCGCTATGTTTTAACGATCCTACCGATAGTGAAACTCGTTCTCGTCTAAAGACAAGTTTGTCGCTATTAATGTTTTTTTAACCAGTTTAACGACAAAGATAACTCGGTCCCTTTTCATTTTTAGAGAGTCTGAAAAGGTACGTAAAGTCAACTCCGAAAATCCTTTTTCGTCATCTAATCCCTTAAGTCCGAAAAAGTATAAAACAATACAGAAGGGATGAATTTTCGATATTTTTAACGAGCCGAACAAAACAAGCGCTCGATCTTTTTGTGCAATAATCCCTCAGGTCCAAAAAGATTAAAATCTAGAGGAGGGATAGCACTTCCGGTCTCTTTAACGAGCTGGAAGGCCAAAACTCGACAATCTTTTCATATTTTACGAGTCAGATGAAAACAGCTTAAAGAAGACTCGTCTTTTGAGGAACGAGTGATAAAACGGGTAGCAGCTGATTCCAGGTAAGGGTTGGAATTTTCCAATCACGGCAGTGTCACAAGGATGGCTAGTGAAATCACTCTTCGCAGATGTTCCTCAAAATGGGTAAACAATCAAATGGAGGTGAATGATCGGCCAATGGAAAAGTGGAGGTGACGGTGCAAACACGACCAAGGCTTTAGTGGCTGATAATGTCACATTCACGGTGGTTATTTACCGGAGGGTAGTTCATTTTTTAACGAGCTTAAACGCGGAAAAACACTGCTCGGTCTTATGTTTATTTTTTAACGAGCATGAACTATGTGCTAAAACTGCTCGATTAATCTAGTCATATGATAAGAATGTCTCATGTAAGATCCCATTTTTTATGGAGCTTGCGCCTTACAAAGCTTTGCTCCTGGAATCCTTTCTTTATGCAAGTTCAGAAACGACTAATCCTACGAGTTTAAAGGGTTAGACCTACAGGTTTAAAGGGAGGACCTAAAAATTTAAAAAATAAATAGCTGCCCCTTGCTTGCATTCAAAAAGGTTTGCATGCCCCCAGGTATAAAACAGAGTTTCAAGGTTACCCCTACTTTAGTCCGATAAAACATTTGTTTCAGCGAGAGAGGCCTACCTCTTACAGGTCACCCAAAGATTGTTCTATTAATCTTTCAAACAAAACACTTCTTCGGCAATGTCTACCGAGATAGGCAAAGGTGATTGACTCAGTTCTATCAACTCACATAACTTTGACAAGAGAATCTTATTCTAGAATAACCCCACTTCCAAGACGGACGGGGTATAGACTAGTCATATTCTCCCGCAGAAACCTACCCTATGCCCAAAGTTTTCCTGCCGAAGCAGACTAGGACGCATGCCCCCTAGGTTCCAGTCATATCCTTCCGAATTACTCGCGCTCATCGGGAGGATGGACGGTGGGTTGAGACATTTCTTGCGTGAAGAGACCACTTAGGGATGTTATATGACTATTTGTGATGCGTGATCTGGGAAATGAAAGCTGGTCCACGAGCTTGAGCACTCTTCCTTCGTGCGGAAAATACAATACTCTAAACAGTGAGGAGACGATGGCTCCCGTGCAATATATATAGTCTCGTCCAAGGAGTAGGTTATAATCCAAGGGTCCTTGAACGACCATCACGTTCATTTGAACGGTCTTCCCTTTCAATGTGATAGGCACATTGGGGAGGATCCCTAAAGGTCGACTAGTTCCTTTATCAAAGCCTGTCAGATTTCTCATTTCAGGCAAAAGCGTTGGCGAACCAAGCGCTTTCCAAGCAGTGGAGGAAAGGATACTCACAGATGGCCCTTCATCAATGATGGTGCCAGCCATGACCATTCTGTATATTTGGACGATAATTCTGAATGGTATGCTTGCTGGCAAACGGGGTCTGCCTAGTTGGTTCCAGTCGAAGGAGACAACTAGGTTGCTTGGTGGTGGGACCGAGTAAACGGCCGGGTATTGCTCTGACGAACTTCCTTCCTGTGATAAAGAAATGGGGGGATTGCCGCCGTGCTCGTCGGAGTCTATGTTGATGAAGAGAATTTGGATGGTGTCATCTTTATCCTCTTCAGTGACTGTATCATTCGAAGATAAATCCTCTGAAGGCAAGACCGGGTCAATTGCTGCCTCGACCTTTTGACTTTCGTCGGGTATGGATTCAGCTGGTTCATCTTCAATGACCGGCGCTTCAGCTGACCACTTGAGTGGGCCAGCTGGATTTTCAACTAACGAAGGACTCGGCAAGAGTTTTTTATATCCAGGAGGAAGTCGTAACGGTGAAACCGGACGATCATCCAAAACTCTTTTCGCTTCGTCTAAGAAGGGACAACGGTGGATGGCATGATTTCCTTCGCACAGTCTACAGGGGGATTTAGCTCTCCCTTTTTGTCCAAGGACTTCACTCTCGCTAGTTGACGGTATGCATTCAACATGGCTATCAGAGGTTGATGCCACCGGATTGTGCAAACGGGGAGACCAGTCCCTTAGTATCCGAGGGATGCAGGGACAATCTCTGTGGAAGTGGTCTCCCTTGCATATGACACATGGCGATTTAGGCCTAGTCACTGCTGTGTGCGGATTTTTGTCAGACGACACTTGTTTGCCCCCAGTCGCTTTTGGCTCCTTCTTCTTCTTCTCTTTCTTCTTCTTTTCTTTCTTCTCCTTAGGAACTTGGTTTTTTGTTTTACCAGTTCCGTCAAGCGAAGAGGAAGGAGGAGAGGAAGAATTAGAGGAAGTAGAAGGCTGGTGGGCAACTCTGGAATGGTCTAACTGTTGATTCGAGTGTTCAGGAATAGTGGTGTTCTGAATGACATTGGTTGAGAAGAGCCAGACCCGCAAGCCAATTGTCAGTCCTGGAAGCGACATTGTGGCCATATGGGGCGCACCAACATCTCCCCAAGAGGAGAAGGGACTAGGATTTCCACCAAGGGGAATTCCTTGGTTGGTGGGTTCCATTTTCTCAACCTAAAGATCAACGCAGGAAAAAAGGGGTGATTGTTCCGTTTAAAATAAATTTTGACGACGCTTTAGACACAACTTGCTTTTTCAATTTTAAAGAGTCGAGAAAAAGCAAAAGATGACTCTAGTCTCCTTCGATGTTTTAACGAGCCCGAAGTGACAAATGCTCGGATGGACTTTTTCTGTTATAGAGTCTGAAAAAGGCCAAAAGGAACTGCTCTAGAGTTCTAGGTAGAGGGTGTGCCAAACTTTTCGCAAAACCGCAGAATACTTTTTAAGGTACGGGTAGTCAATCTTCCCGAATGTTGTGTTCAGTGCATTGCGATCAGTAGGGTGGCCGACACGGCTTCCTAAGGATAAAGGTTTTATGCCTATAGGGGTCTCCCAATATATACTCGATGGTACGTGGGAGCACAATCCGTACTGGCGCTATCGTCTCTCAGGAGGAATCACCCAAC
Organism: Pinus tabuliformis; assembly: GCA_031772625.1. Classification (NCBI taxonomy): domain Eukaryota; kingdom Viridiplantae; phylum Streptophyta; class Pinopsida; order Pinales; family Pinaceae; genus Pinus; species Pinus tabuliformis. The sequence continues at coordinate 1,026,583,702 of CM062813.1, forward strand.
CATCAGCGAGATCGACAGTCACCAGGTTTTACGACACCGGAACACGTCTCTAGCCTAGACCTCTATGTTGTGCGTTAAGTTACAAAGCATTGTTAAGTTCATTCAATTTATATTAGGTTGATCTTTCTTAGAATTTTGCCTTTTTGGATCACCACGAGATGTATGATACAATTCCTAAATGTAGTCTAAAGATGATAAGCAAGCTTTTATATCTTTTCAACAATGAAAATCCTAGCTACAAGGGGAAAAGAAAGACACAATCTTTTCTCAAAGAGCATAGAGCACACTGTAAATGCACTTTTCCTAAATCAAAGCATGCAAACTATCAAAATGCAAATGCAAATATGCATGTATTTGTTTTTTGCTTTCTTAATATTGATGCCTAAAAAGAAAGTTGTTGTACAAATTTGAATTTGATTTCAAGTGAAAACATAAACAAGTTCCTTTTTCGAAATCAAAAAGACGATTACGAAACTTTATGATTTACTTGTTTCGACACTAGAAATGCATAAATTCAAACCAAACGACAAAAGTAAAAGCTCAATCAACTGTGAACAGCAAACAAACTCACTCCTAAGATCAAAACGACACCTACGATAGGACTAGATCTAAGGGCGACAGTATGACTAATTTACTTTTGTAATGGGAAACTGCAAATGATGTAGCAAATACACAAAGAACAAATACAGTTTCTTTATACAACTGAGGCGGAATTGAGGCAAAGAAAAGGGGTTTCAGATAGGTACACTGACTGATAACAGGCTGCAAAAAACAGAGATAAAACTGAGCAAAAGGAAGCAGGGAACCACAGCTGCACAAGGCAAAGGCTGATCAGCGCACCCTCAGCACAGAGAAACTGAACTCCAGCGCAGGTATCCTTCACAGGACCTGTGTTTAAATGTAGAACCTCTTCACAGAGTCTACGCTGAAGCAGAAACGAGAGTTGTTTCTGGGTTCTGGGTCACGGTTTGCAGTTAAATCTACAGTTTTTGGCCGGATCAAAGCTATCAATTAGGTACAATTAGGAGGATGATTTAAAGGAGGACTAAGATCTATCACAAAGGGCTGTTAGAGCACTTGTGGATCAGTTTTTTCAGATCATAAAAACAGGCCCAGTGAGTGGACTAGAGTGGCAGATCTCTACTTTGCATTTGAAAATGGCAAATGCATTTCGATTTAGCACTCCTGAGTTTATGAGAAGAACAACAATAGAAACACAAATAAACTAACAAGATACTTTCCCCAGTGGAGTCGCCAATTTGTTGTTGGGAAAAGTATCCAATTCGGAATGCCCCTATACCACTCTAAGGTGTGATAGTTCCTTAGCAACAAACAAGGTAAACTAATTGAGTATTCTTCTTTAGGAAATGTAAATGAGGAAGAAGGATCTAACTAACCTGTGTCTTTGGCTAGTTTGTCGATCCAAATCGCTCCTCTCTTCAGTAGGTCCCAACTTCTTGCTCCCTCACCGGCCCAGCTTCACTGAATTCCTGCAAGATCACAAGAGAGAGAAACTACACAAAGATACAGATATACATTCATAAAAAGCTCAAGATCAGATTAAGCTAAACATGTAAGCATGACAAAACATCATTGGTACACAACATGTAGGAGAAACTCAAATAGTTTATTGATATGATAATAAAGTCCAAGAGGAGATACAACCAAGTGAGTTCCGGTCCAGCATCTACCTCCCAGCAAAGGAATCCCTTCCTCTCCTCCAACAAAGCATAAATCACCCAATGTACTAATCTCAATCTCAAACCAATAGCAATTCTCTGCAAAGTACAAAATTCTAGCCTCCTGAACCTCTGGGTGAGAGATCCATATATAGATGTAAGCAGAGAGGATGAGTCAGCTTATGTTTTGACTTGTGGCTTCTCTCTGTCAGTTCTTGCTTCCACTTGGAGGTTGAGAGCCTCTTACTCATCACTAGTCGAATTCATTGAGGCAAGTGTCATTGGAGAAGATTATGGAAGCTTCCAGGGTCTTTCCACCTCGTTGAATGAGCTTGCCATTTGTCATTTCCCGCTCAGCGCACTCTGGTAGTGCTTCCACCTGCGTTGCAGTGCACCTAGCCAGTGTAGTCTCTTCATTTCAACGCAGGCAGCTAGTGGAGCCTCTGAATTGATCCTGAATTGACTATTTCTGAGTGGTTTTTGGTGGAGAACTTCTGGGAGAAGCTGTCATTGGTTGACCTTGTTCCTTTAGGAGCTGTAACAATATCTTTAGGGACTTTGGATCCCTTGAATTATGGACATTTCATGCTTATTAGTTGTAAGGGACAAAAATGTCTATAACACTAGGAAAAGAGCAATGGTTCACCAAAATCATCCTTGCTTTGAAATTCAGATGCAAACCAACTTTATTCATGGAAAATTGTTGAGATCTGCTAATCGGCTAATTAAAATACCAAATTGTAATCTAATGCATATATAATAGATTGCCTGGAGCGGCAAAAAGTTAACTTAATTAGTCAATTAATGAGACAGTAGGGAAATCGATCCAGCCAGAGGCAATGCACACAAAGGGAGTGCGCAGGAGGGAAGAGGAGCTTTCCCAGTGTAGCATTACATGTATATCACCAGCAGATCACTCCTCTTCTGTTGTTGGAGCTGAGCATGTCTACTTGATGTAAAAGAATGTTTTTTTAGCAATTAATTGAAGCAATTTTTATTCATGCTTTGTCTATTCATCTATTGCATCTAATGATTATGATTACTATGTGAACCAGGTTAAGCAAGGGCATGAGCTGGCTGGGTTGGCCGCTAGACCATCTCGACACCAATATACATCATTTAGACTAAATAACATCTAGATTATTGTTTGTTGTGGGAAATATTTAACTATTTTCCTTTTCAAATTGGTGTTATTAAATCTGCTATAATGTTTCCCTTTCGACTACAAGGTTGATCTGGTTTTCTGATTTAGAAATTGTTATCACATTAGAAATATTTCTTTATATCGAATAAGGATCGCTAGAATGTTTGAATGTACAAGATAGACTTATGTTATAACACTCTGCCTCTACAGGTTTTAATATGCAATTTCAATCCTTTGCTTTGGTCTAAAATAGATGGGGTTGTGCATTGGTTGGTTTCACATTACGCATTAAAATAATTATAAAATGGTGAAATCATTTAATCATTAACTCGTGCATCATTAAGCAGTGATCACATATGAGTTAATATTATCTAAAGATATGATTCTTATGTCACAAAGCCAAAATGTATAAAAGGGAAGTTGCACTATGATAATGCTTAATTGGTATTGTAGTTTCCCTTTAACTTCTGGACAATTCTCAATGATTTATTTTCAGGGACAAGGAAGGCGAGATTCATGTTAATTTAATTTCTTTCACAAGTTATTTTACTTGACGATGCTTTCAAGTTAACTTTACATAGAATTAGTACATGTAGAATTAGTGCAGGTAGAATTAATGCAAGAAGAATGATTTTGAATTTCTTTTGAATTCCTTCCAACATTTATAGTCTTTCGATATTTTGTCGAAATTTTTTGATTTCCAGTTTTTATTTTCTTTCTAAATTTCCTTTCGCATTGTTAATTTCCTTTTATTTCCTGCATGATTTTGATTTCCTGGATTGATGTTTTCTTTAATTCTCTTTTAGTGTAAGATTTCATTTATTGATGAGATTAATACGCAAGATAGACTAGCATTTGTTTTTTGGGTTGCTAGGGGCTTTCTTTGGCATTTCCAGTGTTGTGTCTCGAAGCTCACAAGCTTTCCAAATTGACAAATTAAATGTTGGTACATTTATAGACCCTATACTGCACCCAATAGTCACCCTGTGAGTGGTGACACGTGGCACCTGGAAATGGCCCCATGTCACCCTTGAAAACACTGAAACCAGGTGACATGTTTCCTCTGCCATGTCATCAACCGTATTACCATGTCACTACTGACGTCAGCTGCCCTATCAGTTAAGAGGGCCAATCGGAGGCTGCCACGTAGTCCCCTGGAGGAGAGGTAAAAGGGCCCACTTGACCCTGTTTTTCAGGAATTTCCTTTGTATGTTGAAATCGGCCCCTCCCCAGCGATTTGGCTCTATATCGCAATATTGGCACCCCGCAAGGTTTTGGAGGTTGTTATGGCTGTGGGACTGTGGGGTCGCTGATATGCGGGATGCAGGATGTGGGACTTGTGGTTTGTGTCACACATGGCCCCTCAAAGGAGAGAGAAAGGGGCTCTGCCTATCCCTATTATGTCTGCCTTTCCTGTGTTGAACTATTTTAGTCCTTCCCTAACAATAAAACATTATGTCGTAGATTGGCCCCCCTAGGTTTTTTAAGTTTTGGATCCCGCTGATCTGCTCATCACCGATTTCGTGGGACTGCGGGACTGCGATATCGACTTTCGACATTATAAAATGCTAATATTCCTTAACCATGCTCCTTGGGACCCTACCAATAGCTAATCACTGATGCCACATGGAGGAGAGAGAAAGGGTGTCGCCTATCCCTCTTTTTTTTGCCTCTCCTGTGTTATACCTTTTCGACCCTCCCCCGAAAGTTCCTCATTTTATCGCAAGATCACCCCCTCCCCCCCTCGAGTATGTTGTGACTACTTGCCTATGGTGATAACAGATTTGTGGGATGTGGGATTTACTATTCCTCCGGCCACCTGATTTTTTGATTGCGATTTTCCTTGCCAGGTCCCAATTGCAAATTTTTATCCATACTTAGCCATTTTCCTCAATCAACTGGTCTTTTCCAAGGAAATCTTTAATTTTCTTTAACTTTTGCTCCATGAGTCCATTTTCAGACTTCCATATACCATTGGAAATATCTTTATGAGCAGTAGGCGCTGCAGGGGGCTATATCAAGCTCTGAGATCTATCTATGGCATGGGTATGTGGCACCAAATTTCACTGTTATTGGACAATATTGATCAACTGAAACTCATAATGCAGTGAGTGACAACACTGGCTCAAATTGGGGGCAATTCCTTGCTAGTAAGGTGTTGAGGACCTGCAGACCAGTAGTCTTTCCTTCCATTGGGGATGGAGTTATTCTTAAAAAAAATATAATTCAGTGAAAAAGAAATTTTTGATAATAAACTGAAAAACTCAAATAACCATTTCAACACACACCAGATATTTAGAGTGAGCGAGAGACAAAAATCTCTAATTTTTAAAATAAAATTTTAGGAACTGACCATTTATAGGCAATTCCAGCAGTTCTTCATCCAAGTTTTCAAGCATGTAGGTGTCATTTCCCCTCTCTTCTGCAATCTTGAAGGGGCCAAACCATAGTGGAACAAATTTCCCATGCTTCCCTTTGTCTTCTCACCTAACATCTCATCTGAGAACTAAATCTCCCTGCTAAAGAGGTCTGTCCTTAGCCTTCTTGTCAAACAAAGATTTCATCCTTTGTTGATAGTTTGACAGTTTGGTCCCCACCTACTCTCTGTTCTCGTGGAGCTCCACCAACTGATTTATTCTTCTAGTCAAGGCGCTAGGCTCTTGCTTGGATTCCTGCAGTAACTTAGCTACTGGCATTGCTAATTGGATAGGGAAGACAACAACATTTCCATATAGTAGCTCAAAAGGATATTTCGCAATGGATGTTTTAGGTGTTACATGGTTAGTCCATAGAGAAAACTTTAGTTGAGAGTCCTAGTTCCTTTGATTTTCAGTGCTGGTCTTCTTTAGAAATATCACCATAGTTTTATTAGAAGACTCAGCCAAGCCATACCCTTGAGGGTAATATGTAGTGGAGTGTCGAATAATGATGTTGAATTTGTGGCAGAATTTGGTAAACTTGGCACATTTTAAGATCTATTCATTATTCGTAATGATTTTAAAAGGACACCCAAAGCGAGACAATATGTTCTCTTCCATGAATTTGATCACCACTGAGTTAGTAGCATTCCTAGATGGGATAACCTCTACCGACTTGATGAAATAGTCAGTGGTTGTTAAAATCCATTTGTGTTGGCTACTAGAAGGTGGGTTGATTTCTCCAATGCCCCACTATCTAAAGGATTCCTCAGGGGGAGAGGAGCAAACTACTATCTTTCAGCAAATAACTGACATTTTTGGCACGACCTGACTTGAGAATAAAAATCTCCAAATAGCGTGGGCCAGTAAAATCATGCCTTGATGATTTTGTGTGTTGTTTCCTTCCAACTGTAGTGTCCTCCATAAACTCCCCCATCGAAAACCTCAATCACTTCACAGGTTTCTCTCTCAACCACACATAGCAGCACTACCCCCAACAAGAACTTCCAATAGAGAAGTCCATTAGATATAATGTATTTTTGTGCCTGCAATCTCATACTCCAGTATTTAGATATATCGAGTCCCAAGGGGCATATTAGGAATAAGAGATAATGAACAATGTTCTTATACCTAGGCAATCCCTCATATCTGGAATAGATCTTTTATTCAGCCGTATTAATTCTACTTTGTTCATCCTTTGGAGTGCCCTCCTCTATGACCAAGCTTATTCCCAGAGCTTGGTAGTTGGATTCAGAAAAAATCTTGGCCAACCCCTCGCCTTTGATGAGCTTATTAGGCTTCATTTCCAGCTCATATTCCTGTATTTTAGCTATCCATATGCCCCACTTCCCTTCGTTGTCTCCCTGCACCAGAATGTCTATGGCTGTAGTCGTTGGGACAAATGTTTTTATTTTGGATTGCAACACATACATACGAAATGACTTTAGCGCCTTGACCAGTGAATAAGCCTGTTTCTCCAATATATCATACTTCAACTTAACGTCCCTTAGGACTTGCCTACAAAAGGAAATAGGCTGTTGATAACCATCTTTATTTTTTTGTAACAACATAAGAGCAATGGTATGTGGAGAGGTGAAAGAAAAGATGTAGAAGGGCACTAAATAATTGGGTTTGACTAGCAATGGGGCCTCAACCAAAGCTTCCTTGACCCTATTGAAAGAATCACAGGGGATGGAGCTCCACTTAACTTCATTCTCCTTCATGAGCATATATGTGATACCTTTAACTATCTCAATGTAGTTGGGTACGAACCACCTTAAGAAATTTATCCTCCCCAAAAAGGCTTGGACTTATTTCTTGTTTCTACACAAGGGAATGAGGCTGATGGCTTTGACTTGTTTTGGATCAATCTTCACTCCTTCCTGTGCTACTATGTGACCAAGCAACTTCCCCTCATTTAGGGTGAACTGAGATTTCTTTGGATTCAGAGAGAGGCCGTACCTTCCACACTTCTCCAAAGAAATATTTAAATGGAGGATATGCTCTTCATCATTCTTATAAAAGATGGTGATGTCATCCAAGTAAACTACCGCAAGTTTAACTTTCTTTCCCATGAAAGCTATGTCCATAGCTCTCTAGAATGTGGCTCCTACATTTATCAACCCAAATGGCATGCAGGCATACATTAAGGTCCCCCACGGGGTGGTGAAAGAATGTTTTTTGTGGTCCTCAGGTTGGACCGCCACTTGGTTATATCCTGAGAATTCCTCCTTCATGGACATTCTAGCCACACCCACTACCTTCTACAATATATTATCCATCTTGGGCAGAGGGTATTTGTCTTTTAGGGATGCTCTGTTTAAATTTGGTAAGTCCACGAACAACCTTATCTCTTTGTTCTTCTTCCAGAAAGGGAGCATATTAGCCACCCACTCAGAGTATCTTAGGGGGACTATGATTTTTTCCTACAGTATCTTTCTTACCTCATTTTCAATGGAGGGGAGTAAGATTGGGTTTATTTTTCTGTTTACATGGATTTATCCCACTCTTCAGAGGAATTCTATGTTGAATAATATTTGTGTCAAATGATTTCAAATTATCATAAGACCAAGAAAATACATCTTTGTAAGTTTTGAATAGATCTAAATACCCCTGTCTCTATTGCGGGGGGACTCCTTTGGAAAACCTAATCATCTGGGGTTCCTCCTTTGATCCAATGTTGGAATCTTCGACTTGTTCATCCTTCTTTGGGGCCATTGGTTTGGATGCTATGTCATCTTTATTGAAAGGTATTTCTAGTGGAACAAGTCCATGAGGGATGGTGTTCCCTTTCAGTTGCAAAATGCTTTTCCCAACCACTGTGTCTTTCCACAGAGTTGCTTCTTGTTCTACTTCTTCTTCTTCTTCTTGATCAATGGTGGAGTGGGAAAACTCCCCAAAGACTTCTATGAATCTTTTTACTTGCTTTCCATCTTCGAATACCTACCTGTGTTTGACATTATTAGGTATTGAAGGCCTATGTCTGACTTCTATCTCATATCTCAGGAGTGGATTATGTGGGCACCTGGAAGTGCTTGTAGCTACCGCAAGAGAGTCAGTCGTCTTGTTTTCTTCCTGGGGAAAAAATTAGATGTTAAAGGCTAGGAAGAAATTTTTGATTAAGTCCCACACTTCATTTCTGTATGTTCTCAGCCTCGGTGTTTGGCTTAGTATTGGTCTCGAATATGCTTCACGACTAGCTCAGAATCTCCATAGACTGATAGGCATTCAATGTTCATGGTTCTCACCATTTATAACTGTAGGAGCAATACTTTGTACTCCACTACATTTTTGGTCACTTCAAATTTGAGCTTGAAAGGGAGGTGTATCATGCTGCCTTCCAAAGATACCAAAAATATTTCAGCTCCATTCCCATATTTTGAGTTTGCTCCATCGAAGTATAACTTCCATACCTCATTTTCATTTTCCCACAAGTACTCTGACTGCCCTATCAAGTGTACTAATATTTCCTCTAGAAATATCTTATCCTCTTCTACGAACAGACTAAAGATGTCACTATCCTTCCCATGCACTCGCGAGTTCACTGAGCCTTTAGCTAGGGTCATGGTTTTCACAAAATGGGATTCTCTTTACAACTTTCTTTGCTCACCTCCAAAAGTGGGAATGATGGAATAGGTAACATCTAGCTTGATAGAGCCACCCACCTTGGAACCCCAAGATCTAGATAAGAGCATTCCAAAGTGAGGAGGTATGTCTGCCACGGCTACATCCAAGACAAATATCTTCATCGAGATCTGAGCCAAGTTTACCACCATATCCTTTATCATGCCTAAGCACTTGACTCTCTTCGAGTCGATGGAGTACAAGTCTTTTTATGGTCTAGTGATCTCAAACCCAGTTGTTCCATTACTGATAATGGCATGAGGTTCTGTGAAGATCCTAAATCCAGCATGTAGTTATGAAGCAAAAGGTTTTGGATCATCAAAGTCACATAAAAAGGTGTAGTAGAGGGATCCAACTCTTCCACATGTAGCCCAAAAACATCCATTGGCCTCCCCTCCTCGAGGTTTAAACTATCATGGGATGGTGCTGAGCGAGTTGGGTGCATGAATTGTGAGGCTTGAGCTTTATAATGAGGCTACTTTAGGATCTCAGTCAAAGGAATAAGAATTTTTACCTTTTCCATCTCCTTTTGGAGATTGAACGTATGTTGGGCCTTTTCTCAATCTCCATGCTCTATTCTTTCTCACTTCTTGTTGGTAGTTGTCATCAGAACATGTGCCTCTTTTTCTGTGTGTCCCTTAGGACTATTTCTCTCCTTGTTTGTCGAGACTCCTGTCATGAGTGGGTCAGGATGTAACTTACCCTTTCCTTTGTCTGGGTCTGGAGGAGAAACTTGGGGAGTAGTTTCCCCTTGTTGTTCTGGTTCTCTTCTCCTCTTCCTCGAATATCTTAGATTATACTTATGTTGTGGTTTTGTTTGCATGAACTCTATAGACTTTCTGCAATAATAATCCATATCATCTTCATCTGTTGTTGCTTCTCTGTGATAGTTGGGCTCTTGGTGAGCTATATTCTCATGTTCCTCTTCAGAAAAACCATCATATATGTTGCCCTGCATCTCTTGAGTATCTGAAGATTGTTCGTTGAGACTATCTTCCAAGTATAAGGGGTGAGGAATTTGATCCAGTTGATCCTTTATTTCTCTTGGAAGTAGTTGTAGTGGAGGCCTTCTACATTGTTGTTTATATCCCTAGTTTTTGACTTTAGCATTCTTCCTAGAGAGGTTTTTATTCTCGATTTCATGCTTCCCATCCTTTTGTGATAAACTCTTGACGAATTTATCTATATCCTCCCATTTTGCGTCTGATGCTTCCCCAAATCAACCAGAGGAGGATGCATCTTCTTTGTCTCTTTTGGGTTGAGCAGGTTCTTGCTTTGCCCTCGACTTCCCTGTCAAGGCAAGGTTTGCTTCCACTTTGAGAGCATCGATCTAAATTTGGTCCACAGTGGTAGATTTCCTTTCTCTCAGGGTAAAACCAACATCAGAGTCAAAGGCTCCTAAGGAAACCACTCGAGTTATAGTTGGGAGAGGCTTTATGTTAACTCGTAGGGTTATTGAACTGCTTATTGAATCTTTTGATAAATTCTATAGTATCCTACTTCAAAATTTTTCTTATTGCATTGAAATTAGTAAGGAGGTGCTACTTAATCAGTTGGGCTTTTCTAAGGCAATCTTCAAATTTATTTAACTTCTTCTCTAGGAGTCCATTTTGGCACTTCCATATACCATTGGAATGATATTTCTGAAAAAAAGGCACTGGATGGGGTCTAATCAAGCTCTAATAGTGGCACAAAACTTCACTACTCATGGACAATCTTGACCAACTGAAACCCACAATGTAGTGAGTGACAACACAAGGGATGCACTCTTGGAAAATATGTCAAATCCTCCTTCCAGGGCCGAGATAGCAGAGTTGGAGCCATGTTGGAGCAAGTTCACTCAAATGTGTGTGGACGATTTTCTATACATATACCTGACTTGTATACAATGAACTTGCATGTATATGTAGCTTTGTCAATGGTGAACCTGTGTATACCTCTCTTTCTTCATTCTATGAAGACTGATATATAATTATTTGCTATTTACCTATTATATTGTGATCTTTCATCTGAGTGAGTTGCTTTCTGAACTGATTCCTTGAAGCTGCCCTGCATTTCATCACATCTATAAACACTCCTATCATGCATTCTGTCACATCTGATATCTCTTCTGTAGATTCATCTGGTTACCATATACAAGTGAATTGTTATGCTAAAAGTGGGTTTCCATCAAGTACAACACATACATCATAATGCCAACAATCTCCCCCTTTGGAATTGATGGCAACAACCAACAACCACACCAAGTCACTCTCCCCATTTGACATCAAGGGAAAAGGGTCATGCACCCCCTGAGTGCATGTTGAATTCTCTGATATGCTGAAGTGTGATGATTAAGCTCCCATGATCGAGTTGATGCTCCCCCTAAGCATAAGCAAAGTCTACAAAAAGATGTTCTAAAAGAAGAAAATGACTCTATACATATATCACAAATGACCTTCCTATCACCGATGACTCACACATATATCCATCTCCCAACCAAGTTGGGATATACCAAATTTGACTCATCCACCCAAGCAAGTGGGGATATATCAATTGTTTATACATGTCAAAAACAAGAAACATTACATCATCCATCCATGCATAGTGGGGTTACAAATTACATCATATGACTCATGGGTCTTTAAAAGATATACATGACATTTTTTAACAAGGACCAAAGACCCAAAAAATACTATGATAGTCATCAGCAACTATCATACACCATATATGAGATGCACCATAAGCATCTGTCAGCAACATCAAAAACCTGTATATGTCCATCATTAGTTCCCAAAATATCAGTAGATTGAAACCATCATCAAACAGAGTAGATAATTGACAGAACCATAGTAGACCCCCCTTTTTTTTGAGTCTGGCCTATTTCTTTTCTCTAAACCAACATATACGCGATTGTTCCCACTACGCGACTATGCTTTATGAAACTTGCATATAACCACCTTTCTAAAGAAAACAGGTTTTAACAATAGGACGATGGAACATCTACTCCCAACTTTTGCCTGGGATATTCAAATGTCTCTCTGGGTAGTGGTTTAGTGAATATATCAGCAACCTGTTCTTTGGATGGAACATACTCCAATTTCACTTTTTTTTCAAGCACTTGTTCACATAGAAAATGATATTTGATGGGTATGTGCTTGGAGTGCATCCCCAAGCACATACCCATGATTGGATTCTTTGAAATACTGATGGCACTTGTATTATCACATAGAATGGAGATGGGTGGGGTACATGTGATCTAAATGTCTTGCAAGGTTTGCATCATCCAAAGTAGTTGTATGTAGTAAGATGCAGCAACCACATATTCTTCTTTAGTCGTAGATAATGCAATTGAACTTTGTTTCTTGCTGAACCAAGACACCAACCTGGAACCCATATAGAATGCACCACCACTAGTGATTTTTTTGTCATCAAAACTTCTTGCCCAATCTGCATCTGTATATGCATGAAGTGTAAGATCTATATCTCTAGGATACCAAACCAAAGTTCTATGTTCCTTGAAGATATTTGAAGATCCTTTTGACTGCATGAAGGTGTGATTCCTTTGGATTTTCTTGGAATCTTCCAACAATTCCTACTGCATGCATGATGTCTGGTCAGGTGCCTGTTAGATAAAGTAGACTGCCAATCATGGATCTGTAAGTTGGTTGATGTACTGCTGCTGATTCATCCTTTGAGCTAAGATTGCATCCTGTTACCATTGGGGTACATACTGGTCTAGAATCTTCCATGCCGTACTTCTTCAGGAACTGTTTGAGATATTTGGTTTGTGAGAGAAAAATACCATCTTTATTTTGTTGAACTTGTAGACCAAGAAAATAGGTAAGCTCACCAATCAAGAACATTTCAAATTCTTTCAGCATTACTAAAGAAAAATTTTGACTCAAGGATTCTTCATTGCTACCAAAAATGATGTCATCAACATACACAACAATTATTAGCAATTTACCAGTGTCCATCTTTGTATATAGATTGATATCTGCTGACCCCTTTGAAAAACCCTGTTGCTGGAGATATTTGTCAAGATGGTAATACCATGCCCTTGGAGCCTCTTTTAGACCATAGAGGTCTTTTTTGAGTTTGCATACAAGTTTTGCATCATTTCCAAGAATGAATCCTTCTAGTTGTTCAATATATACTTCTTCTTCTAAGTCTCCATTAAAAAAAGTAGATTTTACATCCATTTGGTATACTTTGAATTTTTGAAAACTAGAAAGAGCAAGAAACATTCTTATGGCTTCAAGTGTAGCAACAGGTGCAAAACTTTCTTCAAAATCTCTACCTTCTTGTTGAGCATATCCTTTACAAGCAAGTTTGGCCTTGTTTCTAATAACTTATCCATTTTTGTTCAGCTTGTTTTTGAATATCCATTTAGTTCCTATGATATTCTTATCATGAGGTCTACGAACTAATTCCCAAGTATTATTCTTTTCGATTTGCTCATGTTCTTCATTCATGTCCTTGACCCAACATTCATCTCTACATGCTTCATTTACATTTTGAGGTTCATTGGAAGATAGTAACGCTAGATAGCTTGAAGCTTCAACAATGGTTCTTCTAGTCAGCACACCTGCCCCTTTTTCCCCTAAAATTTGAGTTTCTGGATGATTTTTTTATACATACCTGGACAGAGTCTTTTCTTCTATTGCTATCTCTTCTTCTAGTTCTTCATTGGTTTCTTCTTCAGAACTAGTGTGATTTGATGTGGGAAAATGATCCTCATCTTCTTCATTGTCATAATCTTTGGTTTTTATCTATTTTGGATTTTTGCATGCTTCATCAACCACAACATGAATACTTTCAATAATTTTCCCAAGTATTTTATTGTAACATTTATATCCTTTACGTCGGAGAGAGTAGCCAAGAAGAATACCTTCATCTGCTTTGGGTTCAAACTTACCAAGTTTTTCATCATTCCTTTTTATGTAACATTTGCTTCCAAAAAGTTTGAAGTATTTTATAGTAGGAGTCTTACCATACCAAAGTTCATGTGGAGTTTGAGTGCTTTTTACCCGAACATTTGCTTGGTTGAGAATAGTGACGACAATGAATTCAGCTTCACCCTAGAAGGTTGCAGAAGTTCCAGATTCATCTAGAATAGCATGAGCCATTTGTTGAATAGTTTTGTTCATCCTTTCTACCACTCCATTTTGTTGAGGAGTCGTTGTGGTGGAGAACTACACTTTTATTCATGTTGTTCACAAAATTCGAAGAATTCATTCGAGTTAAATTCCCCTCCTCGATCAAATCTGAGGCGTTTGATTTTGCGATCTGATTCATTTTCAACCAAAGCTTTGAAGGCTTTGAACTTTTCAAATGCTTCATGTTTATTCTTTCGAAGACCTATCCAATACATTCTGGAAAAATCATCAATGAATAATATAAAGTATTCTTCTCCATGAGGTGACTTTTTCCTTGATGGTCCACATAAATCAGTATGAACAAATTCAAGAGGCTTACTAGCTGACCCTTCCTTTTCGATGAAGTGAGATCTGGTTTCCTTACTGAATTAACATGATTTGCATATAGTATTTTTAGGAATGTTGATATCTGGAAGATCATAAACAACCTAGAATCTACATGCATTTCTTATTTGAGAAAACCCTAGATGTCCCAATATTCTATGCCATAGCTATTTTTCATCATTTTTTCTTAGATAGCATTGTTGTTGTCCTCCCTTGAGTATGTATAGGTTGTTTGGAGTTCTTGTCCCTGTTAGAGCCTAGATTTGTCTCAAGCTGAAAAGACAAGGTTCTAGGTCCACACCAAACCACGCTCAGCCTCATAGCTAGCCCTACGACGACAGGAGAGGGCTCTCTCCAGGTCAATCTCACCGAAAGATACTCAATGGGGCTAGAGATGACTATTTTAGAAACTGATTTTAGCCTAGGTATTAAGTGTAAAGGATTTGATTTGAGTTTTTTAGGGTTTTTGTTGGAAAAAGGGAAAGGCAAATTTGGGTCCGGGGATGAGGCACAGTTTCTGCAGAGATCTAATTGGGGCAAGGAAGGCAATCATTTTGATGCTTTAAAGTGAGTGATATGGATAGATCAAACTGGTGAGGAGCTAAGGAGAGCAAGAAAGTCTTAAGAATTCTCCTTAAACAAATGAAAACATGGAAATTTAAACAAATTCAGAGGCAGAGCATAGCAGTTAATGGATTCTACCTTAATCACTCATTTGTTCAAATTCAGAAGAAGAGATAGGAAAATGATACACATAACACTAATGAACTTACAATTACTTAGAGAAGAACACCATCAAAACATAAAGCCACATGGATCCCAAACAGTGCTGCAAAACCCTGGTCTTTCCTTTGCCAAAAATGCAGGAATGAATGTACAATAGAGTGCCAAACTTTTCCCAAGAGTCCACCCTGAAAATTACTTAGAAATTACATAATATAGGCAAGCCAACCTATTCTATTGCCTCTAGGGGTTGAGCTCATCATTCTAGGAGTTGTTTCAACCAATTCTAAACAAAGCACTAAAATCTAGGCAGTCAAAACAACTTGCCTCTATAAGGTAGGAAACTGATTCATTCATTAAATTTTCACCTTTTTAGAGAATGAATCCTCTAGAACAAGTAACTAAGTGCCAAAATTACATCATGTTCACTCAATTACATCAAGATAGGTCAAAAATAACATCACAAAGTAGAACTAGTCAAACTGGCTGAATTTCTGAGCTGGAGGGTTAAAAATTTGGCACAAAACCTCTATGCCCCGTGCCAATTACTGTATGCCTTGCGCCACTTTGATGTTGTTTTTTAGGCACGTTCTAAAGTCCAAATTGAGCCCAAGTGTGCTTTTTGGAAATCCCTACCCGTCTACTTTCCCACCCAAGTGGAATTTCTGAATTTGGTGCCCATTTTCCCCTCCAAAACCTCAATCTCTCAAGACTGCTTCCTGTGTGTGAAAATAGGGGCAGAGAGGTCATTTTTAGGGTGTTTTTGACCTCTTGAGGACTCTAAACTTGCCCAAAATTCTAGGCCATGCACCAACAATGATGATTTTTAATGAAAAATCCAAAACTATAAACGTTTTTTCATTTGGAGACTCCAATCATAAGCGTGCGCCACATGGCGCGGCACACAGGGAGAAAAACCTTGTTTTTTGCACAAAAATTTACAAAAATACCAAAAATGCCCAAAATTTCTTGAAATTTGGGCTGGAGCTTCTTCATCAAGTGTTATGCTAGGCTAAAGAGGCCTCAGCTAATATCTGAAGACGAACAAGCTCCCTTTGCCTCTTTTGCTTCCTTATGGCCTTCCTCAATTTTGCCTTGAAATTCCTGATTCGGGCCTTGCACAGTTTGTTTCATGCCATGTAGTGGAAAGCCATGTGTCTCAGTGATGAATGGTCTTTGTCGGCCTTATCCAACAGCCTCTCTGGGTGCATGTTAACTCTCTCAAGATTGGCCTCCCGATCCTCATTAATCTCTTGCTCCAATGACGTGAGCTCAACTCTTCTCCTTTGTGCAGCTTGGCTATGCTCACGAATGTTTTGTAGCTCCATGATTGCCTGTTAATCCCCAAGCTATTTGTTTCTCAGCTTCAAGTATTTCATGGTCCACTTAGCCCTCTCCAAGTCAAGGGACAAGGCTTTGATCTCTGTTTGCTACTCCTGGATGATCTCTCTAAGTTTGGCGCTTTGTGGACCCGTATCTGTATCATCATCATGAATGAGAATGAAGTCGGTCTCTCATTCACCTGATGGCTCACCTGAAGGCCCCTCATCCTGCATTGGCCTCTTGCCTTTGTCCTGTACCTGTGATGCTGATGGAGGAAACGAGGCCCCTTCCACCCCGGGTGGAGATAACGGTCGCTTTGCCGCTGCAAAAAAATGTCTGGTGCCTCTTTGATATGTGATGAAAACTGGCACACTAGCAGTCTCATGGTGCTCATACTGATGAGAAGGTTCACCTTCATGCTTTACCTCTGATACTCCTCGTGAAGCTCTGAAGAAGTCACAAGAGATGAAATCATCCCAAGTGATGCCCTGCAATCCAAGCTGATAAACCACCAAGATCTTAATAAGAGCAAAATGATATACACTGTTAAGTTGCTGCTGAGGGGTTTTATGTTGTATAAAGGTGGTCATCCTCTCTATGTTCCAGCAAATGAAATACAGAATGTTCATCATCTGTACTCTGGTGAAATGCATGAGCAACCTGATGTGATAAGCATAAAGACGAGAGAACCATCCCTCACAGCTGAAATATTTCATGATCAATCTCATTAGTGGAGCATATTCATCGTTCAAATACCGGAATGGGAACACTCCCTTGAGCTGCCTCAAGAAACTAGTTTTAATGTATGGCTCATAATGTTGCCGGTCAATTTTTTGTTTCTTGTGCCATGGTTCACCAATGTTCGGTATACCGGTTGCTAATGAGACAGATTGTGGTGTAAGTGTGAAGGTGACACCAGCCAAGATAGCTTTATCTCCGTGCAAGTGCAACAAAAAAATACGAGCCAACTCATGATGAAATTGGACACTAGCCACCTTTTGACAAAACTCATAGCATGACTGGTGCTGAAAGCACTGCATAGCAAGAGGGCAGGCCTGCAATTCTGCAAGGGTGGTCGGTTCTTCCCTAACATGTCTAACACTTTTATGAGGCCTTCAGGGTGCCTGTTCTTCCAAAGGAGAGTCACTTTGGGTTTCTACCTTATAGTCCAATGAATTCTCAGATGCCACGACTGTTGTACAATATACCTTGAAGGAAGGATGTTGTTGTATATGAACTGTGCTTGAGCTAGCTTTTAATGATGTAAAAAATTGTTGTGTTGTGATTCTGCCACCAAGGGGAAAAAACAAATGCAACCAGGGAATGTTAGGAAGGGGAAAACAGTAGGGGATTAGGGAATATTGAAATAAATTTAATTAGGGAAAGGAGGGGGATTTTATGTATGGGAATAAGTTTTAGGGTATAGGATTATTGTATAGGTTTTGAGGTGTGAGGTTG
The DNA here is from genome assembly GCA_031772625.1 of Pinus tabuliformis. Classification (NCBI taxonomy): domain Eukaryota; kingdom Viridiplantae; phylum Streptophyta; class Pinopsida; order Pinales; family Pinaceae; genus Pinus; species Pinus tabuliformis. The sequence continues at coordinate 1,026,601,535 of CM062813.1, forward strand.
GAGGATTTGGGATAGAGCATGTAGGAGAAGGGAATAATGACTTTAGGTGATAGGGAATTAGGGATTGGTGAAGATAAGGGAACAAGGGGAAGGAGAAATGATTTTGGTGGAAAAACTATGAGTTCTGAAACCCTGGCAGCAAATTTGTTTGTGTTTATAGAAAAAGGGTTTGAATTGTTCTTTCAACCTTTATCACCCCTACACCACCATCTCTTATCATAAATGTTGATGCAACATCAAGAAGAAAGGTCTACCTAGAAAATCCATGCAAGGTATGAAAAATTGGTTAAGTTTCATGCAATATTGAGCTTTGAAATGTGTGCATCGTGCCAAGAACCCAGTGTGCCGCGCGCCTTCTGTGCGTCGTGCCCGTTCAAAATAACACTGGGCAGAAAGTCACAGTGCGCCGCACCTTTTTCCAGGAAACTTTTGGAGGCCTTCCCGGCGTCAAAATTGGGTGCAGGATAGCTAGTTGGAAAGGTATTTGAGTCTACTTTCTAAAAATTCTTGAATTTTTTAATTTAAATTTCATTTCCCATATAAAAAATCAAATCTCCCAAGACTGGTAAAAATGTGCCAAATGAGGCTGCCTCAAGGTAGAGTGTTGTTGCAGTCAACCTTTGAATGCCTTCCTCAACTCCAAATTGAGCTCAGGATAGCTCATTGGAAATCTATTTGTGTCTAATTATCATTTGATTGATTAAGAAGGTCATTTGACAAACCAAGCTAGGAGGAAACTTGATTTTACCAAGGTTACTTCAGAGGTGCACCAATTCTCCCGAGGTGATTGTATTTTTGACATTTCTCTAAAACCATGACACCTGTGTAAAACGTGAAGGAGGTTTTTATTCCTTGGCCTATTTTGGACAGAATATCTCTCATTTTTCCCAAATTCATCTTTTATTTCTCATAAACATCATTTTAGTGAAACCTATCCTGATGTGTGGAACAGGGGATTTGTCGAAATGAAGCGAAATGAAGGGGATAGGGGGCTTCTAAATTCTTGAGGAAATTTTGCTAGGTAGGAAGGGATGTTAGGAAGTAGGGGAAAGTGGAATCTCAGAAATTGAGTGAGGGGAAGGGGTCCAAAAGGGAAAAACGCATGCCTAGCCTCGAAAATAGGGTTTGTAGCAAGAAACTAGGGTTTGTGCGAAAATGAGGAATTTGGGGGATCGCAGTGATGGGAAGTGTTTAATAAGGTACTTTAAGGATAGGGGAAGGTGTATAAACATCAGGATACAATTTTTGTTGATGATTTGACTGTCTAAGAGAAATTGCATTCAAAACCCTAGGAGAGGGAAATGACCTTAGCTAGGCGCAACTAAAGCATGAACAAGGTGTAAAATGACCCATTGGAACTTGACATGATAATGAAAACTTCTGAATGACGGCGCACTCATCTAAATGGTGACATGGACTGACATTTGGACAACTTTGGAAGGAGTACAATCAAACCCTAGACCTAATACCTAGTGACCAAATTTTGCTTGAAGACACACTGAGATGACAAAATTTGACCTTGACACCTTAAAATCACTTTGTAAGAGCATGTTTCATCATTGGAGCAAGGCTGGAAAGATTGACACTAACATTCCCTTTGATCACGGTTTCTCTTCTATTAAGCTCACGAACAACACATCCATTTGATCGAAACACTACTTCATTTCCTTGATCACACATTTGACTCACACTCAACAGGTTATGCTTTAAGCCACCAACATACATAAAATTCCCAGCTTTAACATTTTCTTTCAAGAAAACAGAGCATTTACCTTTTATGGTAGCAGGAGTGTTGTTTCCAAATGAGACACTCTTTTCCTCTTCTAAGGCATTATATGAGTGTAGTTTTTCTTTGTCACCTGTCATGTGTTTTGAGCATCCACTGTCGATGTACCATTGGTTTTCTTATCCTTCTGCATACAAGGCTATACCACATCTTTCTATTTGTGGTTCTTCCTTTCTCCATATTTTTGGATTTAATTTTGTTTGCTCCCTTTGGGCTATTTGCCAAAATTTACTCCTGCATTCAAATTCTTCATGGCCAAAGTTGTTACAGATTGAGCATTCTATTTCATTTTCCTTTGATTTCATGCTTCTCTAGTCATGATAGTTTTGTAAGCAACACATTGAGCATCTTTGTGTCCAAAATTATGACATGAGAAACATTGACCATTAAATAAGTTCCTGCAATTATCTAATCTACTGACCTGTTGATTGAAGTTTCTATTGATATTTATCTTGGAAGAAAATATAGTATGATTTACTTGAGGTTGATTGTGGCTTCTGTTCATCCTTGAAGTAAATTGAGAGTGATTCACCTGGTGATATTCTTTATACCTTTACTGATGATTGTCAAACTGTTCACTGCTCTTTGTTGCATCAAGATAGCTTTTAGTGGAGGTTGATAGCTCTTGTGATTGAGATGCTTCTTCAATATATCCAAGACCTGTCTTTACCAGAGGAGAGCGCTACACTTTGATAATTTCATTTAAGGTTTCTGATCCTTTAGCAAATCTAAGATTGAGAGCTTTTGTTTCCTCAAGATCCTTTCTTAGACCCACAATTTCACATTCTAGCTTTTCATTGTGTTTTTCTCTTTCAACAAGTTGGTATGCCAAGGTATCGATAATCATATTCTATTCTTCTAAACAGATTTTGAGTTTAGAGATTTATTCATAAATATCACCTTCATCTAAAGCATCCAAAAAATCATCATCTTCATAAGCCATCAGAAGTCTATAGTCATTACTATTTTCATCTTCATCACTATTTGATAAACCATTGTTATCTTCATGAGTATAGTAGCTCTTTTTACTTACACTTTGTTTTCTATTCCATTTTCCATATTCCTTCCCTTTATCATATTTATATTTATGAGGAAATTTGGTAGCATAATGACCGACTCTACTAAAGGAAAAACATTTGAAAGGTAGTTTACCTCTAAATCTTCCGGAATCTTGTTGAAGCTTCTTGACAAAGTTTGCTTCCTCTTCATCTTCTAAAATATGTCATGATTCATTGGGTTCTTCTTTTCCTTTTGCTGAAGCTTTAAATGTGGCTTCTCTCATATTTGATGGACTTCCTTTTCTCATCTAAAAGGTAGTTAATATTCTTTGAAGCTGTGTCATAGTAATAGTCAATAGATCCTTCTTTTCTTCTATGGCGGATACTTTTGATTCAAATTTAGTAGATAAGGATCTTAAAAGAAATTAAACTAAGGTAACTTCCTTTATCTCTTCATCCAGATTCTTCATGCAATTAACAATCTCATCTATACGTAAGAAGTAGCTAGCTATACTTTCATCATTGTACATCTTGAGAGTTTCATATTGAATTCTAAGAGTTTGCTGTTTAGCATGTTTTACTTGAGAGTCTCCTTCGTAGCTTAGAACGATTTTGTCCCATATTTCTTTGGCTGATTTGAGCTGCATAACTTTGACAAACTATGATTGTGATAGACTTCCCAATAATATGTTGACAGCCTTGGCAATGATTTCATATTGCTTTTTACCTGCTGTATCTGTAGGGATTTCTGATGGAAATGTATATCCTCCTTCCACAATTTCCCAGACATCTGTTCCAAGAGATTGAAGATAGGTTGTGGTTCTTACCTTCCAATAAACAAAGTTGCTCCCGTCAAAGATTGGTGGTCTGATGGATATTCCACTTCATTACTCATGATGATGGATCTTCCTTCATGCGATCAAGCTTCTTTTGAAGGACCTGCTCTGGTACCAATTGTTGGAAATAATACTGGGGGGGGTGAATCAGTATTATCATATCAATAATTTATTTTTCAAAACTAATTTGTATACACTACTTCAGCTTAGTGAACTAGCATGTATACACAACTGTACTTAATGCAACTAGTGTATATGTAGAGATCTTTTGATTTACCAGAATTATCATGCATTGAACTTTAACCAGTATATCAGGAATTCATTAGACAATGCAGTAAAAATAGAATAAATCATCACACATAAGTAACACACATGAACACCAAGATATAAGGTGGAAACCCAATGTGGGTGAAAACCACCTGCTGCAATCGTCTCTATCTTCTTTTAATAATAAGAGAGTTCTGTTTACAATTTTTGTACTGGTGTAGTCTTGTACCAGTACGCAGGCTTCTACTTGCAGAAGGCTACAACATTCTCTCATTCTCCAGCACTGGAAGGGAGCTACAACCCCCTAGCTCTTGTAATAGCTGATAAGTTTACTAGTATGTAGGTGTTAGCCTACAGAAGGCTACAACCTTCTCTTTTCTTCCAGGGACCATGTTTCATAAATTTTCAGACTGGATCCATCAACAACATCATTCAATCATCAAATATCTGCATCAACCAATCTCCTTTTGAACCAACCACAACCAAATTTGACCATTCAGAATGTTGTCACCAGAATACAGTAACCAAAACCCAAGCCATAACCCAGAATAGTGCAAAACCAAACAGAAGCAACTAAAACATATTTTTATAGGTATACACTACTTCCATGTGTCGAACCTGTGTGCATACGTGCTTTCCTCAAAGTGAACCAGCGTACAGATATGAAAATCAAGTTTATTATGTATACGTTGTTTTGATATGCAAAGCTAGCGTGTATACACTCCTTTTCTAAAGTGAACCTGCATACAGATCTATAAATGATTATTTAAACATTACAACTATTCCAGACTTCACTCATACCTAGATCATCATATTTACAAACTAAAACATGCGTTAGTTATTCAGATACATGATCAAACCACACAAAGATAATTCACTTCAAGCCTTAAGATCTTGATACATCATTAGATCTTATCCTTCATCAAACACTAAGTTCATCCTTGGTTCAGATCAAGAATAGCACCATAAGCCAATAACTTGAAATTAGATCTCACACTTCATCAGATATTTGATACTTGCACACCATGGCCTAATGATCTTCTCCTCCTTTTATAGTTTTAGGCCTTTCTCAATACCATGGACCAAAACCACATATAACCAATACCTTGGACCAAATACCTAGGGTCAATACCTCGAACCATATACCTTGGACCAATACCATGGATCAAAATACCATGGACCAAATACTTTGGACCAAAAATTTAGTTTTCCAAGGTATACACGCTTTTCCTTCTATGAAAGTGTGTGTGTACATATACGTGACTTGTATATAGTAAAATTTTGTGTATACACAGATTGGTCAATGGTGAACCTACGTATACCTCTCTTTCTTCATCCTGTGAAGAATGATCTGTAATTCTTTGATGTTTACCTACTACACTGTGCTCTTTCATCTGAGTGAGTTGTTTTCTGAACTAATTCCTTGAAGCTGCACTACATTTCATCACATTTGTAAACACTCCTGTCATGCATTCTGTCACATATGATATCTCTTCTGTAGATTCATCTAGTTACCATATAAAAATGAGTTGTTTTGCTAAAAGTGGGTTGCCATCAAGTACAACACATACATAAAAATGCCAACAATATCATGGTCTTCTCTCCAGAGACCACTAGATTTTCTACTCCACTTTCAGGAACCAAAGAACTGTTGCAACCATCAATAACAATGCTACCTTGAATCTTGTATAGAGTTCCAATCCAAACTCTCGGCATCAATACTAGTGCTCCTCGAGCCATTTGCAGGTGTCCTTCTCGAACACTATTCTTACACTTGCATCATCCACCTTGCTTACGGAAATCAGATTTTTGGCCAATGCAGGAATATGCAGAACACCTAGAAGTGTTATAACCCTTCCACCTTGCAACTTCAACTTTACTTTTCCACAACCAAAAATTCTATCCTTCCTATCATCCCACAAGAAGACATCTCCCCCATCATATTTCTCATACTCGCATAACCACTCTCTATGTTGAGTGAAGTGAAAGGATGCACTTGATTCAATCAACCATGCCTCATGATCTACATGTGTACTTGAATAATCCAAGTACACATCCCCACCTTCATCTGAGGTGGTTTTCGCCTGTGCAGAAGGAGCATCACTAGATCCCTTTCCCTTTTTAGGAACTTTAGATTTACAATCCCTTTTGTAGTGCCCTTCCTTTCCGCATTTCCAGCACACCACGTTTTGAGGTTTTCCTGGAGATTTAGATCTCCCACTGACTGACTTAAATTTTTGTTTCTGTTCTAGGACCATCCTCGTACAGACAAGGCATCACCATTCTGGCTCTCGATATTTTTCCGTCTCATCTCCTCCATTAGTGAGGATGAGACTATTTCATCAAACTGCAAGGCAGTTGCATTGCTATCTATTGCGATAACTAGACTATCCCACGAATTTGGTAGAGAACACAACAAATCGATGCACTTATCTTCATCTGAAATTTTAATATCAATAGATAATAACTGACTTACCACAGTATTAAATGTGTTCAGATGTTCTGTCACCGAATCTCCATCTTTCATCCTCGGGCTATACAAATTTTTCCGTACGAATAGTTTATTCACCAGAGATTTAGATTGGTACAAAGTCCCTAACTTGTCTCACAAAGCCTTCGATGTAGCTTCCCCTGATACATTTAGCAATATTGAGTCTGAGACAGACAATCGTATTGTGCTCTTAGCCTTCCGATCCAACTTCTTCCATTCTTCATCGGGCACTCCCGTTGGTTTAGTACCTAGATCTACCATGACCAACTAATATTTATCCACCAATAGATCCTTAAATTCCTGAATCTCCATCTTTCCACTACTCGCCATATTCTTTCACCACCAGAATCGATCCCGCAGATCTCCCACTAAACAGGGTCTACCACAGGCCCGAGTGAAACCCCTCAGTAGCAAAGGCGTCCCCTTGAAGCCAAAACAACTCTAATACCAAATGTAGGTTTTAATCCCATATAGAAATTACCTACGTACGAATTCTAAAACACTGAAAATAAACAATGCAAGAGCATAACACATAAAACGCATATACACAAAGATTTTCCCCTGGATCCCAAAACCAAGACTACTAGCTTGATTTTTCATTATGTTCCTTTAAATGTTACAATACACATTTATACATGTCGAAGCATCCAATACCATGGACCAAAAATAATTGCATCCAAAACCATGGACTGAAAACCATCGCGTCCAAAACCATGTGCGAAAATCATGTACAAAACCGTAAGTAGGTTTGGCCAACCTAATATAGGGTCCAAAAACAAAATTTTGGGGGGCGTTGCCTTGGACCCCATAGAGGGGGGACTACTCGCACCCCTCATACCCCATATGACCCCCTTGCTACGCAATTAGGGGGCTCCCCCCCACCCCCCCCAACCCCTCTAACCCTCCGGTTCACAACGTGGGCTAGTTGTGGAAAGAATATAACACAACTCAACACCATAAATGGAGGAGTGAGACCAAATCTAACTGCTATCAGCCTTTTTGGTATTCCTTTATCTCTCTAAAGCTACTTCCAAAGTTATGCACAAATGGAAGAAAACTAATCAAATTCACCACTACTTGTAATGAAACAATGCCAAAATCAATTCAATAATTAATCTATGAAATAACCTAAGAATACAAGTACAATAAGAGTAACCTCTACTGCCAGGATTGGGACCTAACGCAAGAGATTCATCCCTCTGAGTCAACTCAATGTTGGATCAAGGAAATGCTCATTATCATTATCATATAAAAAATTACATAACAACGTTTTTCCATAATCCTTTAACTTGAAAATGCTTAGTTCTCTTACATAAAAAATGTTAATCCTAATGAGGCTCTATGCCTCCTCATTTATACAAATGAAGTCTCCAATGAACTCCTAAAATCTAGGGAGGCTTGGCACCCAAACTCAATATGAACTATTTCTTAACTCTCACTAGCTTGGCTGCCCATGATCTCCATGAATCGGTTGCTTGCAACTTTGATCTAATGTGATTTTATTGAGGGATATTCGAATGAGTGAGGATTTAATGAGAAAGATCCATCTCCTATAATCTCTCCTTCTTGTCTCATTCGAGTTCCTGCACCTTAATTAGCCAAAATTGCCATGATTTTCTCCCAAAAACCTGTAATCAATGCACATCAGACCACTAGACATAACATCTTACTTTTACTCATCTCACTAAGAAAAATATTATTAAAACATGTAAGGAATTATGAGAAGAGTTGATTTTAGTAAGACTGGAGGTGTATTAAGGTCCATATAGTTACCCAATGATGAGGCTCATCACCTTACTTGACGTATTACCTTACACAATCCATGGATTTTTTTATGCGGTTTATTATTCATCATTGTTTCAATTAAACCTAAGCCTTTGAAGCCATGTGAAAAGCCTCATAACCTCGATTTCAAGCATTTGAATCCATAAAATATTATGGTAAAGAAACACTCTGAAATGAAGCAGGAGAACGAGGACATTGTACAAATGTTATGGAGTGTGGAGAAATAAAAGTAAGAGTGATTATGTGGTCGAAGCTTTTATCATTCTTCCTCTGCACGTGAAATAGAGTAAACACATTTTCTCAAATTTTAGATGAATTTAATACAACCTTTGTCAACATCATGAGGAACTTGAAGCTTGTAGACATTAAGATGGGATTCTAGGGTGAGATCATAAAATGTCATAGTTATCAATAGATTTCAATTCCTATGGTTTGTGGCCACGATGGAGGCTGATATTTGCTTCTTTGTCATAAACTGTTGTTTGTTTCCAAAATTTTTTAGCCCATTTAATTTCAGAGATGTGGGAGAATGTCACCTGCTCCCTAAAGCCTTGAGAAGAGATAATTTTGAAACTATTTTTAACAACTAATTGCATTTCCTCTACTTAGTTGTGCCCATGGCCCTGGGTGACTACCCTGTATATTCGTGTTTGAACCTAGATCCCATTTCCTCTATATCTGAGGTCAGGAAATCATTCCCAGATGAACAACTTTCTCTCCTAACCACAACATTGCCATTACAACGCGAGGACTGCTTCTGAATTGTTTTCGAAATTGCTTGTCAACACAAGTTTGAAATATGCAAGGTTTTAAAATTCACTCAACTACATTATTTTATTTGAAATTACACACATTTGAATAATGGAACCATCGCAGGTCATGGTGCAAACATTCTTGGTTTTGGAGAGAGAATTCATTACATGTAGTGATTTCTAGTGTGATATTCCTCCTTCACAAGGAATCTCCGAATCTCCACACAAGGAACCTTCCCACAATGATATTTAATAATATTAATTGGATATTTGTTCAACCCCTCTCGCCTACTTAGAGGACCCACAACCACATAATTTATAGAATCATTTGGAAAAGTAGTAGCATAATGAGCATCAACAACCAAATGACCACTTACAAAATTAGTTTACTTTTATTGCCAAGAACTTGACAAATACCTTAAATAAAATGCCCTCCACTAGGGGAATTATGTCCCATGAAATATGGCTTAGTCAACCGAAAATTATAAATAGAATTTCTAGAAGATTAGAAAATTATTTTTGAAATTATGGAAAATAGGGATACTAAGCATTTTCTATAAACATTGGTTAAAATTGCAAAACTAACAAAAACAATGATGTAAGACAATTTCTATCGTCCTTGGCGAGGTAGGGACTAATAATACTATAACTGGAAATATAAGGAGACTATCTATTTTCTATTTCTTCATCTATGATTTGGGGTAGTTTTGGTTATATAATCTGTTTGATATTTTTTGCAATAAGCAACATTTTATCACATTTTTTCTTTCTATAAGCATCTGGCTACTTTGTGAATTGCAGCCTTATGGTGTTTATGACTTCAATAGATCTTGAATATTGCAACAACTATAGATTTTTGTAATTATATCATTCTCTACCAAAGAACTTTTATAGTCACTTAGAATATTTAATAGATGTTTTAGCTAGCTTAATAGAAGATAGAAGAATTTAGTGTTTGATATTGCCTCAAATCCATATATCATGTAACACCATCCTCCCACATCTACCCAAGTAACAAGCCAACTAGGATAAACATGCGACCAAAGGCTACTGTGATTGGATTCAACCTCCTATGCGACCTTAAGGAAATGAAATCAATGGAACGACAACATACAAAACTTCCACATCAGCTACAGGACCCTTGAGAACCATGCCAACACTTCAGGTAGCTTTGCCTTGGGTCCCACTAAAGTGTTTCATCACTTGACCTCTAGACACTCTGATGCTATGGGCATGCCATCATCGAGGGACCTTTGGACGCTCTCACATCCCTACAAGCCAGCTTCCAGGGAACATTGTTTTCAGGTCTATGCTAGTGTCCCCATGATTTGAGCCACTTTTTCAGGCCTAGAACCTAGGTCACTTCCCAGAATTGAATGACATCTTCAAAGCAGTAAAATAATAGTGAAACAATGATGCAAAAGAAATTAGTTGAACAAGCACTTAACTAGACCCCTACTAGACATGAGAGGCATTTCCTCAAACATATCACAAACATGTAATGTACATGTATAAACAATAGATTTAAGCATAGGGATATCGTACTTATCCAAGAATTGCTAAAAATATTTTTCCCTCATGTCATTTTCTCCATTATCATCTAGTAAGTCATAGATACATTTTCCATTCATTTACAAGTAAAAACGTGATGAGATCCATACATAGTTGTTGTCATAAAACATATACATAACCAACATAGTAACAACAGAAATACTATAAATACATCAGCCATAGAATTCACATATAAACCAGTACATTTACACATGAAAACCAAAGGGCATAATTGATCATTAATGAATGTGGAAACCAACTAGGGATGGGAGTACCATGCTCCACCTGACCATAGATTGGCTGAGCCAAATATATCTTCAGCTAATCAGCCCCATGCTATATTCCAAGCATGAATGTGGGAGTTATAACCAACCAAAAATAACCAAACAAGCATGGATAATACTAGAGTTCTCCACCTACACCGTGAGGAATTTGAGTGCCTCCTAGTCTCTCAGGCTTTACCATAATCCATAGTCTGATCCAAGGATCGCTAGGCCTACATCGATACCAACTCTCTAGGATTTACCATAAATCCCATCTCAGGAGTACTAGTGTGAATGGAAAGAAATCCACCTCTTGACTTTATCGTACATCCTGCCATTCACCCACAAATATTCCCAGCCCCACCGAGGCACACAATCTTGGCTTTACCGCAACCCACAATCCGGCTCAGGGGTTACTAGGCCAATGGCCTTACCATGATCCACAGTTTGGTTCAGGGACCACTAGGCCATGTGTTTGCCATTTTTTAGATCCCCACTCATCTTTGAATCCATCTGGTATTTCAGCTCAACCAAAGTATGAGAACCCATCTCATCAAGGGTATCAGTAAATGGAAAGATTAGGCAGAAAAACATTGTCATGCCTGGAAAAACCCTTCCCATAACAACAAAATCACCGCATGCAATACCATGCACGCCAATTCTATCAAGGAAATCACACATGATAATCAATACCTGCAAATAATCCCATTGTAGCTACTTGATCCTACTTTCCCTTGCTTGATATTTGCTTCCTCTTTCCCTCTTTTCCTTTCTTGATCCAATGTGAAAGTTCTCCAAGAAAACTCTATGTCCAAGAGTGAGAGAGAGAGAGAGGAAAATGAGAGAGCTCCAAAAATGAACTGACAAAGGTTACTAACTATCCCTCAGAAGCATTTTTGTTAAAGCGGCCAACATTTTCTTCATTTTCCTCCTCGCATGAAACTTGTGACCTTTCACCTTCCTTTTCTCCTAATTTCCATTATTTTCATAAATAAAATGTCAATAAATGCCTCATGCATTTCCAAAGCCTTTTCCATTTCCTTTGCCAGTTTCTTTTAGCCATAATAATTGAAATGAACACCCACTACGATGTCTTTCCCACCAAACACCTTGGCATAGATGTCCCATCATCTTGGCCTTATATATTTTTACATGAGTTTTTAACCAGGGTTATTATAGAACTGTCCCACTTGGGGGAATGTCGTCCTCGATTTCCAATGACACATATAACAGGCAAGATTGTTGTAACCAAACATATTTCCCATGGAACTTTATAAGTTAGCTCATTGCAGTATTTACAATGACCATTAGCTAAAATATGTCAAAAATACCATTTACTGGAGCTTTATAAAACATCTCATTGTGGTATTTACAATAATAAACACATATAAACACATACACATTTTCTTGACCCAACAAATAACCATACTATCTATGGAGCTTTATAAGCTAGCTCAATACAATATTCACAATAATACACACATATCCACATTTGCTAAGCTAGTGAATAAAATGATATGGTGCTTGGATCTGCAACAAGGGAATCCAAAGGCTCACACCTCCACCCTCAATGTAATACCAAGATTCACCTCCTTCCCAGGATATCTAGAATTCATTACCACATTCAAACTGCAACCAATTCTCGGCGCTATAATCTTGTGCCACTTGTTATATCAAGGAAAAATTACTAGCTCATTATTCTAGAGCTCACTCCTAATGTGCATTTAATTCCATATGGCAATGATAATTACCAAAAAATATATATCCCCGGTCTTCCCTTCTCTGCTACACAGTCCCTAGAGAAATCAGGTCACCCCCTTCCATGTATTCACTCACCTTCCAAGTTCCCCGATATCCCCTATCATGGGCAATACATCCCTTGACAAGGATTCCTCCCATCGGAAATTAAAACAACCAAGGAATACACCTGCCTCAAACCATTATACCATTCATAGCATGCTCATGCAAATCAATGGACACTATTGGGTACCAGTGTCCCACAATGGCCCTGCTTCTTAATACTTTACCAACATATTGCTACTTTTTTAAATTTCATTTGTTGTTGCAATTTCTTGTAGTCAAATTCAGCCACCCAACCAAGCATTTCATGCTTTATTGTACCAAGCACATAATTTCGATTACATTCAAAATAAATTGTAATAACTTCAAATCATATCTCATGTGTAGCTCGTTAATAAGGTACACTTACAATCATGTTTACTTCCTGTTACAACAAGTCAAACTATCACCTTTGACCAAATCATCATGTATAAACATATTATATCACATTAGCTCAAAACAGAACTATCATAGAGAAAAATCATAAATCACATGCATAATAAAACTGGAATAAAATATTCATACTTATCCTTTAATTAATCCTTAGCTTCTACCTTTTTATTTATTTCGTACACACTTCGGATTAGTTGCCACACCCAAAAAACACCTAGTTCCTTCTCCTCAACCATGTGCATGTACACATAGTGTGCACCACACACATACAACCACATACGACATACAACACATGCAATACATGCACCTACACCTGACATACAACACATACACCTAAACTCAGTGCACAACACAAGACAATACATACTCCTACATCTAGTGTACACCACAACACAATACATACATCTATACCTAGTGTACGACACAATACACATACCTACACAGAGTACAATGCAATGAATACACATGTAATGATACCATGACTACACAATGCACGTACATAGTACCTCATCTACGCCAGTACCACATGTACAACATGTATGCAGCACCACCAATATACAACACCCCTTGCACAATGTGGACACAACATCACATGTACATGGCACCACCTGCACAATGTGTACACAACACCACATGTATATCGAACCACCTGTACAACATGTACACGATGCCATATGTACACAACACCACATGCACGACATGTGCATGACACCACATGTACACATCACCATATGCACAACATGTACACAACAACACCTGCACACAATACCATATGTACAACATGTACATGACACCACATTCTTACAATACCACTTATACAATCATGCAAACGACACCATATGTACATAGCACCATATGTACATAGCACTACATATACAACATGTACATAGCACCTTATGTACACAACACTGCATATCCAACATTCACACAAAACTATCTATACCACCTTGTACATAATCATTGCATAAACAACATGTACACACACTATATATACGCAAGACTACATGCACAAAACATCACATATGAGGCATGCACAACATATACAACATATGCACAATAGTAGTACCACACATTGAAAACCACACTGTCTCTACCAAGTAACCTTGCTTCCAATGTCTTTCTGCCCTCTATGCTAATCTTAGCATGTCACAGACCACACTGCTTTCATTTCACTGATATATTCCTCAGCATTGGCCTATCCATAACATAAACATAGACATAGTATAAGCACATAATATCAATTCATATCCACATGATATTGATCTTAGATATATGTCAGACTACTCTCCCCACTCGATTCCTCATAAACCATGAACCTCTTCATGCCATTCACCTCCATAAGGAATCATTCCTCCACAAGAAAGATCCTTGAAAACCTCATCAAACAATGACATAGATACATACACTAAATACATACATATATAATCATTAGCATAAAACAATCATCATATTGTCAGACAATGACATACACACATACATACATACATGTATAGATATATAAACATCACCATAGTCATGATCACAACATAATTACCACATAACATAAGGTCTAGGTTAAGAGAAATTCCTTATTTTTGAATAGCATGCAAAACATTGAGAACCAAAATTCCCAACATAGACAAGGCATCATACACCTCAGATCCATTTACTTTATCTTTTCTTGTTACCTTTCTCAATTTTTTATTGTCACTGTCCATTCACCACAATGGACCCAACTAGTCCGACTGGTTGTAATAGTCTTACCTTCCGATGCACTCACTCATGCACTGAGCTTCATCTGTGTCTTACATTACCTACTCGGTACCACACAACTCTCTCTGAGCTTCATTAATTTTTTTCTTTCCCAACCAATTCCAAAGACTAGAAACATAAAAGGAAAGAGAAGAAATAAACAAGAAGAAAGCTATGAAAATGAGTAACAATGTCTGTAGTAATACTAAGAGGGGGGTGTGAATCAGTATTTACAAATCAATAAATTTTTCGTTTCCATAATCAGATTTACATACGCTACTTCAGTGAAGGCAACTGGCATGTGCACACAACTGTTCTTAAGATAGCTAGTGTATATCCAGTGGACTTATAATTAAGTTAATTTATCATATGTTGATCTTTAATCAGTGCATCAGTAATTTATTTAAACATTAAATAGTAACCATGTGCACTAATAATAGAATAAAGCATCACACATAAGAAACACACATGAACACAAAGATTTAAGGTGGAAACCCAATGCGGGAGAAAGACCACTTGTTGTTGTTGTCTCTACCTTCTTTTAATATAAAGAATAATATGTTTACAATATTGTACTACTGCGTGCTCATACTAGTACGTAGGCACCCACCTGTAGAAGGCTACAACCTTCTCTCGTTCTCCAACTTGTACTGAAATGGAGCTACAACCCCCTAGTTCTTGTACTAGCCAATATGTTTACTAGTACGTAGGCTCCAACCTATAGAAGGCTACAACCTTCACTCTTTCTCCAATTGCTACTGGAAGGGAACTCCAACCCCCTGATCAAATCACCAGCCACTACTAGCAGGAATCTTCGACTTCCTCACTGAAGGCTCCAACCCTCAGTGTCCTCCAGGGACCATGTTTCATAAATTTTCACACT
Source organism: Pinus tabuliformis (assembly GCA_031772625.1). Lineage (NCBI taxonomy): Eukaryota > Viridiplantae > Streptophyta > Pinopsida > Pinales > Pinaceae > Pinus > Pinus tabuliformis. The sequence goes on from CM062813.1 coordinate 1,026,617,110, forward strand.
GGATACTCCTGGTACGCAATACTACAATATGAAGGCCATGTTTCATCAAATTTTCACATTGGACCCATTAGTAACATCAAAGCTAAAAATCAATCACCACTGCATTACATCCATCAAATACATCTATATCAACCAATCACTGAAACTCAATCATCAATCTCTAAATCAATGATAACTCAATAAATCAATCACTGAAACCTCTGACATACTGAATCAAACAATCACTGAACCTCTGACATAATGACTCAAACAATCATTGAACCTCTCACATACTGAATCAAGCAATCACTAAACCTCGAACACAAATGAATCAACCATTCATTCAAACTTAATCAAATTCAACCAATCAACTGGAACAAACAGATCACTGAAACCAATGCACAGATCTAAATCCACAACATTGCATCAACAACCAAAACCAACTATAACATAAAAAATCATGTGTCATACTGTATATGCTTCTTCAATGAAGCCAACCTGCATGTATATGCTACTTCCTTTAGCCCAACCTGCGTATACCTCTAAAGATACTGAATCATAAAACCTCTGAACCACAAACTGTATCAATTAGTGACATTCTGAACATCTATTGTCATATTATGGAGTTCTAAACAGATAGCAACAAGGATCACCCTTCTTTCTCAATTAATTAATCAATCAGACTCAATTTCCTTATACATTCAGTTCTACTTTAATATCTAAGAATACATCATTGATAAACAATAGTAAAACAACAACACTGATATGATAGATTAGTCATCCCTGAACATCAATATTTTCTTTTGCATACACTACTTGGGAGGGAAAAACTAATGTGTATACACATCTTCACCAAAGCGAACCAACGTATAGATATGTAAATACTTACTTATAATTGCAATTCTAGACTTCAGGCATACCCAGATCATCACATATAAAGGACAAAAAATTTGTTAGCAATTAGATCTAGCCTATCCATTATCACATCACATAATCATAAGTCATTATGAGCCTGATCCATCATTAGATCTCATCCATCATCAAACACTCAAGTGCATACATAGTTTAGATCAAGCAAAGCATCAGAAACCCATAACATGCATATTTTCTTTTGATCTAATACTTCATAAGATATTCACTACTTCTCCTCCTTATATAGTTTTAGGCCTTTCTCAGTACCTCAGACCAAAACCACTTAGGACCCATGGTATTCTTCGACGAGATGAAATAGTCATTACTTCACTCAATATTGTGGGCTAATACCATGGTATTGACCCCTAGTATTCTTTCACCTTAATTTCCTTAATTTTTCATCCCATGTGCACTTTTTCTTCTATGAAAGTGTGTGCATCCATATATTCTCTTTTTTCTACAGTGAACCTGCATGTACACGCTCTTTTTGTACAGTGACACATGTATACAACTTAACATACCTGAAAATGTCATTTTTCTTCAACTTCTTGATTCTGATTTGTATTCCTTTGTTCCTTCATCCTATTCTTTTGTACCATTACTTTGTTCCCTCAGAATAGACCTATTATAATGTGATTTTCAATTGTACATTACTTATGAATTGATTCCTTTGAACTTCCCTACATTTTTTCACATCTGTAAACACAACTGTCATGCATTCTATCACATATTCTATCTCTCTTGTAGATTCATCTATTTACATAGATTAATCTAGCTACCATATACAAGTGATTTTTTCTACTACAAGTGAGCTGCCATCAAGTAAAACACATGTATTATAATGCCAACAAACAATAAGACACCACAAAAAAAGTGGCATGACCATGCACAAGACACAAACCAAACTGAAAATCAAGTGCAAGAAAAACCAGAAAACACTGAAAGCATAAGACTAGCAACAAACACCATGACTCAATCCAATGGTTGCCGATGCTTCCAAGGGAAAGATCAAGTAGAGCCATCTTCAAGGTTTCATGGCAATCTCTTTGATGCAATTTCCTGTATCATACCTCCATCAACACATAACTATCACTGCATAAATAAAAATAACAGTACACTGATTAGCTTACCTTTTCGTGTCAAGCATGTTCCTTGCAATGGAACGCATCCACCTCACCTATCAAGGGACTCCAATTCCCTTGACAGATCCACCTGTAACTAGAGACTAGCTAATATACATGTCAAGTACATGTTCATGAATATAGCACATATCCACATAATGTCATATAAGATTAAGATTAAGAATACAACTTGTACCCAGAGCGCTCATTCATTCAGAATTAGGGTTTCCAAACATAGCCAAAGGAATTCTTTCTCAATTCCCTTTATTTTACCATTTGTTTTGATACAATTGAGTCTTACTATATGATATCACTTCATTTGGTTGTTAAATATATATAAGAAAAACAATTGTTACCTTGGCATGCTAATACCAAGAATGTTTTTGCACTGTTTACACATGTCAAACACATGTTCCAAATATCAAGACAATCATATCTATAAATTTGAAATAAACCTTTACCAAGATGAACAATCCTGTCATAATCCATAGTCAGCTGTGATTGGATTCAAACTCCTATGTTACCTTAAGGAAATGGAATTGACAGAACCACAACATAAAGGACTTCCATGCCAGCTACATGACCCCTGAGAACCATGCCAGTAGTTCAGGGAACTTGCCTCTAGGTCCCAAAAGGGTTTTCGATCACTTGATCTCTAGATGTTGTCATGCTATGGGCATGTTGGTGTCCAGGGACATCTGGACACTCTCATAAGCTTGCAAGCTGGCGTCCAAGGACCCTTTTTTCCAGTTTTTTGCCAACATCCCTAGGATTTGAGCCACTTTTTTAAGCACAGAGCCCAAGTCACTACCTAGAATGGAATGACAACTTCAAAAACGTAAGATAATAGGGAAACAATGATGCAAAATAAATTATTTTAACAAGTCCTTAACCAGACCCCTACTAGCCATGACAGCCATTTGGTCAAATATATCACAAAAATTTATTCTATAGGTATAAACAATAGATTAAAGAATAGGGATCTTGTAGTTATCTAATAATAGATAAGAAATATTGTTCCCTCGTGTCATTTGTTGCATTATCATCTAGTAGGTCATAAATACATTGTCCATTCATTTACAAGTAAAAGCATGATGAGAGCCATACATAGTTGTTTTCATCAAACATATACATAACTAGCATAGTAACAACAAAAATATCATAAATACATCAGCCATAGAATCCACATATAAACCAATACATTTACACATGAAAACCAAAGGGATGAATTTCTCGTTAATGAATGTGGAAACCAATCAGGGATGGGACTACCACATTTGTTGGGACAGGGTCCCTAAGGTCAATTTTGGGTTAGTTTAACAAATTTTTGGAATAGATGTTGTAAAGAATGTAAAGTCTCCACGAAAGGTGGAAGTGGAGCACGCAACTAAGTAGGATTCAAAGGGGTTTTAGCCCCTTGTTTGGGTAAGTGATAGGTCAGTTTTTGAGACTCACCCATGGTATTGTATTGAAAAAGCTATATATAGTTGATTCATAGTGAGTCTAAGTATCAATCGAAGATAGAAGATTATTGTTTTTGGAAAGTCATAACATAGGAAAGCTTTGTTTCCTATACTTAGGCAAAAGGGGAAGGCTCCTGCAGGTCAGTGTGCAGAGACCTTGGCAAGTCTACAACTAAGTGCACGGACCCTGCAACTAGGTGCGCAGGGTGGAAGAATCTATAATTTGAATGCTGAACTGAATAAAGACTAGTTTTGGAAAAAATATCTTGCCTCTGTGTATTATTCTTATTTATGTTCAAGTGATGCATTATGGCTTAATGATCTGTTTTCTATGAATTGAAGAATAATTGCTGCGCAAATCTATTGAATCTTTAAGATCTATGCATGAACTAAGTAATTATCTATTTTGACGAAGATAAGGGTTAAATCTATGGTGATTTCTATTGAATCAGATAGATCTGCGTGAAGGTAGATGTACGGTTACTATTTAGTGTGCAGAAGTGGATAATTTGCTTCCTTTAAGTTTATAAGATCTGATCACAGACCTTCCCGGAGGTCTAGAAGTTGTTTTCTTAAAGTTACAATAGCGGACCATAAAAGGATATAGATCTGTGCAAAGGCATATATGAGCTACAAAGGATTAATATCACTTATCACATGATCTTTGGATGCAGAAACCTGGTTCTAGCATCCCCCAATACTACTTCGGGTGAGATTGCAGCCTGCGTTATGCAGATTGTTGCTGAAAGGGCCAATAGTTAGGGTTTTTTTGGTTGGCATGAATAACTCTGAACCTGGGTCAAGCACCCTTAAGCCAACAAATTGTTTCATTTTAAGGACAGGGATCTATCTAAGAGATGTGTGGTAAATGGTTTCCTACAAAGAAAGAGGTAGACAAGTGGTCCGATCGAAATTTGCATGTGTTCACAGCTTAAGAGAATAGGAGCCCTAAATTATCCGAGTAGTGGTTGCAGATATTTTTGTACATAGATGAGACCAACACATTCTTCTGTTTCTTCCCTAATGAACTACATGAGTGTTTGTCTAAATGGTCAATAATCAAGGGATGTAGAGGCTTGACAGTCCTATAGTGTGGACTCCTGAACTGGTGCGATGTCTGGAGGCATCAGAAAGCAATATTACATGAGATGTGGATCATTGGATTGATCGCACATTGGGAATTTTTGTGACTTATTTCGCAATCGACAGAAATATCAGCTATAGAAAAGGAGAACGAAGGCTATTTAAGGGACTGCAAGGTAAGTATTTGAAATCATTAAAGACTGGGATTAAAATGTTGTTATGTGAAAATAGGGTTATGTAGTTACCTTGATCTTTGGGGCTACATGAAGTGAGTTATTTTTTAGAAGGAATGAAGGATCAAGCTCAAAATATAGTCCGCTCATTGAAACCCATTCAAGAGACGATGAAGGGATGGTGTTAACTACATCGCAAAGTGCAGTTGAGTTAATTACGCAGGGTATCCTGAGGATACCTCATCCATCCATTCCACCTCCACCTCCACCTCCACCTCATACACCTACACCTTCACCTCCTCCACCTCCACCTCCACCTCCACTTCATACACCTACACCCTCACCTCCTGCACCTCCACTTCCACCATTCAACATGTTGATATTTAGAGGAGTAGGGAGAAAAGATCCCCAACATTTATTCTTTGTCACAGGAGCTGTATGGAAAGCATAACAGATTACTGATGATAACATCAAGAAGGAATAGCTGGTCACAACCTTACAAGGTCGTGCATTGAGATGGTATATCAATTATTGCACTAATAAGCCCACCATGTTGTTGGCCAAGACCCAACAAGCTTTGAACGAGGAATTCAGAAAGCCTAAGTCAGAGGCACAGTCGGTGACTGAGTTTAAGGAAATTCGACAGAAGGTACATGAGACACATTGGGATTCTGGTCAGAGATTGAAATTCCTGATTAGGCAAGCCAATATGATAATTATAGATTCTTAGCATCAAGATTGGTATATACTGTCGCTCTTACCACACATAAGAGTGTCTTTGCCACAACAAAAGATAACTACACAAGATGAAGCCTTAGGGATTGTAATGACGTTGGATGCCTCGCCCATATAGGATATGAACCTTGGAGCGCAACAGATTCAACAACAATTGGAAAGCCTACACCTGGAGTTGTAGAGTTTGAAGAAATGAAAGGAATCCCAGCTAGAGGTGAGCGCTAAGGTCTCGTGTTTGAAGTGCAAGATCCATGGACATGACAAGGACCATTGCCTAGTCTATAAGAACTATATTATTGGGGGAGCCTTCTTCCCCTGAAATTAGAGAATAACTTTGGCATGAGCATGGGAGTTGTGTCGTGGTGCACTATTTGTCAAGTTACAGGACAACAGACGACTGATAATTGCCATTTACTATAAAGGTTTCTACGGACCCCTCGAAAAATGTTTTGCAATTTCTACAAATTTGTAGGTCATGATGAATGACATTGTAGAACTTATGAGCTAATGATGGATAAAATGCCTACTTACTAAATTCAAGCACAGAACCAGTCTCAGGATCAGGGCCCAAGAGCAGTGTGTGGAGAATTCCAAGGCTGAGGACAAGGAAGAGGGGGCAGAACTGGTTGAGGGCGTGGATAGGTAATATGTTATAACTTTGGCAAAGAAGGGCACTTCGCACGAGATTGTACAAACCCCACACACCTGTCATGTCAGTATTGTCGACAGTTTGACCATGTGATAGAAGAATGTCGAGTCCTTATAGAAAAGAAGTCACAGGTAGCCTACGCAGAAAATTCAAATGATGAGGGTAGAGCTCCACGAAGAAGAACAGAGCATAAATATAGTGACAAGAAGTGGTATGGCGACTGGTGCATATAAAGGTAAGCAGCATGAGGATGATGGGTGGGTGCGCAAGGCTATTGAGAAGGAAGTAGACTTTGATCTTAATTGTGCTAAAGAGACCTTCATGTAAGCCAGGAGAAAATACCAAAAACTAGTGCAACACAAGAAGTAGGTAATCTTGGATCTAGGATTAGATGCTAATGTCCTACCTAAGAAGACATGGGAGAGAATGGGGGACCTACACTGTAGTGGTCTCCTATTTAGTTGTGCATGGAAAATCAACAGAAGATTATTCCAATGGGGTGCTTATATGGTGTAACAGAGGACATTGAGGCTACAAGCACGATGGTTGAATTTGAGGTCATTGAAATAGTGGATTATAGTAACCCATACTCTGTGTTACTAGGTATTGAATGGGATATTGATATAGACATGGTAATCAACTTGAAGAAGCGGAAGATGACATTTGAAAAGAAGTCACTCAGGGTTGTAGTGCCACTAGACCCTACAAAAGGAGGGTGTTATATTGAACCGGTTCATGACTTCGTGGAAAGTGATGATGATATGGATCAAATATACAAGATCACAACGTGAGATGAAGATTGGATCAATCCCATGACCGATGGATGAATTGCGTGGGACAGGGATAGCTCCTGCACCTCATATTCAGATGAAGAACTTGAACACTGGCAAAATCGGTTGCATGAAGTATCTATGCTTTGTTGCAATATGATGACCAAATTACTATGGTGTGTCTCGAGCAAGGTAAGGAATATTCCTAATTATCATGGTTTTCTTGATGTGGATCCATTTTTAGATGAATTTGAAGGGGAATTTTGGGAAGAACATTGCCTCTAAGCAACAGAGTTAGTGTTTCTCGCTACACTTGCGTGTTGGTGGGGTTCGCAAGGAGAACTTTGCTGGATGAGAGGAGTATAGAAGGATGATGAAGTTGAGATTTGGATATGTTGATACCCAGATGATAGAAAAATACAGTGGGAAGGATGGTCCACATGATCATTTGGCACGATGGACTAAGTCCTAGGCCATAGAACTGCAACCAAAATGGGTGCACATTTTTTATCATACCTTAGATACAATTCCAATGAACTGGTATCTGGGGACAGAGCTTCGGCAAGGAAAATCTGAATGGGAAGTCTTAAGGGAGAGTTTCTTATTAATGGTTAGATTGGAGGATGGGTTTCAATGCATTGATGAAGCGCTCAAGGAGATTAAAGTAGTTATATTTAGAACACCTAAAGAACCTGTTGAATGGGCTCAGCCGGATTGGAGTACATAGTTGCATCATGCGCTGGAGTGTTACAATGTGACTGCTAAAGATGAAGAAGGTCCATATAATATTACCATTCTATAGACAGAAGGAAAACACGAAATCGAAGGACTAGAGGTGGCGAACCTGGATATATCAGAACCTTTGAAAACTCTACAAGTAAACATTAGATCGTAAGTAGAGCCTAAGTTCATAAATATAGGAGGATATTGGGATGAAGATATGGTTGATAAGGTAGATAAGTTGCTGCATGAATATCAAGATCTTTTCCCCACTAATTTTTCAGATTTGAAGGGAATCGTCGGAGATTTAGGTGTTATGAAGATTCGTTAAAACCAAATGCAAATCCTATTAAGTAGAGACCTTATTGACTAAATCGAAAATATAGAGAAACGTTGTGCGGAGAGCTGGATAAGATGCCAGATGCTGGTATTATTGAATTAGTAGCAGAATCTAATTGGGTAAGCCCAATGGTAGTCCAAGAGAAGAAAAAGAAAGGAAAAATATGAATATGCATAGATCTCCGAAAGATGAATGATGCATGTGTACATGATCTGTTTCCAATGCTATTTACCAATGAAGTACTAGATAAACTTGGCGGATAGGAGGCTTATTCGTTTACTAATGTCTTTTTGGGATATCATTAAATAAATGTCACGCTGAAAGATTGAAGAAAAACAATCTTCACGATAGAGTCAGGTTGCTTTCAATATACAATAATGCCCTTGGATTGAAGAATGCTCCTGTGATTTTCTCCTGGGTAGTGATCACAACGTTCAAAGAGTTTATTCATAAACTTTTGGAAGTCTATTTGGATGATTGGATTGTGTTTGGGATGGTGAAGCACCATGTTGCGAGCTTGTGGCTCATGCTAGATACATGTCAAAGGTATCAGATAGAGTTAAATTTGAAGAAATGCATATTCTATGTGCCCTTTGGGATTTTTCTCTGCCATGCTGTGTGTAAGAAGGGATTGATGGTGGACCCTGCGAAGATCATTTTGATTGTGAATTTGGAAGCTCCTAGGAAAGTAAAATAGCTATGCGCGACATTGGGGCACACTAGGTATTATAGAAAAATTATCAAAGCATATGCTCAGATAATTGTGTCGATGGAAATATTATTAAAAAGAGATGTGATGTTTTTCTTGGATGAATATTGTCAGTGTAGTATGGATGTCTTGAAGGAAAAAATGGTAATTGTGCCTATTTTGGTGTTTTCGGACTGCAAGAAGGAATTCCATGTGCATGTAGACGCCTCTTGTATTGCACTCGATGCAGTATTAACACAGGAAGGAGAAGGAGAAATTGATCATTCGATAGCCTTCACAAGAAGAAAATTATCCAAAGCTGAGAAGAATTATTCCACTATAGAGCATGAAGGGATGGCAATGGTCTATGCGCTGTAAAAATTTAGGCATTATTTATTGGGTGGACACTTCAAAATGTGTACAAACCACTCCGCACTGAAGTACCTGGTCAATAAGCTTGTGTTGGGGGGGAAGATATGTCGATGGTTACTGTTGTTTCAAGAATATGACTTTGAAGTTATTCTGAATCCTGGATGGTTGAATGCAGGACCTGACCATCTGTCAAGGATTGAAATGGGTGAAGAACCAAATAGTTTGGAGGAAGGTTTTCCAGATGTGCAACTCTTTGCGGTGCACATTGTGGATGATCATTTTGCTGATATCATTGAGTTTTTAACCATGGGAATATCTCCTGAAGGATATTATACTCAGCAAAAGAAGGAATTAGTAGTGCGCGCTGAAGATTTTTCAGTGATTGTGGGTCACTTGTATAAGATGGGTATAGATGAAATACAGTGAAGGTATGTTCTTGAGTTTGAACATGCTAGTATCCTTGCTGAGGCACATGGAGGTGTGGTTGTAGGACACTACGCAGGAAAAGAGACTGTGAAGAAGATTTTGCACACTGGGTTATGGTGGCCAACCTTACATAAGGATTCTAAGGCATACTACAAGGCATGCAATGCTTGCCAAAGGATAGGAAAACCCTTGCGAAGAGATGAATTACCGTTAAATCATCAGGTTTCATTGTAGGTATTTTATAATTAGGCCATTGATTTCATAGGTCCAATACAACCACCACGTAAGAAGACTGATGTTTGGTATATCATTACTGCCACAAATTATTTAACAATATGGGCAGAACTGCAGCCAATGAAGGATTGTAAAACTGGCACCATTGCGATGTTTTTATTTGAATATGTCTTAACACAATTTGGATGCCCTAAGGTGTTGATGAGTGATAGGGTACACATTTATTGAATGAAAGGATTAGCACGATGCTTGAGGAATTCTGGGTGTATCATTAAAGGAGCACACCCTATCACCCATAGGTGAATGGAACAGTGGAAACCTTTAACAAAATTTTGGAGAATGCATTGGCAAAGGTCTGCAATGCATAGAGGAATCACTGGGATATGCACATCCCAACAGTGTTATGGGCATATAGGATGACCTGCAAGAAGTTGACAGGCCAAATACCGTTTAGGTTAGTCTATGGGATTGAAGTTGTGATGCCTATGGAGTATATTGTTCCAAATTTATGTATTGCAACTTTGATAGAGATTGTGTATCATGAGACCTTGGAGGAACGACTTGTACAAAAGGAATATGAGAAAGCATGGCACAATAGGCATATTAAGTTGTGCACTTTTAATATAGATGATTAATTCCTCCTATATGATGGTAAGTTCACAAATTTCCATGGAAGTTTCAAATGTACTAGCTGGGGCCATATGTTTTTAAGGAGATCATGGATGGTGGTGCAGTTTAGATAAAGAAGATGAATGGGGAACCATCCACTGGGAAAGTGAATGGAAGTAGGTTGAAGTTGTATACATGGGATCATACCCCTGCACAATGACAACATGGTAGTAGGATAATCTTAGTAAATCAGGCAGCTAGAAGGGATTGCACGACTATAAACTATGTTTCCCAAAGAGGAGAAAATTATGGTAGGGAGGCTGGGTGACAAAATAAAGGAGTGCAACAAGTGAAGTTGCGCTGGATGAGCTGCGCCATGGAGGATGGTACTACATAGAAGGGTCCAAAACTAGCCATTGGAGTTACTATTCATGATTTGATGGGAAAATTTCCATTGAGAAGAGTGGGTAGGTGCCATTTATGGTGAAAAAATTTGAAGGTATTCCACCAAAGACACATTTATGTTCAGAAATTGGAGGGAATGGTAGCATTTGAATTCAAAACCTCCTATAAATTGGGCATGTTGGTGCGCTGAAGAACACTTTGAATTATAAGAATTGTGTATGAGCCCTCTTGTTGTTGTTGTATGAATCGTAAGGTTTGGGAGGACTTAATTTCCAGTCCAACATTCACAACGTTTCGAGAGATCAACCAGAGGATTATTCTCATGCAAATGTCTACTCCAGTCAATTCTAAAGTTGTTGTTTCTCATGAGGAGGGTTCTGAGGTTGTATCTATGGAATATTTTCCTATTGTGCCTAAGGAGACGAGGTCGCCTAGGATGAAGAAAGAAACTACGAAATAAAATTAGGAGAAACCTATTTTGGTGAGACATTCACCAAGAAAGAACCCAAATGTCTGGTAGAAGGAGAAGAAGGATAAGAAGCCAGAGAAAATTGTGGACTTGGAGGAAGTAGAATTCCAAGGAGTGGAGGAACTGGGTGTCAAGGAGGGCAAGCTTATCACATGGCTCTCGCAGTATATCCCTCCACAGAAAGGGAAGACAAAAGTAAAAAAAGACCCTGATTTAGGAACATTTATGGTCTCGATGCCCTTGTTACTAGAACAGGTTGAATTTCAAGGCACGGTCTTAGTGTGTACTCTAGTGTTGAAGATGGAAGATTGGGATCTCACAGACCATGAGAGATTCCCTCATTTGGTTACCCGCAACTACATGAACAAAATTTATTATGAAGAAACTGGGGTTACGTGGCTAGAACCCATGAAACGAGTTAGATGTGTCAAGCAGGATGGGTTGCTGCACATGTTGTGCATACCACATTTTCATAGATCAATCATCAACACTGGGTGTGTGTGCCAGCTGCTCGCGCTGGTGCATGATGGATTCTTATGGCTCGGTGAACCCATCCTGATCATGGATATGATCATCCATATGATTACAGAGATGCCCTATAAAGGTTAGGACACTACCAATGATTTTAGAGGGAAGAGTGGAGAAAAGGAGCTGGCAGATAATATGAAGGCAAAGTTTGGCTTAGTAAAGAAGTCGCACAGATATGCTATCCGCTCCATTCAAGACCAGGTAGTACAGTTCACCGACCAAATTATTGTAGGAAATATTATGAGGAAATGTCACACGGATGAAGTTCCAGCGTTGGTGGTGTCATTGGCTACCCCATGCTCGAAGGGAGTACAATATAACTGGGGCACAGTATTTGTGCAAGGAGTTTCTTGCAAAATTTCGCAATGCATGGCTCCTGTTGTTAATTTTCATAGTAACATGGAGATTTCCAGAGGATAGTCATTTTCCTCCGCAGGAAGAATATTTACAAGAGGCAGCAAAGTTTTCTTCGTTGTGGTCAACTAAGGATATAGAGCAGAACAAAGAATCAAAGATCTTCTAGATATTAATGGAAATGGATCTTCAAACAATAAGTAGTCAGCGGCAAAGGTTTTCCCCAACCTTGTTCAAACAATTGAAGGCCTTTTCGGAGTTCAAGGTCGATTTCGATAACGTCTCAATCAAGGTGTGAAAGGACCCTACGCACATCTGGCACAAGTTTCCATACTTAGTATCAGAAACAAATGTACAAGAGATTATGGGTAGTTGGCCATCAGAGTGGCATGAACCCATGGATGATAGAAGATTATTTTTTTGGGCAAGTGTTAAGGTAGGAAATGGGGAGGCTCCTGCAACTAATTGTGTGGGGACCTTGGCAAGTCCGTAGCTTAGTGCGCCCCCACAGCTGGGTGTGCAGGGTGGAAGGGTCTATAATTTGAACGTTGAACTTAATAAACACTTGTTTTGGAACAAATATCTTGCCTATGTGTATTATTCTTATTTCTATTCAAGTTATGCATTATGGCTTAATGATCTATTTTCCATGAATTAAAGCATAGTCATTACGTGAATCTATTGAATCTTTAAGATCTATTCATGAAAAAAGTAATTATTTGTTTTTACAAAGATAAAGGTTAAATCTATTATGATTTTTGTTGAATCAGGTAAATCTGAGTGAAGGCAGAGGTAGGATTACAATTTAGTGCATGAAAGTGGATACTTTTCTTCCTTTAAGTCTATAAAATCTGATCGCAGACCTTCGCGAAGGTCTGCAAGCCATTCTCTTAGAGTTACTGTTGGAAATACTGAGGAGGGAAGGGGTTGAATCAATATTCCTTTTAATTCATATTATTATTAATCTTTTAGAGCGTTAGTTTATCTTTAATTATTATTAGTGTTTGTACAATGATTGCAGTAAACAAAGGGAACACAAATGCACACAAGTTTTAAGGTGGAAAGCTCCTCGGAGACAAAAACCACCTGATTGATTTTCTAATAATTCTTTAATCTTCAACTCCAATTGAAAAGAAAGCTTCAACTTCCTAGAATCTAGAAAAGCATTCTTCTCCAACTCCCACTGGATGGAAGCTCCAATGCTCGAGATTCTTCAGTAGTCAAATGAACATATGCCCCAACACCTAATGAGCTACAATTCACCCTAGCAACATGTAGAGGAATAAAAGAAGAATGGACTCATGTACTAGGGAAACTGTTCCACTTTACAATGATATAGAATGATGTAAAAGAAGAAGACGCACTAGACCATAACCCCAACTATGACACACCCACCTAATGATGATCCTAGACCTCCCGACACTTCCTTTTCAACTCTTGGTAGATAGACGCTTGTACAACTTTTATAATGATTCTTTTACAATGACTCTGTACAGTGATACTTTTACAACGACTGTATGCAGTGCTGCCCACTTGAAGACTTCATGTGGTGAACTTCTTGCTGTTGTTTTGCACCTTGATTGTTTCTCTTGTCATTTTACCCTTTCTCACTCTTCAAAACATTATATAATGTATTGAGTCTTCTCTTGATGAATATATAATGCCTGCAAAAAGTCTTAAAGGAAATATCTGTGACATGATAATAACAAGACTTACCTCATCCCGCAGAGAATATGTCAGTGCTAAACAAAAATAACAAATTAGAATATAAGGAAACTAATGCAATTAAGAGATGAACATACATATATAGAGGATACTTACCTGGAGCTTACCTCTACTGCATCATTTTGCTACACATTTCTATTTGTTGCCCTAGAAATTTTGGTCCTTTGCACCCCTTGACAGTACTTGATTTAGTTTTTTTCTTTCCTTCTAGGAGCACGATATTGAATCTAATGTATCTCTGTGATTTTAGATCTTGAATATGTAATATGCAGTCCTGTAGTAGCCCTATGGGTCTTCTTTCCATGGACATAGGTCTGACCCAATTTGGATTCTTCAAGGAAAATTTATGCCCAATCTCTCACGGTGACCTAATTACAGACTAGTTTAGTACATCAAACTTGTATGGTGTGCCATGTGTCACTATTTCCTCCTTCGGTTCCAAGATTTATACACATAAAACTACGGTTTCTGTACTATTTGCCACTTTTTACATAATTCCAATCCACTTCTCAGAGAGAGAGTTATGAATATTTTACCAAGGTCACCTCCTTCAGATGAAATTCGGGAGCCTGCAAAAACCCTAATGTCCACAGATCATATATCTAAAAATATAGCGGACCAAGATCTGAAATTTGGTCACGACATTCATCAATCACTACTTTTGGAGGATATATGAGATTTATTTTTATAGAGTTGAGAGGGGCTTCTATAGAAAATGTTGGAGGGATTTTAGGAGCTTAAAAAATTAATAATTATTGACTATTCAATGACCAAAATCAATGATAAATTCCATGACACAACCCCATGGGGTTTTAGCCCACTAATTGGGGTTACTAACTTCAAACATGAATATCTCTCAAACCGTGAAGAACTACTTGGCGTGCCATATATCAACATCAACATCTTGGCAATTAGAATCCACTTACAAGATCCTTGACTCAAAATAGAGTAAGTTGTCAAGTTAAAATTTCCTTTCAAGATCAAGGTAGCCCCTGGTGCTGCTTGGTTTGACATCAATTACAACCACTGATCAAAAAGCTCCCCTTTTGGCATTGATGGCAACACAAGTACTCCCCCTATGATCATGACAACTCTTCCTACTACCTTCTCTCCCCCTTTGTCATCAATGGCAAAGGGTAACGCCCCTTGATAAACGACCGTCCTGCAGACCTGTACACATCTCCCTACCCATTTCTACTCAAGTAGATAAGAGAAAGAGTCTAATAAAAACTTGGGAGAATCCCAAGCTTTTGGTGAAGATACTTAAATTCTTTACGAGGTAATGGTTTGGTAAAGATGTCAACAATTTGTTCCTTTGTGCCAACGTATTCAAGCTTGATATTCTTTTCAACGACTCTCTCTAACGAAATGATATTTAATCATAATGTGTTTCATTTTGGAATGAATCACATGATTCTTGAAGATAATGATGGTGTTGTTGTTATCGCAAAATATGGGAATAGGCTCATCGAACTTGACTTGAAGATCTTGCGAATTTTGGTTCATCCAAAGAACTTGAGTACAACAAGATGTTGCCACAACATATTCTGCTTCTACTACGGATAACAAGATTGAAGATTGATTTTTACTTAACTATGAAAGAAGAGAACCACCTAGATAAAAATTTTCTCCAATGGTACTCTTATGATCATCAACACTTCCTGCCCAATCTGCAACTGTATAAGCTTGGATGACCAGATCATTTCCTTTGGGATACCATAAACCATATTCCATTGTGCCCTTAAGATATCGAATAAATTTTTTTGATGGCAATAATATGAGATTCTTTTGGTGCTACTTGAAATCTTTCTACTTGTCCAACTACCTACATCACATTAGGCTGGGAGGCTGTCACATATAAGAGACTACCAATCATTGATCTATACAACCTTTCTTCCACATCCTTTGACAATTTTTCTAATCATAACGTGCAACATGTTACCATGGGGGTAAGGATTGGCTTGCAATCCTCCATCTTCAATTTATTGAGCATTTCCTTGATATACTTGATTTGATATGTGAATATTCCTTTATCAAGCTAAGATATCTCAATAATTATTAGGTTTTCTTGATCCACTTTCACATACATATTTCTTGTCAGCGCGTCCTTTCTTGAATCTATAATACGTCAACTATTATTCTCCCCCTAAACATGTAATGAAACTGCCATATTGTTAAAACTACCTGTCTATCAATCATAGACTTGTGTCATATATTGTTGCATAAAGTCCTCGTCTTCAAA
Organism: Pinus tabuliformis; assembly: GCA_031772625.1. Taxonomy (NCBI): domain Eukaryota; kingdom Viridiplantae; phylum Streptophyta; class Pinopsida; order Pinales; family Pinaceae; genus Pinus; species Pinus tabuliformis. Next base: position 1,026,633,107 of record CM062813.1, read on the forward strand.
TTTCTAGGAGTCGATAAGTTGAATTGTTACGAATAATGTGTCATTTAACAGATTGTCTTGAATCGAGTGATTAACCAAAGTAGCTGTTGATTCTTGACAATCTGTTAAAAATCGTGAAAGCATAAATGTTGGGACCTTATTACCTTCTTGCATTTTTGGGTCATCTTGTACTTGTTCATGTTGTACTTGTTTTCCTTCCCAAACCTTCTTATTCTCATCATCAAGCTTTTCATTCATGGTTGGTTTCATCTTTTACTTGTAGTTATGAGCCATGTGTCCATAGTTATTACATTTGTAACATTCGATGTTATTCATAAAAGATTCCGTTTGGTGTTTGTCTCATGATCCTACAAATTTGCTTGTAGGGTTTTCCGATAATATTTATACATGTCTGAAACTTCACAATCCCTAACCATATGTCCAAAATTGTTACATTTGTAACATTAAACATCATCTATCAAATGATAAAATTTGTGGATATTATGTTGAGTTCTGGAATATCCATTTTTGAGAGATCTCTTGGAATTATATTCATTCCAAACATACATGTGCTGAAACTCTATGTCCAAATCTTCCACATGAATAACAATGACCATAAAAGAGAGGTTGATACCTGGGAGGAAACATTCATTGGGGAATTGTCTTCCAAGACAGTTCTATCGTTGTAATATTGTTAATTATTGATGATTTCTTCCAACGCCCTTGATTTGTTGGCATAGTTTTGGATAGTTTTTCCCTTATTCACTTCCTTAGGTGGTAAGACTTCCTCAGCTTCTAATGCTTCCTTTCTCGGTTTCTTTCTTCCAAATTTTTTTGAAGTGACTCTTCAATACATTTGTTTTCTTCAACCTCAATTTTGATACCTTGAACATTTTCTTCAAGAGTATTGGAATGGATCTTCTCAGCCTTGAGCTATTTTATAAGCTTGATTTCCTCCATAGAAAATTATTCTATGGTCAACCCTTCTTCTTCGGTGTTTGATAATTCTTCTGTATTATGCTTGGCCATAAACAACGCTCTCTCATTGGCTTCTTCTTCACTGTCACTGTCTTCATCAGATTGTTAGCCCCCTAATTTTCTCTCCATTTGCCATTTTCCCCTTCCTATATCATAACCATTTACCTTTGTTTTACCTCTTTTATACACCCTCATCTTGCACCAGTCCAAGCACAGTGACATATTTCGTATAAACTTTATTTTTCATACTTTTAATTTAGCTTAGAATTAATTAATAATTTATTACATGATTTCTTACTTTTAATCACTCTTTGTAACTTATCTATATCTCCAATGTTTATTTGGTAGTTGGAGTACTTACCATGACCGGTAATCCTAGTGCAGGATCGAATCTTGCAATGTTGCTAGCACAACAAATCCTTGTGGCAGATCCGAACCTCCTTGATCACCACCTCATCTTTAGAAGCTTCAACCATGACAGCAAGATTGATCCAAAGGCAGCCAAGATCGAATCTGTGAAGAACGAAAGTTGGAGATTGGCTACGACTAGCTTTGCTAACTGTCTAATTTTAAAGGCTGAAAAGCTAAATTCTGCATTTGGTTATGTAATCAGTTTAGTTATGTAATTGGTTGAATGATCTATTTTGCCCTTTGGCCAAAGATCTATATAATGTAGAATGTAAATAGGACTAAAGGGAATTTTTTAATAGTATAAGACAATAGAGACACAACCAGAGAGGCGGTAATAGGGTGTTGTATTTTGTTATCGCTCAAATCTGAGCTAGACGATGTATTAATGTATGTACTTGGCTCAGTGAATTAATAAAAGGGAGCTCTGCCTCATGTTTCACAAATTGCGTTTCTGTGTTTGAGCTGATGAATTGATTAAGGTACTAAGCAACATTTTTATTTAAAGGGGAAATGCATTGGTTGGCTAAGGCCCAGCCAACCCAGCACGTTTACCCCATTTCCCGTTTTCTTGTAATTTGTGTTTTCATTGTCAAGTGTGATTTAATTTTAAGCACATGCATTCCTGTCTAAGTGAAATCAGATCCGCTGTGTGAAGTAGATAAATTTCCTTTCCTACACTTGATTTCAGATTGGTTTTCCTCTGCCTGGTCCAAGCAGGAGAAATAACCCTGCACCAGTGCACGTTGGTGTGATAACTCCTTTTCTACAATTCTGTTTGATTGGTTTTCCATGCTTGGTCCAAGCAGGAGAAATGAACCTACACTAGTGCACGTTGGTTTGATACAACAAGCCTTCTTTGTCTACTTCCCACAATCTTCTTTCTTTCATTAAATGCTTATGACATGATAAATGTATATTGATTGTTTCTTTATTCTGTACTCTGTTAAGATCAGAAACATTCACTTTTTATGTGTGCAATTTGATTTAATAGTATAATAGCACTTGCAATAATTAAGCACTCATTTTAAGAATTAAATGCTAAGCGCAGGAAGCTCTGATCCGGTGCAATAACTAGTTTCTTGCCACGGGATCTGAGTGCTTTGAACCTGGAAATGTTGAAGCCCTTGCAGGAAGTAAAAGATCGCTTTAGTAAAGACACCATTTATACCTTCTGCATAAATCTCTGTTCCTGCACTAGTGCAAGCAGAGTGCGATAGTACAAGGAAGATTAGTGCAAGAAAGAAATCTCTAAAGGAGCAGGTTTAAGGGCCCATCTGATGAGACAGCTAAGTGTCTCTACTAAAGAAAAACACACACTCAGTAGTTAAACAACAATTAGCTAGAGTGATTGCCCTTTATCTTTCATTCCCTCTTGCAAATGCATTCTTCCTTGTTCTAGTTTTAGATTATTTTGATGGTTCAAGTTTCCTTTTTCTCTTTTTAATTTCATTTTGCAATCTTTCCTTTAAAGAAAGTAGGGGCTTATATTAGGAAGATTGATACCATCTGTGGAATTGTCTGTGCTTCGTCTCTAAGTTTACGGATCCTCTGGGTTAACAAATTAAGTGTTGAGGAGTTTTCTTAAAGTGTAATTCTTGCACCCAACATTTTGGTGCCGTTGTTGGGGAGGCGATTTGATTTGGTAAGAATTTTATGATTATACAATAGAGATAATTTTTCCTTTATTTTTGCAGTATTTTTGGAAAAGCTTCTTTGAAGGAATTTTACTAGTGTTGATTGATTTCTGATAGTTTGTTATTTCTCTTTCTTTTTTGAAATGAATGGCTAGAAAAGGTAGGAGTTGGAAGCCCACTAAGGGCCGAAATAATTTTGAAAACAATTCTCATATTGGATCTCCTTCTGTAAGTAGGAAGTCCAATCCAATTCAAACCCATCATGCAGGAACAGTCCACCTAGATTCTGGTGACAACAGCTCAGGTGTGGTTCAACGTATTGGGAGCAAAAGGGAAACAATGGTGGACCATGAAGATCATGTGGAAGGGACTGGTGAAAACAAGGTAAGTGGAGAAAAATCCAATTTTGTGTTTCCAATTGTGGATCCTGATACTGTGGCGCAAATGAAGAATATTCCACCATCAACTCTCCCTAATTTCCATGGTAAAGTTCATGAAGATCCTGACTCTTTTCTATTCGAGTTTCATATTCTGTTTAGAAGTTATGATTATTCAACTGACGCTCAGAAGTTAAGATTATTTCATATTACTCTCAAAGACTCAGCTCTATGCCGGTTTATGGGGTTAGGAGGAAACACTAAATATCACGAATATCAAATGAAGAGAGTGCTTTTGTCTAAATATCAAGAATATTGCAAAACTCGAGACATGCAGGATGAGATTTTTACAATCATACAGGATGATGATGAAACTCTTGAAGATTACCTAGAAGGATTTCTGCATATTTTACAAAGGTCAAAACATAAGCTTGATCCCAATACTATTAGAACCTTGTTCTTAAGAGGACTTACTGATAACGCTAGAAATCATTCAAATCTGTTAGGACAAGGTGATATTTCTCAGCTAACTTTTGAACAAATTTGTGAATTATGCAGGAAATTTTCAAGAAATTAGTATAGATCCGGTAGAGGAACTCGAAATAGAAATAGAAAAACTGAATCTACTGATGCTATGATTATTGGACTAGAAAATAAAATGGAAAACATGAAAATTGATATAATGAATATTGTTACCAAACAGTTGGACTCTTTAAAATTTCAGCAAAAACTCATGAAGGAACAAGGGTCATTATGTATTTTCTGTCCTAAATGTAGAGACAAGCATTCTCCTAAAGAGTGTCCTCTTAATTTGAAAGAAGCTAATAAGTGTGCTATTTGTGTAGAAGACCATGTCATAGAAAAATGTCCCTCTATACCAGGACTTAAAGGTGTATTTACAGGGTGACAGCCTGAAGTTGAATACTTCTATGCTATGGGAGCGAGAAGGAATTAGCCTCAAGTAGGTGCAGGTATGGCTCCTGAATTTTCCCCATACTATTTTGGTTATAATTCACATGCATATTCGTATCCAAACACTAATTAGTAGTGACAGTATGGGAATCAATATCAGCATGGGCAACCTTCTCAACCATGGCAAGAAGTTTGGAGAGGGCCAACTCATTGTCCATATTCCTACTAGCCACTTATGCAGTCATATCCATCTACACATACACCATATTCAATACCTCAACTTCCGAGTCAATCTACTCCATCGTTGCCTTTACCTCCACCTTTTTGACCTCCTCAATTGCCTGCTCAACCTATGCCCAATCCTAACAATGATAAAGTAGTGAAAAGGATCTATGTAACAAACCCACCTTTACCATTCGAGTATGAGTCTATTCCAGTTGGATTTCATGATATTCAATTAAGATCGGGAAGGATTGTAACATCAGAAAATCAGAAGTAACCTATAGTGATTATTGAAGAGAAAGGAGAAGAGGAAACTCTTAACCATTCTCTGAAAGGTGTCACTAAGCAACCCTTACCCTCTAAATCCTTGCCATCTTCTTCCAACCAGCCTCCCTTCCTAGAGATGCTAGTAACGGAAAGAAGTGAGCCTACTTCTGAGACTAGCTTGGCATTAGAGCTTCAGAATATTTTCATTAAGATACTTTTGCTTCAAGCCATCAAAGAGATCCCCATTTTTACCAAGATTATTAAGGAACTTTGTCTCAAGAAACTCAGGAGGAAGAGATTGGAACCCCAAACCATTTAATTTGTTGGCAGGGCAGCAGAGTTGATGACAGGATGTGTGTCTATGGAAAAATATACTGATCCTGGAAACCCTGTTGGCTCAGTTCAGATTGGTAATGTCCTTGTCTCTAATGTTCTTATAGACCTGATGACATCCATTAATTTGATGACTAAGCAAACCATGGATCAACTTCAATTATCTCATCTTCGTCCACTCCCACTGTGCTTGAATTAGTAGATAGATATAAATTAAGCCAGAAGGAGCATTGGATGATGTGATCATCTCATTAGATTCTTGGGAATATCCTGCCGATTTCATTGTGCTTCAGCTAAAGAACCCAGTAGGAGGACATCCCTTGATATTGGGTTGACCATGGCTTGCTACGGCCGATGCATATATTGGATGTCATTCTGGTGATATGTATATTTCGTATGGAGATTCTAGGAAGAAAGTTACCTTATACCCCCCTGTCAGATCCATTGAGGATCAAAGTAGAGATGAGGAGACTCAGCCCATTTACCTTATCCATCATTATACTGGGTCTTCACAAGAAGATGAGATTCAAGATTTCCTGAATAATCTAGACACTATGCCTAATTTTGAGCCATTGAGCCAGATATTCAGCTTAGACTTTCAAGATAATCATGATTCTCATTCTTCTGTACCATTGCATTTGACCACTCCCTTGAGTACTCCTAAGCCTGTTACTACTCTTGTTGAGATTAGTCCTGGTAAATCCTTGCATATTAGTTCCGATTTGGACTCATCTTAGGAGGAGTAGCTTGTGAATTTGTTGCAAAACCATCTTAGTGCCTTTACTTAGGGCTATGAAGATATGAAGCGTATTCCTCCTAAAACTTGTACACATCATATCTATATTTAGGAAGGAACCCGACCTATCCGACAACCCCAAAGGTGAATGAATCTAGCTCTAAGAGATATTATGAAGGAAGAAGTACAAAAACTCTTGGATGCTGGTTTTATCTATCCTATTTCCGGCAGTCAGTGGGTCTCACCATTTGTGCTAGTACCTAAGAAATATGGAAGGTGGAATATTTGTATTGATTATAAAGAATTAAAAAAATCCACTCTCAAAGATTATTTCCCTCTCCCTTTCATTGACCAGGTGCTTGATACCCTCGCAGGAAAGAAATATTTTTCCTTTTTGGATGGATTCAATGGCTATAACCAGATACAGATTGCACCTGAAGATCAAGATAAAACTACTTTTACATTTCCATAGCGTACATTTGCTTATAAAGTGCTTCCCTTTGGTTTATGTAATGCACCAGCTACCTTTCAAAGGGAAGTCCTGGCCATTTTTGTTGATCTAGAATTTGTAGAAATTTATATAGATGACTTTTCTGTGTTTGCTGATTCTTTTCAGGAAGCTCTCAAAAATCTAGAGAAAGTACTTCTTCGTTGTCAGGAAGCCCATCTCACCTTGAGTGACAAGAAATCTAGATTAATGTGCAAAGCGGGAGTATTAGTTGGCCATTTGATTTCTTGTAAAGGTATCCAGGTTGATCCAGCAAAGATTGAAATCATTCTGCATCTTCCTGCACCCAAAACTCAAAGGGAAGTAAGATGTTTTTTAGGACATGCTGGTTACTATAGAAGATTCATTGAAAATATTTCTAAGATAGTTACCCCTCTTTTCCGACTTCTAGCTAAGGATAGTGAATTTTCTTGGACCACAACTTGCCAATAGTCTTTTGAAACATTGAAGGAAAAGTTAGTACATGCACCAATTTTGAGAGGTCCTAACTGGTCCATGCCTTTTCACATTCCCTCTGATGCTTTAGACTTGGCTATTGGTGTAGCTTTAGGACAAGAAGAAAATAAGCAATCCTATGCTATTTATTATATTAGTAAGAATTTTTCTTCTGCTGAATTAAATTATACAGTTACAAAGAAAGAGTTTTTAGCTATAATTTTTGCAATTAATAAGTTCAGGCACTATATTATAGGATATGAAGTATTTGTACATACTAATCATTCCAGGATTAAATATTTGATGAATAAACCATTGACTAGCTGTAGAGTGACTAGGTGGTTACTATTGTTGTAGGAATTTAATATTACTATTGTTGATAGACCAAGAAAATCTAATGTTGTAGTAGATTTTCTTTCTAGATTAGATAATCCTGGTGAAGCAATTCTTGTTAATGATGATTTTCCGAATGAACATCTTTTTGCTATGTTGTCAAATTCTCCATGGTTTGCTGATAGTGCTAGTTACTTGGTTACTGGGAAAACACCACCCCACTTGTCTGCTCGTGAAAAGTGGAATATTAGTCAGAAAAGTGTTTCATACTCCTGGATTCAAGGAGATCTCTTTTACACTGGTCCAGACCTGATTATCCATTGGTGTGTAAGAAAGGAGGAAGTGGTTGTCATATTGAAATCTACTCATGATGAACCTTGTGGAGGCCACTTCGCTGATAAGCGGACTACATATAAAATATTGTGTGCTAGTTACTTTTGGCCTTCCTTGTTTAAGGATTCCAAACAGTATGTCAGGCGATGCGTTAGCTATCAACGAATGGGCCAACCTAATTAAACCAATGAAATTCCTTTATGCCCCCAAGTTATGATTGAGCCATTTGAAAAATGGGCTATTGATTTTATAGGGCCAATAAATCCAACGTCATTAAGTAAAAATCATATTTTGGTTTGTACAGAATTTGTTACAAAATGGGTAGAAGCCAAAGCTGTTTCCTTTGCTACAAAAAAAGTTGTTGTTGAGTTTCCTTTTACTGAAATCTTTACTAGATTTGGTGTGCCTAGAGAAATTGTTTCTGACAACAGTTCGCAATTTATTTCTAATCTGGTACAGGGTGTGATGGAGCAATAGAAGATCTAGAACAAGAAATCCATGCTGTATCACCCGCAAGTAAATGGCTAGGTGGAATCCACAAACAAAGGGATCGAGTCCATTCTTACAAAGATAGTAAATATGCATCAAAAAGACTGGGCTGAAATATTACCAGAAGCTTTGTGGGCATAGAGAACCACTTGGAGAAATAGCATGGAACATACACCATATGACCTGGTATATGGCAAACAGGTTCTGTTACCAATTGAATTCTAGATCAAAACTTTCAGAACTGTCGTTCAGTTAGGAATAGATCTCTCTGAGGCACAACAACAACGTCTTCTCCAATTAAATGAGTTATATGAATTTCGTAGGTATGCTGTTCAACAGAACATACTAATTCAACAACAACACAAAAGGTGGAATGACAAGTCTATTCAGAAAAAACAATTCCAACCAGGTGATTGGGTGCTCCTTTATGATTCTAGATTTAAAATTTTTAAAGGGAAATTCCATACATGTTGGATGGGACCTTATGATGTGATCTGAGTATTTTAGAATGGAGTAGTAGAAGTTAAAACTATTGATCGACAAAATTCAATATTCTTGGTAAATGGACATAGATTAAAGAAGTATTTTCAGCGACTTGCTAGGAAAGATTTTACACAGCGAGTCCAACAACAATTCGGGACGGTAGTGGTGAATCGTAATACCAACTTTTTGAGAACATGAATTCTTTTTTTTCTTAAAAATGAAAAATAAAAAATAATAATAATAATACAATTGTTTTTTTAAAAGTAAACAAAAAACATTTTCTTGTAATTATGAAAATCAGTTCGCTGACATGATTGCAAAAGGATCAACTTGAAAACTAGCTTGCTGGCAGGAAGATAAAAAATTTCTAATAAAATGAGAATGTTGCTTGATCTTTAGATATGCTAGCGACCACTAAGTAAAAGCAGGTTCAACAGAACCAACCTTTATACAATTGGGGTAATTAGCATGTATATTTATATTCAAGTAATGCTTAATTTTCGTTGCAGTTATTTTTCTTGTACCAATGCAGGTAGACCTTCTAGAAAATTTTTTACCTTTATTCATATTCCACTTTCATAATATTCCCTCTGTTTTCAATGGTTAACCTTCCCATATTCTTCTGAATTTACCCTGTCCGTTTTGTAAAAAGCCCACTTTACCCTTGAATTTTTTTCCTATCCCACTTATGTTTATCCCCTCTTTTGGTACTATTCTTGGAATCCCTGTAACAGAATTCCCTCCCATTGTGAAATTTCCCTTTTCTCACTTTTTTGTTCCCTCATTGCAGGATCTCGCGCACAAAGAACAAAAGGATATGCTCTGAAGCATCAAGAAAGGGCGAAGCAAATTTCTAGTATAAGTTGAGGAAGCCATGTTGGAAGTCTAACCTATATTTTACTTAAATTCCCTGTTCTTTTTTTTTCAGATATTATGCCTTCACTAGTGCAAGCATGTTGTCCTATATAATAACGCAAGCCTAATGGTACCAGCAGAATAACTAGGGGTGATTTTAGGGGCGAATGTTCGCCCCTTGGCGAAATTAAGGGGTTTTAAATTTTTAGTGGGTGAATATTTTGTATCATATTACACTTTTACAAATCACCTCAAATAGCCCACCTTCTTTTAAGGGAGAGGGTTAAAAAGGTAAATTTAGCCCTTGAAATTAGGAGTTACAACCTTCCATTCGCCCATTTTCAAGAATAGGTTTTATTTAAGTGAATCCTATGGGCCAAAGGCCGAAATACCATATTTATAAAAGAGGTATGGTAAATTAATAAAAATATAAATAAATGAGAAGTATGGTAAATAAATTAAAATATATATATATATATATATATATATATACTCCATAAGTCACCTTATATACATGCAAGGGTGTAAACAAATAAAAATATAAGTAAAGTGGAGGTATGGTAAATAAATAAAACGTTTTTTTATACTTACTCAAAAGGTATGGTAAATAAATAAAAATATAAATAAACTAGATGCATGGTAAATAAATAAAACCTCTTTTTATATTTAGTCCATAACCCTCGTTCTATTTATGAAGGCTCAAGAAAGAGGTTTTATTTAAGTGAATCCTATGGGCCAAATACCATATTTGTAAAAGAGGTATGGTAAATTAATAAAAATATAAATGAACGAGAACACTCAACAAATGTGTTATATTTAGGTGAAACCTATGGCAAAATACTATGGGACAAATACCATGGACTAGATTGTTATTTTTTTTTTTCACTTTCTGGTTCACGGATACCCGGGTCAATGGGTAGCTGCTACATCCAGGGTTGTTCAACACTGAGTGGACGCACCCGAAGGCGTCAACACCCCTCAGCCTATTTACTGACCGAACCCCAAGAGCTTTCCGGATTCGACCCTGTGACCTCCCATTGGCAAGGCACTTGATTTGACCGATTGAGCTAACTCTTGGGGCTTGGACTAGATTGTTATTAATACCATGCAAAAAAACATTATTAACCCTAATATTAGTATTAATAAAAATAAAAATGGCACATGGTATTGACCCATGGTATTCACCAAAATGGCACATGGTATTAACCCATGGTATTCACCTGGAATGTAGCCTATTTAAATGGGGGAGTTAAACCATCATAGATCCATCTTTACTCTAGATCTACTAACCCCCGAAAGGTATCAAATATCGGTAATTTTGATTTCGAAAGATATTTTAAAGAAATGCAATGATTTCATTTGTGTATTCAATAAACATGAGATTTATAATTGAGTAAAATATTCGCCATGCCTGGTGAGAGATTCGCCAAAAAATTATATATACATATCATATTATTGATAAAATCACCTTCCATTTTTCCTATATACCATGGAGATTCACCCATTTATTATACATGTAAATTTAGGGGGGCTTCTTAAAATTTTCCCTGAGAATAACATAGTTTAAGCGGTGCAAGCAAACCGGTGCAAGCATGCACCCTGTCAGAAACATAGTACAATTTGTTCTTTTCATAGCATACATCATAGGAAAGTGGTCATCATGAAAGTTTATAAGAAGTCCTTTCACTTAGTCGATGAGTACTTGTGTTATCATATCAACTAGGAGAAAATTATTTAAATTACAAGGTGTTTTTAAGTTAAGAATCATGATCATTTTGTAATGAATGCTAAGTTCTTTTTTGAATTATGAAGGAGTGCGAAAGTGTTCAACCATTGCTTGGATATAATTACCCCTTTCTGCCATAATCTTAGACGTCCTTCACTCGTAATGATTACCTCACCTAGCCGTTAAAACACCTCCGCAAGTACCAATCCGACATGATCTCAAAGATGTCGCGCATCCATGGCTATTTCAGTGGAATGAATGGGTGATAAGATGGAAGGTATGGTGGACGGTTGGATCCCTATCTATAATAACCAATTTTCTTGGTGTTGCATGTAACTTCTTGACTGTTCATAATCGTTAAGTAGCGATGCCACCTGTTCAAAGCAATCCTTCGTCTCTCAGTAGGGTAGAATAGACTACTGAGTATCGCAATAGTCTTGCACTATTGCGAGACTCGGGCTTTCTTCAATTCTTGCAAAAGTTTGACGGGCACAACAGTGAAGTGGCCTTATAGTTTGATAGAACTTTCAAAAATGGCAAAGTAAAAATTGGGCCTCTAAAATTTGAGGTTACGGAAGAGTTTATAGCAGCAACAACAGGCTTGGAAAATACTGGTGAGTAGTGGTTTAAAAATCAGAAACTAGAAAGGAAGCGATGGTAGTGTTTCATTGTCGACAAGAAGATGAAGGTAGATTGGAAGGAAGGAATTCCACGCAGTGCCCTGCTAGGACAGTGGTAGGACCTCCTTTTCATCCTACAGAAATTCGTAACTTGTGAGGGAAGGTACACCCGCACTTTTGTGTACCATTTTAGGATGTTGCAACATTTCAAAGCCACCGACACATCTGGTGGAGGATGAATTTCCCCTATTTTTTGCTTAAGAGCTTCGAAAAAATGGCCAAGGGTGTGTGGGAGGGACGGGCAGACTAGGCCGATAAGAAGTTATATCACCACAGCCTGATAAATATTTTGGTCCAGAAATAATTAGAAGTTAAAGGCATGACCTGGGAGGCGCCGTTAAAATAGCTACATAAAAGACAACTATTGGAAGGAGACAGAGGAGCCCGCCAGCACAAGCAAGGGTCTAAGTAAGAATGTAAAGAGGAGTCCTTCTTGCACCAGTGAAAAAAGGAAAAAACCTCAAAAACCAATAGAAGAAAGGGCCCCATCTCCAAATAAGAAGATAGCTAGTGCACCTATTGAAGAGACTCCTTCTACGCCACCAGTACAGGTGCAGACCCTCAAAGAAGACAACCTGTCAGTCCTTGTGGATGAAAAAAAAAATTTAGATGTCGAAGATGACATTCTGTTTTCTGATTTGATTAAAAGGGCCTCAGAAAAGAATTAAGAATCTGGTGCAGGCAAATAACCACAGTCCCCACAGGACGTTGAATCCCCTTCTACACCAATGCAAGAAGAAGAACCAGAAGAAGAAGAATTTCTTAATGTAACCATGAAGGATACTAAGGTCCCTGAGGAAGACACAACCTCTATCAAGATAGAAGAAGAATAAGATTTGGTAACTCCTACTGCTCAGTTAGTTGAACTAGAGCTTCAACTGCAGAACTTAGAATAGCTCATAGCTAAAGCGCAGGAGGATAAAGAACAAAGTAAAGAAGAATTAATTGCGGATATCTAGAAAAAGAAAGGAGAAGTTAGAGTTTTGAAGTACCAAGCTGCGCAATGTCTCAAGTGACCTAAAAAGGTGACAAAGAAACTAAATAACATCAGAAAGGAGAAGTCTAAAACATTGCAGGGTGATGTCAGTATGTCAGAGCAGGATTGATATGCAATGCTCAAAGTTTTGAAAGTCTTTTGCAAAGGTAAAGAGTTGTGTGAGGACACACAACAACTTAGGGATGGGAGGATGTTAGCCCTCTAATGTGCTCTCTTTTTTCTATTTTACCCTTCCTAAATCATAACCATTTACTATTGTTTTACCTCTTTTATACACCCTCATCTTGCAACAGTCCAAGCACAGTAACATATTTCACATAAACTTTATTTTTCATACTTTTAATTTAACTTAGCATTAATTAATCACTTATTACATGATTTCTTACTTTCAATCACTATTTGTAACTTATCTATATCTCCAATGTTTATTTGGTTGTTAGAGTACTTACCATGACTGCTGATCCTAGTGTAGGATCGGATCTTGCACCGTTGCCAGCACAAAAAATCCTTGCAGTAGATCCAAACCTCCTTGATCACTGCCTCATTTTGAGCAGCTTCAACCATGACATAAAAATCGATCCAAAGGCAACCGAGATTGAATCTGTGAAGAACGAAAGCTAGAGATTGGCTATGAGTAGTTTTGCTAACTGTTTAATTTTAAAGGTCGAAAAGCTAAATTTTGCATTAGGTTATGTAATTGGTTGAATGATCTATTTTGGCCTTTGGCCAAAGATCTATATAATGTAGAATGTAAATAGGACTAAAGGGAATTTTTTGATAGTAGAAGAGAATAGATACACAACCAGAGAAGCGGTAACAAGGAGTCGTATTTTGTTATCGCCCGAATCTGGGTTGGACGATGTATTAATGTATGTACTTGCCTCAGTGAATTAATAAAAGGGAGCTTTGTCTCATGTTTCACAAATTGAGTTTTTTTATTTGAGCTGATGAATTGATTAAGGTACTGAGCAACGTTTTTATTTAAAGGTGAAATGTGCTGGTTGGCTGGGGCCTAGACAACCCAACGCATTTACCCCATTTCCTGTTTTCCTGTAATTTGTGCTTTCATTGTCAAGTGTGCTTTAATTTTAAACACATGAATTCCTATCTGAGTGAAAGTAGATCTGTTGTGTGAAGTAGATAAATTTCCTTTCTTGTGCTTGATTTCAGATTGGTTTTCCTCCGCCTGGTCCAAGAAGGAGAAATAACCCTGCACCAGTGCACGTTAGTGTGATATCTCCTTTTTAGAAATTCTGTTTGATTGGTTTTCCCTGCCTGGTCCAAGCAAGAGAAATGAAATTGCAGCAGTGCACGTTGGTGTGATACAACAAGCCTTCTTAGTCTACTTCCCACAATCTTCTTTCTTTCATTAAATGCTTATGATAGGATAAATGTATATTGGTTGTTTCTTTATTCCTGTACTCTGTTAAGATCACAAACATTCACTTTTTATGTGTGAAATTTGATTTAATAGTATAATAGCACTTGCAATAATTAAGCACTCATTTTAAGAATTAAATGCTAAGTGCAGGAAGCTCTGATCTGGTGCAAGAACTAGTTTCTTGCCATGGGATATTAGTGCCTTGAACCTGGAAAATTTTAAGCCCTTGCAGGAAGTAAAAAATCCCTTTAGTAAAGACACCATTTATACCTTCTGCATAAATCTCTGTTCCTGCACTAGTGCAAGTAGACTGTGACAGTACAGGACATACTACTGCAAGAAGGAAATCTCTAAAGGAGCAGTTTTAAGGGCTCATCTGATGAGACTGCTAAGTGTCTCTGCTAAAGAAAAACACACACTCAGTAGTTAAACAATAATTAGCTAGAGTGATTTCCCTTTATCTTTAATTCCCTCTTGCAAATGCATTCTTCCTTGTTCCAGTCTTAGATTATTTATATGGTTCAAGTTGCCTTTTTCTCTTTTTAATTTTATTTTGCAATCTTTCCTTTAAAGAAAGTAGGGACTTATATTAGGAAGATTCATACCATCAATGACATTGCCTATGCTTCGTCTTTATGTTTACAGATCCCCTGAGTTGACAAATTAAGTGTTGAGGAGTTTCCTTAAAGTGTAATTCGTGCACCCAACACGGATGATGAGCTCTCTTCTTTAGAGAGAAATTTCCTTCTAAATCCTTTCTTCTTGCCTTACTTGTTAAATTTCTTAAAGCCTTTGTTTCCTTTTGAGTTTCCATCACTTTTGTTTGGACATTTCGTTGCGAAATGCCCAACCTCAACACAACCGAAACATATCAATGGAAGTTTACCTTTGAATTTTCCCTTACCAATTTTTAGTTTTCTTGTAAAGTAAGCATATTCTCGATCTGAAGAACCTTCTTCATCATCTTCCTTTTCTTCATACTTGAAGGTTCAGGTCTTTTCCTTTGAAGGTTGTTTGTCGTTATTGGTTTTCTTAAATGCAGTGAACGTAGTTTCTAGATGCGAAGTACCTTTTTCTTCATCAAGTCTCATTTCATATGCTATGAGAACTCCATGTAATTCCTCTTTGCTAATTTTGGCCAGATTTGCATTGTATTCTAAGACTGTTACCTTTGGTTTGAATCTTCCTGGTAACGTGCTAAGAAACTTTCATATAATAGTATTCTCTTCAACAGGCTCTCCCAATCCTTCTAGAGTGTTGGTGATTTCATTAATGCGTCAGAAGTATGCAACAATATTGTCATCTTCTTTCATTCTGAGTTGCTCAAATTTTTCTATATAGATTTGAAGCTTTGCTTCTTTGACGTTTGAGTCACCTGCATATATATTATCAAGCTTTCCCCATACATTTTTTTCCGTTTTACAACCCAACACCTTATGATAACTAGATTCAATAAGTTCATTGATAATAATATTCTTTGCTTTTGCATCATTTACCAAATTCTTCTTACCTTGTTCATCTGCGGTTGGCGTAAAGCCATTTTGAATAGTGTCCCATACTTCGTAACCTTGCGCCAAGAGATAGACCTCCATTATTCGTTTCCAGAGTGCATAATTATTTTCATTGAATAGAGGTACGCCATTCTTGCTATGCTCCATGATCTTAATCTAGTTGCTAAACTGCTATTGAAGGAGCCAAACTCTGATACCAATTGTTGGAGATACTAAGGGGGGTGGGTGAATCATTATTCCTTTCAATTAGTATTATTATTAATCTTTTAGAGTATTAGTTAATCTTCAATTATTTTCATTGTTTGTACAATGGTAGAAGTAAACAAAAGTAACACAAATGCACACAATTTTTAAGGTGGAAACCCCCTCTAGGACAAAAACTACCTGAACACTTTTCTAATAAGTCTTTAATCTTCAAATCCAATTGAAAAGAAAGCTACAACTTCCTAGAATCTAGAAAAACATTCTTCTCCATCTCCCACTGAATGGACACTCCAACACCCGAGATCCTCCAGTAGTCAATTGAACTGATCCCCCAAAACACAATGAGCAACAATTAGCCTAGCACCACCCTACCACCCTGTAGAAGAATACAAGAAGAATGGACTCTCGTACCAGGGAAAATGATCCACTTTACAATGATATAGAATGATGTAGAAGAAGAAGACACACTAGACCATAAACCCTACTATGACACAACCACCTAATGATGATCCTAGACCTCCCAAAACTGCCTCTTCAACTCTTGGTAGATAAACACTTGTACAACTTTTACAATGACTTTATGCAATGCTGCCCACTTGAAGACTTCATGTGGTGAACTTCTTGCTATTGTTCTGCACCTTGACTGCTGCTCTTGTCAAGCTACCCTTTCTCACTCTTTAGAACATTAGATTATGTATTGATTCTTCTCTTGATGAATATATAATACCTGCAAAAAGTCTTCAAGGAAATACCCATGACATGATAATAGAAAAAGTTACCTCGTCCTGTAGATCATATGTCAGTGCTAAAAAAAAACAAAAAAATAGAATACAAAGAACCTAATGCAATTAAGAGATGAACATTCATATAAAGAAGATACTTACTTGGAGCTTACCTTTCCTACACCTTGCTCTTTGCTGCCCTAGAAAGTCTAGTCCTTTACACCCCTTGACAGCACTTGATCTAGTTTTTTTCTTGCCCTCTAGGAGCACGATATTGAATCTGATGTATCTCTCTGATTTCAGATCCCAAATATGTGATCTTTGGTCCTGTAGTAGCCCTCTGAGCCATCTTTCCAATACCACAGGTCTGACCCAATTTGGATTCTTCAAGGCAAAGTTATGCCCAATCTCTCACAATGACCTAACTATGGACTAGTTCAGTAAAACGAACTTGTATGATGTGCCCCGTGTCATTGTTTCCTCCTTTGGTTCTGAAATTTATACACAAAAAACTACAGTCAGTGAAATATCTACCACTTTTTAAATAATTCCAATCCGCTTCTTAGAGAGAGTTATGACGATTTTCCAAAGGTCACCTCTTTGAGATGAAATTCGAGATCCTACAAAAACCATAACTTCCACAGACCATATCTCCACAAATATAGTGAACCAAGATCTGAAATTTGGTCATGACGTTGATCAGGATTTCAGCTCAAATGGGTTTCAATTTCAGCATCTAAGACTGTGCAGAAAGAAAGTTATAGCGAAAATTCCATGATCGGTACTTTTGAAGGATATATGAGATTTCTTTTTATAGTGTTGAGAGGGGATTCTATAGAGAATGTTGGAGGGATTTTAGGAGCTTAAAAAATTATTAATTATTGACTCTTCAATGACCAAAATAAATGATAAATTCCATGCCAGAACCCCATGGGGTTTTAGCCCAATAATTGGTGTTACTAACGTCAAACATGAATATCCCTCTAACGGTGAAGAATCACTTGGTGTGCCATATATCAGTGGAAACATCTCGACGAGTAGAATTCATATAGAATATCCTTGACTCAAAATAGCATAATTTTTTAAGTCAAAATTCCCTTGCAAGATTGGGGTAGCCCCTAGTGCTGCTTAGGTTGACATCAATGAAAACCACTAATCAATAGTTACAATAGCTGACTGTAGAAGGATGCATATCTACACAAAGGTAGATACGAGATACAAAGGCTTAAGATAACTTATCACATGGTCTCTAGATGCATAAACTTGGTTATAACATCCCCCAATACTACTTCGGGTGACACTGCAGCCTGCGTTATGCAGGTTGTTGTTGAAAGGGCTAGTAGTTAGGGTTTTGTTGGTTAGTGTCAACAACTCTGAACTTGGGTCAGGTCCCCTTAAGCTATCAATGTTACACCCGACCATTGATTGGCTGAGCAAAATCTCTCTTCATCCAATCAACCCCGTTCCATATTCCAAGCATGAATGTGGAACTCATAACCAACTGAAAAGAACCAAACAATCATGGATGTTATGGGAGTTCTCCACCTACACCATGGGGAATTTGAGTGCCTCCTAGTCGCTTAGGCTTTACCTTAATCCACAATCTGATCCAGGGATCACTAGGCCCTACGCTAAGACCAACTCTACAAGCTTCACCGCACATCACCTCCTGTGACTACCAGCCCCAATGGAGAGAAATCCATCTCTTGGATTTACCATATATCCCTCCATTCATCAGTAAGGATTCCTAGGACTACTGAGGCACACAATGATGGCTTTATCACAACCTACAGTCTGGCTCAGGGGTTACGAGGCTAGTGGCTTTACTGTGATCCAAAGATTGATTCACAGACCACTAGGCCATGTGTTTGTCATTTCGTTGATTCACACCACTCAATTTCAAATCCATCTAGTAATCCAACTCAATCGAACTATGAGAACCCATCTCATCAAGGATATCAGGATATGGCAATGTTAGGTTGAAAAACATTGTCACACATAGCAAAACTCATCCTATAATAACAAAAAGCACCACATGCAATACCATTCATGCCAAATCTATCAAGGAAATCACACGTGCAAATAAATACCCACAAATAATATTGTTATCTCTACTTGATCCTACTTTCCCTTGATTGATCTTCACTTAATCTTGCCTTCTTTAACTTTCTTGATCCAATGTCGAAGAGCTCCAAGAAAATTCTAAGTGTCCAAGAGTGAGAGAGAGAGGAAAATGAGAGAGCACCAAAACTGAATTGACAAAATGTTACTAACTGATCATCAACAACTTTTTTATTAATGAGGCTTCTATTTTGTTAATTTTCCAATATTTTCTTTCATTTTCTTCCTCACATGCATCCTGTGACCTTTTACCTTCCTTTTATCCTAATTTCCATTATTTTTATAAATAAAATGCCGATAAATGTCTCATGCCTTTCCCAAGCATTTTCCATTTCCTTTGCCAATTTCCTTTATCCATAATAACCAAAATGAACACCCACTAGGATGCTTTTCCAACCATTCATCTTGGAATATGTGTCGCATGACCGTGGCCTTATATATTTTTACATGAGTTTTTAACCAGGGTTGTTACATATCATAACATGCTCTTGTGGACAATATCAAGATAAATTTTATTAGAAGTCAAATAATTTTCATTTTTCTTGGGTTCTAATATTTATGCAAAGAGCAACATTGTCCCGGGTGAATTGGTACCCTCACTGTTATAGGCCATTTTTTCACACTTGTGCAGAAGGCCTTGAACTTGGATCTCTTTCCATCCATCACACTTTGCATCAATCACCTGCAAAGTCAAAAGAAAAATATTTCTAAAAGTTACAAGAATTCTAGATTACATTGGATCAAAACCCTAATTTAAGACTCAATCACACTTACTCCCTTGACAAAATATGATGGTTAGGTTGCACACGTGCAACTTTCATTGGTCAACGCATATTTTCTTCACAATAAGTGTGATGATACCTAGAAATAAGGAGAAATAAAATATAATTTTGAAGCTTCCCCTTATAGATGCTTTGGGAGTCAATCCTTTCATTTACTATTGAAGATGATCTCGAATTCCAACTACTAAGGCTTTATCTCTTATCCCATGGAACTTATCCCCTTTCAAAATGGATGTAGCCCTATTATGGTGGGTCTAAATCTTCCTCACTTTTACTTTAAAAGCACTACCTACTATAGAGTCTAGGTTGGATTTTCGAGATTTTGATTCTTCCTCTTATGATACTATTTTTACTTTAGAGGTGCATAATCCATCCTTATATATTGATGGGATTAGAGACTCATCATTGTGGCAAAGAAATGAAGAGAAAGTTGGCAGAGATTCACAACATCAAGGCCTAAAAAGGGTTGTAATATTTCTCTATTTATATTAATACAAAATGCATTGTTTTTCCCATACACTATGTCTTTTCTTTTACATGTGTAGAATAAGATTCCTTGATCACCTATTTAGATTTATTTGAATATATCATATTGTCTATTTTGTTCTCTTTGTTTGTTTTGATTAATTTACAGGTTCTAATTTTGGATGTCAAAGTTGGGGCTTGAGGGAACAAGTGAAGAGGAGAAGGAAGCTTGCATTGGATTCCAAGTAAGTATTCTTGTTATGTTTCACATATCTCTAGGAAAAGACATTGTATTTTTTCTAGTTGTTTCTAGGTTAAGCCACTAAACCTAGGGATATCGCTTATCTCTACAGAAGGGATTTATCCATACAACAACTTGGCGAATCCACTGGGGATACATTCTCCTTCAATGGTTTTCTTTGTTGTAGCCTTTTATACTTATGTAGTTGGCCATTTTTATCTTGTTCATTCTGTGATTTCACTATGGAAAACTAAATTTTGAAATTGATTACGATTTTTCTTTTTGTGCGAATCAGACCCATCACACTTTATTTTCTATGATAATTCACTACACTGGAACTTTTATGTTCAGTGAGTGCAACCCATTGCAATGATGTCCATATATTACCTTTGATGATAAATGGAGAGTGAAAAATTGAAGTATCCCTTTCTATCTTAAAAAAATTATTTTGTTTGTCGTGGTTTTCTAAATCTCTGGTTTGTCTTATCCTCTGTAAAACCAACATTTTTGTGTGAAATTTGAGTTTGTTTTCTCTTTGGTAGGAAATCATGTTTTTCTTGTCAATTAGAGCTTTTTAGTTTTTGGCTTGATTATTGATTCCTTAAAGGAAATTTCATATTACAGTTATAGAATGTTTGATTTTCTTTTGTTTCAGTTATCTAGTGATAGTTTCAATCTTCTTTACACTAAAAAATTAAAAAAGAAATTGTTTTTCTTATGTATTAAGGCTTTGAAATAGTTGAATTGGAATAATGTCTTCAAAGGTATTGTTTGGAAGATTTGTTTTATTCATTGATTGAATTGAAACCTCTTCCCTCGCTTTAGTTAGATGTTCATTGAATGAAAAATATTTCTCTCACAATAGTTGCATTTTACGAGTTCAGTTGAATTGATTTTTACACTTGAAAGTGAAACCTTAGTTCAAGACAAATTTTGACATTTATAATTGAATACAAGGAGAATTTGAACCATTAAAATCACATTTACTAGTATAGGCTAGAAGACGTGTTTTGATGTCTCTAAACGTAGGAGTTGTCATTAATGGTTTGCATTACATCCCAAGGATGGTCAGTTTTCCACGTACTTCAAAGTATATGGGATCATTCTTCCATGTACCCTTGGGTATATAGAAAGGTGCTCCACTTACAATGAGTATATATGAATTCTCCCATCATATGGTTATGTAATAGATAACACTACCACGAACTGTGCTTCCATGTACTTTTGAGTATATATTGGAAATCCACATTAGGTTGCAAACTAGTCCTAGATAACTGAGTCAACCGCCTTTTCATCTGTGACACACCAAAAACAAAATTCAAGGAGATTTCCTTCACGTACCTAATGCTATATTGCAGTTCACAAAGAATTGGTAATCCCTTTATGCCTCGTTACCCCTTTCTTTTGTTTTTACTATTCAATTAATTAATTAATTGTGGAATATCATTCTTGTCGTTCATGTAGAATGCAAGGTTTACACCCAAAAGTAACACCTCGTAAATGAACACATCACAAAGATTAGAAATAGAAACCTACTACATCTGGAACATCAGAAGCTACTCCATTTGAAACTACATTGGAAGTTACCCAACTTGGATCATCACTTCCTACTGTTACCTAACCCAAAGTTACATCTTCTGAAACTGATGAATTAGAGTGTAATGTAGTCAAAACTATTCAACCAGAATTTGTTGAAACCTGTGAAACTGAATTTGAAACAACCAAGCTTGGAGTTGTAGTACCTAAAATCATAGAATCGAAAAATTGGGAACCTAAAGTAATTCAACCAGAAGAACCCCAAGTTATTGATCAAATAACATCATAATCTTTCTACCCCTTTGCATTTATCTCATATGCCACTTCCATCCATGGGTTCTGAAACATAAGTGATTATACCTTGTTTATTAAGTATTGAGTACATTACTGCAGAGGATTCTCCTAGTCATCAATCTCCTACTCAAATAGCTTTGCATCTAGATTTTCCTTTTTTATATCAAGATTTTCCTAGTTATATGTAATGTCCCTTAATAATAAATAATAAATAATAAAAATAACAAATAACAAATAATAATAATAATAATAATAATAATAATAAATAATAAATAATATAATATTAAAAAATACAAGAAAATAAATAATAAACAATGAATAAAGAAGTAGTAATAAATAATAATAAAATAATAAATAGCAATACTAAAGCTCTAAATAAATATAAATAGAAATCAAACAAGAAAGCAGTAAAAAATCAGTAAAGCTATCAAAAAGTAAAAAAACAAAAGAAATAAAACAAGAAAGCAATAAAGTTGCATGTGGAAACATCGAGTGTGTGCATGTGGTTCCCCTTCCATTGTTTTCTCTATTTAATAGATGGTGAGGAATATGGGAGGCATTCCATCATTCAAAGATTGTATCATTCATTCTCTTGGGAGAATAGTGTTCTGAGACAAAGGATTCCCTCGCAGTAGTATGTTGACTGAGGGCTCGGGGGTCGCCAGTTGTAGCAAGATTTTGTGCAATTGATCCTACAGTTGGGTGGAGAGTCGTCCCCAAGACCTTGTTGTAGTTAGCAGAATTCAACTAGCGTTCAACCCCGAAATCATAAGTAACTTATCTCTACTCATAGTTTTGAAATTTGATGTTAATTAGTTGATAAATTGCATGTTGATTATAAATTACTTGATTAATCTAATTAATTACATGTTTATTTTAGGGCTGTTACATACACCTCATACTCATTTATGTCAAACTCCTTGATATACTTAGTCTTTACGTCAATGTATTTGGTATAATTCTCTCCTGAACTCTCATCATAAAATTCATGCACGTGCTCATCTAGAGAATCCAACCATATCTGAGTTAGTGATAACCACCCAACCCATGTACTCTATTATGAGGGAATTAACTGAAGTTGCGTAACTTCGATTTTCACCACCTCACCAGAAACTTATATTTACAGTGGCCCATTAGTACCACCTAGATATCATTCATTGTTTGGATTATTTTTTGGAGTTTCAAGTAGTCCTTGGAATTCTCAGCTACCTTCATCATCTCGAATACCATCTGGTTTATATTTATCGAGCACCCACAACCTGTTCAATGTATTGCACCTCAAAACCCTTTGGATCACCAATACGGTTTAAGATGGACTATGACACCCACAACCATAAATTCCATATTACCCTTGGTATCCTCCCACTAGGGGTAAATTACCTTCTTATAACACTTTTCCTCCAGTTGGGGGACGACCTGTTGCTGTTATGCTCCCATCTCGTGAGAAAATATTACAAGTCTGTTTTTTTCCTTTTACGAGTCCTCTTTCTACCGGTGCCCTATTTCAAAAAATGGATAATACTCCTTGGAATGTTTCCCTTTCTTATTATGGTCAACATGTTCAGGTTTCAATCCAAGTTTCAACTAGTTAATCCATCCTGGCCATATCCCAAGTTTCAACTAGTCGACCTATCTAGGTCATAACTCAAGTTAAAACTAGTCGACCTGTTCAGGTCATACCTCAAGTAAAAACAAGTAAATTGATACAGGGGGATACCTAAAATATTGTCTTCCCATATTACCAAAGGTACACCATACATCCCATATGTTCAACTTGACCAAATTGTGCCTCATGTACAAGTTAGCCAACCGCTTTGCGGCATATCGCAGATTCCATATGGAAAACCTTTTCAAGGTATACCAAATTTTCACATTGGAAAAAATATGACTATAGCATAGTAACCTCATCAAGGTCAATACATCCAAGGCCCACCTTTTCCACCTTATCAAGACATTCTTGGAATAGAGGAGCCTAGTTAGAGCTATCATGGTTTTCAAACCCTTGCCTACCCTGGTGGGATGTAAATCTCGATGGTCCAACCCATTACACCTTACCAATGATATCATTTTCCATAGATTAATATTTATTCACAAGGTTACCAACCCCCTAAATTGAGCTTTAATAGGGAATTTCCATTTATCACAATATTAGAGTTACGAGACCTCTCCCAGATTACTAACAATCTAATCTATAATTCTCGTTCATGGTCGGCTATTCCAGCTAAATTGTCTAGGGATATTTGCAAATTCAATAAAAACCTTAGAGAGGACCCATCCAACTATACTATGAATTATCATTTATGGTTTTCTTCGAACTCCTTATATGACGATTATCTTTATTAGCATCTTCTCCAATGAACTCTTACAGGTATGATAGTAAAATGGTATGTCAAATTACTAAGAGTTCCATTTAATAACTTTAATGCATTGGAAACAACATTTTTGACCATTATCAATCATCGATCCATTATGAAACTAGTACAAAATTTTTGACCTCTCTAAACTTTTTTGAATCTACTCATATATCTGATCATATACATGTGTGGATATGTTATCATTGTTTGGTGAAAACATTTATCTGAATTAAGTGTTAGTAGAATGGTTTGTTAAATCATTACTACCTACTATAACTAAGGATGTGTCCCATGGAGAAATCATTGTCGAAGAGCAAGTTATTGCTTGCGACCAGTATTTACACCTAATTTTTACCCAGTCGGGCACAATCTAGTAGAATATAACTAATGCCCTGCGACCATCTCACATTGTACCACCCACTCCTTTGACACAATCATATGTCGCTGATGGCTTGATTGGTTCCATTGGTAAAGAATGAGAGAATAATTCCTTTGGTCAATCCAATCTGAACCTCACTCCTATGACCACTCAAGATCCCCCTACTATTGTGCCTGTGAATAATTCTGAGATTAACTTCATTCAAGCTACTAGAGGAAAATATTAGCAGCTAAGAAGTAAAAACAAGGGTAAAGGCAAAGCCAAAAAATAAACCCCTCCACAAGACAAATAAAAAACCCATTCTCCTGACGAGAGACACAAGTCACGCTGTCATTTTCTTATATACAACAAGGAACATTTTACCAAGGAATGTTCGCACCGCCTAACGATCTTGTCTGCATAGGCCCACATAAACCTGTGTGTACCAGCTTGAGTGTATCTCTCTTCCTTCTATCCGTATTCACAAGAAATTCATCTCTGTGCAACTTTTCGAGTGCACATGCATAAGGGTCAATATGAACATATTTTAAAACAGGAAGACCTTCAACCATACCTCTTTTTTGTAATAGTAGCAGATCATTGAAGTTAATATGGCTGAACCTCTGATGCCATAAGTCCACTGTAGTCATGACAGATGATGCCAACGCCTCATGTGGTGTGCTTTTGACATTTAGCTTGTAAAATCCTCCCACATGAATACTTGATGCAATAGGCTCCATAAAATCTAACAGGTCTTTAATGACACAATATGATTTATAAAACTCTACCTTGAGATTCTGATGAGTTATAGTAGAAACAGATATCGAATTCTATTTTATCCCAGATACATACATCACATTATGGATATATCTAATATTTCCAACAAGCAAAACAACAGGAATATTACCATAACCTTTAATTTGGTACCCTCTATCATCGCCAAGATAGTTGTTGTCTCCACTGCTAGTTTCTTTGAAGTCTTCAAACCACTGTCTGTTCCCTATCATGTGGATGAGTGCACCTAAGTCGACAAACCAGGTATCTACTTCATCCTCCTTAGCCGAAAGTGCAGAGTAAGATATGCACAATCTAATATTTTGGCTCTGTTCCTCATCAGCAAAATGACTTGCATGTTGTTTATGTCTCTTCCGGCCTTCATCAAACTTATTCTTCATGCAATATCTGGCTATATGGCCAGTTCTACATCAATAAAAACATTTGGTCACAGAGTCATTTCTATTGAAAGATGTACCTTGAGGTGGGGGAATCTTTCTCTATGGGGCTGCGCTGCTCTTCTATGCTGCATTTGGCTTTCCTCTGAAGGGCTTCTTCTTTGCCATTAAGACCAGATCTAAACTCTAGGGTTTATGAGTCAGCTGCATTTTCTCCACTTATATGAGGATCCTTGTCAATTCTTCAAACTCGGGTGATTTTTCTCTCATGTTCAAGCTAGTGATGAACATCTGCTACTCGTCAATCATACCATTCATGGTAATTATGACAAAATATGTATCTGATACAACTTCACCGATGTCACCGAGCTTGTTCTTAAGCTCATTGTTCGCAAAATGAATGCAACAACTGTCTCATTCTCCTCCATGTTGATGCAGAGAACCTTTCTCTTCAATAACAAAAATCATTGGTGTTCTTGACCTCATAGAGATCTTTGTGCATCTTCCAGATCTCTTGTGCAGTCTTATAATCACGGATATGGGAAATAATACAATTTTTGACTGACAATTTCTGGAGCATTCTCGCCTTAGCCTCCCGCTTGTCCTAGTATTGGATTGTTGTTGTTGTTCCTCTTGCAATGAGGTTCAGTTTCACTTCATCATTGTTCACAATTGTACATGCATTGCGTCCCTCAAGCAGGTTTTGCAGCTTAAATTTCCAACAAAAGTAATTGGATCCATCCAGCTTATTGTTTTATTGAGGTAAGCTTATGCTAATTGATTATTCATTTTGAATGAATAAAAAACCTTCAACCCCAATAATTAAAAAAAAAACAACCCCGGATCTCTTTTAAAAATAAAACACTACCAAACACCAGATCGAAAATAAAAATGAATCCAGATCCCCTTTATTTCCAATCGCCCGACTTTTTTTTTTATTTACTTCGATTCTTTCGCTTTTAAAAAAATACAATCGCGCCTTTTTAAATAATAAGCCCCTTCCTTTTTTAATTAAAGAACTTAAAACTTAAAAAAAAAATCAATCGAAATTTTCTTGTGCACCATTCCTCCAACTTTTTAAATGTATTTCAACCTCGGCTTCCACCAATCCCGATATCCTCATTGTCAAGCAAATCCTTTTCACCTTTGCACTAGTCCATCCTTTCCTGTCCAGAGAATTCCCTACTACCCAACTTTTCAGAGCCTAGCTAAGGCGTGAAACACCTTATCTCGCTTCCAAGGGCAAGTGCCAAGCAAGTGCAAGTGAGCCACGACGACCTTCACTGATTCTCTTCTGAAATCTCGACCTCCTCCACGCTGCGTGATCTGTAGTCTCAATCTATGCCTTCTTTGTTGAAATGGTTTTTTCAATTACAAAAAATACCAGTTCGATGTACAGGCCTATAGCATGGAGCTATCTTTTGCATGACGTGAAGTGGAATTTTCATTGACGGCCAGGTTTATCAGTCAAGCAATAAATGAAATTTACTGTGGTTGGTAAATGTAGGTAAAGTCTTTAATTTTATTGTTTTTTTTGTTGGTTTTGAATATACAATATAATGCAATACACAGTAGTAAAAAAAAATAATGGTAATAGACAGTAATGTTAATTTTCAGCAGTGCAGAGACAATGTGTTAAATTTTTTTGAGAAACAGAGTGTTTTTGTAATGCACAACAGTGCGGACATAGTAGTGTCAATTTGTAGGCAGAGACAAAGTGAAATCTTTGGAAGTGCATCTAAAGCCTTCCTGCTGTAATCCCTCTGTGAGAGGAAGAATTTTTGTAACATCAGTCTTGTTAATCAATACAAGTTTTTTTTGCGTTGTTGAAACTCCGTCTTTAGCAAATAGTTTCTCGGCGTCAAAAACAGAGTGTTGCTGAAACTCCAGTTTCAACATTGTTGAAACACCATTGCTGAAACTCTGTTGACGAAACTCTGTTGCTGAAACACTGTATTCAGTAAACAATTTTTAGTTTTCCTATGTTAGAAACAAAGCGTTAAAAACAGAGCATTATTCTTTGTTTGTTTGTTCTGGAAATTATCATAAATTCCCAACATGGTACCAGAGCTTGTCCAGGCTCTTTGAAGGTGTCAAAGAAGCTGAAGGAAGGATTTCTTGCTGCAGTAGCTTCTCCAACAGAATGAAGACTCAGTCAAGAAAGAATCCAAGATATTTCTCAAGTCAATTTTTTGTGTTACTATTGAGGATAGTCAGCTATTTTAAATACATAGTCAAGTATTTTGAAGGATAGTTAAGAGTGCAAGAATGGCTGGAGCCAGCACTAGCATGGGTATTTGTAATACTCAGCTCCCACAATTTAATGGAAAAAAAATATGACTATTGGGAAATAACTATGAGAGCTTTGCTTGCTTCCCAAGGCTTATTGCAATTTATTGAGTATGGTTTTGAAGAGCCAGAAGATGAAGATGAGTTTACTAATTTCACTCAGGCAGAGAAAGAATTGTTGAAGAGCAATAAGAAGAAGGATTCCAAAGCCCTCTACTTTTTGTATCAAGCAGTGCATGAGAGTGTGTTTCCAAGGATAGAAGCAGCCAAGACATCCAAAGAAGCATGGAAAACTCTCAAGATAGCCTATCAAGGCATGGAGAAAGTGAGGACAACAAAACTACAGTTGTTGAGGAGAGATTTTGAGACTCTCTGCATGAAGGAGTCAAATAATATTGACTCATTCTTCACACATGTGATTGGTCTAGCCACACAGATAAGATCTCATGGAGAGATTCTTGAAGAAAAAAGGATTGTGGAAAAACTATTGAGGATCCTACCCTCAAGGTTCGATGTGATTGTCACCACCATATAAGAGACAAAGGATCTCACAAATTTCTCAGTTGATGAACTACATGCATCACTGATAACACATGAGTAGATATTGAGTAGAAATGAAAACTCATCTCTAGAACATGCCTTTAAGACTCAGATGTTCTTTGAAAGAGGAAGAGGTCAAGGCAGAGGAAATAAGAGAGGAAGAGGAAGAAGCCAAAACAGAGGTGGAAGAAATAGTCTAGCAAATGCTCAAGGAAGAGGCAGCAATCCAAATCAGAACCAAGGCCAAGGCAGTAGCCAACAAAGTGGACAACATCATGCTCAAGGAGAAAGGTATGATAAATCCAATGTCCAATGTCACTATTGTAAAAAATATGGGCATTATGCAAATGAATGTAGGAAGAATCAACATGATCTGAATAATAGAACTAATGCTAATTTCACTAGAGAAAATATCAGCCAGGAAAATTTGTTTTTAGCCTATAATATAGCTGAAAAAAAGAGTGAATATGTATGGTTTCTAG
Organism: Pinus tabuliformis; assembly: GCA_031772625.1. Taxonomy (NCBI): domain Eukaryota; kingdom Viridiplantae; phylum Streptophyta; class Pinopsida; order Pinales; family Pinaceae; genus Pinus; species Pinus tabuliformis. The sequence goes on from CM062813.1 coordinate 1,026,662,247, forward strand.
ACTCTGGTTGCAGCAACCATATGATAGGAAACATAGCCCTGTTCTCTATGTTAGATCAGAGTGTGAAGTCACAAGTCACACTAGGGACTGATAATAAAGTCTCTGTTATGGGGAAAGTAGAGGTAAATGTCTTAACAAAGAAAGGTGAAAAGAAAACCATAGCAGATATTTATTATGTTCCTGGAATGAAATGTAATCTCTTAAGTATTGGACAGCTTGTTCAAAATGGGTACAATATTTTCTTTGTGGATGATGTATGCACCATCATGGATAAAGCACCCAGCAAACAATGTATTGCTGAAGTGAAGATGACAAGGAACAGGATGTTCCCTCTCAAGATGAAAGCAGATTTAAAAAATGGAGAAGAAATAGCAGCAGTGACACAAGAGGCTTTCCAAAGCGAACCAAAAGATGAAAATTGGTTGTGGCACTTGAGATTTGGACATCTCAACTTTGGAGGTCTTAAATTGTTGAATAGAAAAGGAATGGTAAGAGGATTACCATTGATAGAGAAACCGGACATCGTTTATGAAGGTTGTATCTTGGGGAAACAACACAGAGAAAATTTTCCATCTGGGAAAAGCATAAGGGAAAAAGCACCCTTAGAGATTGTGCACTCAGATTTATGTGGATCGATGCAAACTCCATCACTTGCAGGCAGCCACTATATTTTAACATTTATTGATGATTTTACTAGAAAAATTTGTGTTTACTTCCTGAAGAACAAAAGTGAAGTGTTTGAAAGATTTTGTAACTTCAAAGCACTTGTAGAAAACCAAAGCGGGCTGCATATCAAAGTTCTAAGAACTGATAGAGGAGATGAGTATATCTCCAAGGAATTTATATGTTTTTGTAGAGAAAATGGAATTCATAAGTAGTTTACCACTAGGTACACTCCACAACAAAATGGAGTTGCCGAAAGAAAGAATAGCATAATCATGGATATGGCGAGGAGTATGTTAAAGGCAAAACATTTTCCAAATGATTATTGGGCTGAAGCTGTACACCGTGCAGCATACATTTTGAATAGATGCCCTATAAAAGCAGTCATGAACAGAGTGCCGGAAGAAGCATGGAGTGGGACAAAGCAAGGAGTCACCCACATAAAAGTTTTTGGATGTGTGGCTTATGTAGACATTCCAGATCAACTAAGGAAGAAGTTAGATGACAAAGGGGAGAAATGTATTTTCATTGGATACAGTGAAGAACCCAAAGCTTATAGGTTGTATAACCCATCTACCAAGAAGCTTATTGTTGGTAGAGATGTTCAGTTCTTTGAGGAGGAAGCTTGGGATGGAAGCATAGAGAAAACAGTGAATGTTAAAACCTCTTTGTCACATGATGAAAATGATGAGGAGATGGCTGAAATACATCCCCAAACAGCAACACCAACACAAGGGCAGTAAGAGACACCCTTGAGAAGAAATGAAAGTGCTTCTCCAAGCACACCACAAGGAGGAAATTCAATTGCTTCTTCAAGCACTTGTACACCAAATGAAAGAGGTAAGAAGTTCAGAAATTTAAATGACATTTATGAACAAGAGGCAGCAAATGAAGGTATGAACTCTTTGTTTGCTTTATATTGTCATGTTGATGACCCTGTTCATTTCAAAGAAGCAATTAAGGATAAGAAATGGATAGAATCTATGGATGAGGAGATCAATGCCATAGAAAGAAACAAGACATGGGATTTAGTTGAACTACCAAAAGGAAAGGAAGTCATTGGAGTTAAATGGGTCTACAAGACCAAGAGTAACGCTGAAGGAAAAATAGAAAGACACAAGGCAACAGTGGTTGTCAAATGATATAAGCAGCAGTATGGGAGAGACTATGAGGAAACTTTTGCACCGGTTTCTAGAATGGAAACCGTGAGAGAAGTGTTGTCCATAGCAGCACAAAACAAGTGGGAAGTTTACCAAATGGACGTGAAGTCAGCATTCCTAAATGGAGTATTAATGGAAGAGGTTTACATTGAATAACCTCTGGGCTATGAAAAGAATGGCCAAGAGCACAAAGTGTGTAGAATGAAGAAATCTCTTTATGGGCTGAAGCAAACACCAAGAGCATGGTACAATAGGATAGATTCCTATCTACTGGAAAATGGATTTGAAAAGTGTGAGGGAGAACCCACCCTCTACATCAAAGAAAAGGATGGTAAAATACTAATTGTTGTGTTATATGTTGATGATGTTATTTTCACAGGTAATAATGATTACCTTATTGAAAATTTCAAAACAGTCATGAAAGAAGAATTTGAAATGACTGACATGGGTTTGCTGAGATACTTCTTAGGAATATTAGTAGAAAAAAATGCAAATGGAATCATTTTTATTTCACAAGAAAAATATGTTAATGAAGAGTTGGAAAGATTTAATATGCAGGAGAGCAAAGCAAAAATCACTCCCACAGTGATGGGATTAAAACTCAGCAAAGAGGATAGCAACAAGGATTTTGATCCTAGTTTGTACAAGAGCATAGCTGGTAGCCTAATGTATTTGACTGCAACTAGGCCGAACATAATGTATGTTGTTAGTTTAATTTCCAGATTCATGGAGAAGCCAAAAGAAGCACATTGGCAGGTAGTAAAAAGGATTCTGAGGTATGTTAAAGGTACTAAATGGTTTGGCATTTTATATACTGTTTCAGAATGTTCAGATTTAATTGGATACACTGATAGTGATTGGGCTAGAAGAGTAGATGATCGAAAAAGCACATCCGGTTAAGTTTTTCACATGGGTTCAGGAGCCATTTCATGGGCTTCTAAAAAACAGTCTATTGTAGCGTTGTCTAGAACAGAGGCAGAATATGTGGCAACTACAACAACAACATGTCATTGGATGAGAAGGATGTTAAGGAGTTTATACCAAGAGCAAACAAAATGAACAATGATTTTTTTGTGACAATAGCTCAGCTATTGAATTATCCAAGAATTCTATGTTTCATAAGAGAACGAAACACATTGACACAAAGTTTCATTACATCAAGGAATTGGTAAACAATGGAGAAATTGTTTTACAATGCTGCAGAACTCAGGAGTAGGTTGCAGATATTCTGACCAAACCATTGGGGCAGAAAAGTTTTGATTTTTTGAGGAAATGTCTGGGTATGACTGATAACCGAGCAGTTGAAATTAAAGGGGAGCATTGAAATGGTACTTTCAACTGCAAAACCGCCAGTTCGATGTACAAGCCTGCAGCATGGAGCTCTCTTTTGCGTGACGTGAAGTGGAATTTCCATTGACGGCCAGGTTTATTAGTAAAGCAATAAATGAAATTCACTGTGGCTCGTAAATGTAGGGAAAGTGTTTAATTTTTTTATTTTTTTTGTTGTTGTTGAATATGCAATGTAATGCAATACGCAGTAGTAAAAAAAAAAAATGGTAATACACAGTAGTGTTAATTTTCAGAAGTGAGACAGTGTGTTAAATTTTTTTGAGAAATAGAGTGTTTCTGTAACGCACAACAGTGTCAATTTGCAAGACATAGTGAAATCTTTGGAAGTGCACCTAAAGCATTCTTGCTGTAATCCCTCTGTGAGAGGAAGAATTTTTCTAACATCAGTCTTGTTAATCAATAGAAGTTTTCTTTTTTGCATTGCTGAAACTACTTCTTTAGCAAATAGTTTCTCGGCGTCAAAAACAGAGTGTTGCTGAAACACCGCTGCTGAAACTCTGTTGACAAAACTCTGTTGCTGAAACACTGTATTCAGTAAACAATTTTTAGTTTTGTTGTGTTAGAAATAGAGCGTTAAAAACAGAGCATTATTCTCTATTTGTTTGTTTTGGAATTATCAGAAATTCCCAACATTCTCTGCGTGATCTTTCACTGCTTTAATGAAACTGGACTCAATCGCAGCGATCAAACAGGATCACGCAAAGCTCATTGGCCTTCTTCGACCACTTGTGGCCTCCTCCACGGCCTCTGATCTTTGCACGCCCCCTTCAGTCTCCACGACAATCCTGCCTCTCTTTGCAAATCGCAGTCCCGGCCTTGCCTTTCCAGCATAGGAAAATACTCAAACCCACGATCGCAGAAGTATTTGAGGACGTTGTCTCCGAACTAGCAAAACAATGGATCAACGACCTCTTCTCACACAGACGACAACACTCTTCTCAGAAGGCAACGACAAAAGAACGTTTGTGCTCAATGGAGGCTACAACTCACAAGCACCATGCAGGCAGCAACTCCTCGCAGCCTTCATGCTCCTGAGATCCACTAGCTGGTGCAGCGCAATAAAATTGTGGCAACTCGAAAAACCACGGCCTCCTTAACCACGCACTCCGATCTTCTGATCCCAAGAAGTAATTCGATCAAAGCATCCAGACAGATTTACCTCACACAGACTTCACCATCGGCTCTCCTCTCATCACAGCAGACTCGTCGCCATTACCAAGCAGCAGCGACATGCCTCTTCCTCGGCCTCTTCCACAACAGCAGCACACCTCTTCCTTAGCGTCTTCCACGGTCGGTGTGATTCGAGAATGGCTCACACGTGCCGTTCCGACCAACGAAAAGTGCGTAAGTGTAGAGGTGAAATCGGCACGACTACGACTTTTAAAACTGCATTGACCACCTTCCAAACATGTTGGTTAAATTTTTGCCCCCACTCAGAGTTACAGGCGTCCTCAACCTTGTCGCTTTAGTACCATGTCAAAAATAAGAATCAAACTTTATTAAATCAACTGAGTAGCTTACGGGTGTGAAACACCACCTGTAAGACTGTCTCTGCAAACCACGCTCTGATTACAATTGATTACATGAGAAATATATATACATGAAACAAACATTTAGGAAAGTTGAACAAACTCCTAGAAAAGATGAACAGAATCCTAAACTAGCTTTCAGTTTGAACTGTTACTCTATTAAGCTAATCTCAACGCATATTTCTTAAGGATTAAAGATAAAAGATATCTTAAGAGGTTACGTTAAATTTTGAAATTTCCAATCTTTATTTTAGCTAATTATTTCTACAAGAAGATAGATAAAACTCACGATCGCTTATATACATATATGTACATATATGTACAAACGCATATTACATATATGTACAAACGCTGCAAAATAGATACGTGGTTCAACTAGAATGATGCTTAAATAAAACTCAATAAGCAAATTCCATTAGCTTGTTAGAGATTTCGATTAAAATACCAAAGATGAAAGAACATAGAATTTACCAGCTCCGGAATCCTTACAAACAATTCTTTTAAACGCGATTGCTTCACGAATAGTTGCAAATGGAACTTGAGAACGCAAATAGAAAAATAACTTCCTCAGAGTTACACGTATTCAGGGCAGAATTTTGCAGCCAGTCTGATATAATATGCAGAATGAGACAGGTACAGCACATGTTACGTGCTGAACCCGCTGAACACAAAACACTCTACGAATCTACCCAAATAGTTAACTACCATCAGGCAGATAGGCAGATCGCATTATCCAAAGTAGACGTTTACGGAGGGGGAGAGGAAATGTTTGAACGGTCAAAAGTGGTGGGAATTCAAGTAAAAATTTTTAAAAAATAAAGTGGTAAGAGTTTGGGTAAAAAATTTCAAGAAACTTTGTACATGTAATGTTTGAATTAGTTTTTGACTGTAAAAATTGATTCAGTACTTAAAAAATTATAAAACATTTAAAATTAAGAATTTTAATAGCTTTTACTTAAATTTACAAAAATCCAGATCAAATTTTTTCAAAATATAATCAAAATTTTCATAACTTTTAAAAATTAGGAAATGTTTGAACGGTCAAAAGTGGTGGGAATTCAAGTAAAAAATTTTAAAAAATAAAGTGGTAAGAGTTTGGGTAAAAAATTTCAAGAAATTTTGTAGATGTAATGTTTGAATTAGTTTTTGACTGTAAAAATTGATTCAGTACTTAAAAAATTATAAAACATTTAAAATTAAGAATTTTAATAGCTTTTACTTAAATTTACAAAAATGCAGATCAAATTTTTTCAAAATATAACCAAAATTTTCATAACTTTTAAAAATTATTATTGAAACACTGTGCTCCTCTTATATAAGCGACTGCTCATCGCCTCGGTGGCTGAAACATCGATGTCAATGACGTAGGGTTACATCACTGCTAGCTTACCTGAGAGGAAAAAAGCCAAGGTGGGGCGGGCCATTCCGGTTGTGATGCCCTAGCTTTTCTTGTAAAATGTTATTGCACGACATGTCAAATTGAAATAGACTGCTCAGTACGGCCTTTAGTCGTCAAACCTGTCATTTAGTCGCTTTCAGTCCTTGAAACGCATGATAAGCATGAGAGAAAAAGATGGAAATTGGAATAATGGACCGTTCAATTCCTTGGTAAACAATTTGCTGTATGGAATATTACATTTCACTTGCGATACAATATTGAACATGGCGGTTTTTTTGTAAACAGAGTAAAATTGTGATCTTTGTTATTGTGAGCCAGAAATTCAAAGCGGGAAGCACAGATCTTTGAATGCTAAGGGTAGCAGTCTCATCATTCAATCTTCCCTCATTTCTGGAAGTGTTGAAATACAGGAAAGAATGTTACAGCCACTCTCGTTTATTTTAATGAATGATTTGACGGTAGTAGTCTTATCTGTTAAAGGAAAGAGAGTTACAGCGACTCCTTTTTTCAAAGTAAGTCGGATCAGTTTCGAATGGAGCGAGATGCCGAGAGCGAGAAAGTCGGATCAGTTTGGAATGGAGCCAGAAGTACTGGAGAGCCATTATGGTAGATTTTGGAATTTTCTTTTATAAATATGACAAATAAGATGGGAACATTCAGTTTGGAATGGAGCGAGAAAGTCAGATTAGGTTGGAATGGGGCGTGGAGGTCATTATCTTAGATTTTGGAATGTTTGGAAAATAGGGTACATAAGGACACTTGGTCGATATTTTCAAAAATATTTTGAAATTTACATTCACTTAATTTTCCAATTCATATGAATTTAGATTATGTTTAAAAATTGGAATATATTTGATGCTGTTAAAATTTTAATTACATTTAAAAATTTAAAATAAACAACAGTAAGGTATATAAATATGTTATATTTTTATTTTTTATAAAATATATTACTAATTAGTATTAGTTTAAATTTCATAAAACTAGTAATTGATTTTGAAAGGTGTAAAAATACGTGAACTAAACCATATGAAACTAAGTGTTAATTAACTACAAACAAAAATATGAAATAACATGTACTCCCTTGAAAATATATATAAATTAAATTATTTTAACAAACTTTAAAAAAAATTAAAAAATTCGTAAAATGTAAATGTTATAATCATGGGTGAATACAATATTCAAACTTAAACGCAAAAGATAAACTTTATGGCAAAAGAAAATGAAAAGTGAAAACCCCAATGTCATAGTCACTCATGAAAGAAACTGAAAACTCCAATATCATAATCACTCATGAAAGAAAATAGTTTTGCATGAGTAATATTATTTTTCATGAAGTCTCATCGTCACTGATACAAAGAAGAGGCCTGGTATTTTTTGTAAAGTAATTTGGATTTTTCAAATAAACATGGTTCAAATAGCAAGTTAACATAAAACTTCACTCATAAGCCATAACACTTTCAAATATATAAAGGAACAAGATATAATTATTGTTGCACAATTGTTTTATTTTATTGGGAAACATGCATATCTAAACATAAAAAATATTTTCCTATGATCTTCCATATATCTATATGTGAGCATAGTTCAGTTTCCACCAAACAATGTATTGACTAAACTAAGAACATTCGAAGTTAAGCTAAGAACTATCAAACCCTTCTCCAAAACATCCCAATATTTTTTCGACTTCACTATGGTTATCATTGACAAAGAGCTTCTCACTTGCGTTGTCACTATCATTCCTAAAGGGGCTCTGAAGTACACAATTGAAGTGGAAATGTAGTTCTATTATTCTTTTCAATGTGATCTTATAACTGCTACACAAGTTTTTTGAGAATCCCCTGTAATTGGAGATTATATACAACTCTCATTTTCAAGAATCATCTTATGAGCAATGCTCATCCATCCCATATATGAATCAAGATCTCTCTCAATTTGATAACCTCCCCAATACTTACTTATGAGAATCATCTTGTATGGAGCCTTCACCCAACCCACATATGAATCGAAGATCTCTCCCAATTAACCTCCCCCAAAGAAACTTCTCGTTCCATATGTGCATGATAGCTCACAAACACGCTAATAATTACCTAAAGACAAAAGTATAACATGAACAAGAACTCAAATTCAAGATTATTAATATCCTTTTTGGAAACACCACCTAGTTTTTCATTATACACATTATTGTCCATAAACAAAATGAAGTCTCTTAAATCAATAGGCTGGTAGAAAACATTAAAAATTTGAAATCTGAAACTTTTGCCAAAAACGAAATGAAAATTCTAGACTTATGTTAAACATGGAAAACCAAATCTTTTGTGCCAAAGCTGAGAAGCCCTAAGCATATCACTTGCATGATATATAAGTAATAAAACTACAAAACATGGCCAACACTATGCTATTGTAGATGATGAGAAACCCTAGCTAACTATTTTTTTTCGTTCCATGAAAGGTGCTCAACCCATAGCTTCATGGGTTCAACAAAATGATAATGTTCAAATTTGTCTGAAATATAAAACAACCTTATTCATATACAAATAGTAGAGAAAAATATTTGTGCCAAATATACAAGAGAAAAATATGAGGAAAATAAAAGGAAGATACTAAATGGCTCATTAAAGTCTTGCAATTTTCCTCATTTCAAGGTTAAAGTCTTGCAATTTTCGTCATTTCAAGGTCTCTAGTGATATTGATATTTAAGGACTCATTTATAGGTCATTTTCTTTAGCTAGGGATCTCTAATGAATTACTATTGAGCTTCAAAATGGGTTTCCACTATGAACATTTTTCATTTTCCTAACAGATGCTAAAATATTCTTCAAGCTAACATCCCACTATACCTTTGTTTGCAGAATGACATTATTCTGAAGTTAATGAATCATATATTAACCAAAGATTCAATCACAGTTCATCAGAGAAACGCTAACTCATATTCGCCATTAACACAAGTACGACACTGAGCTAGAGAGTACCAGGAAATTATTATAGACATAATTATGGAACAAATCACCTTCAGTACATTTCAAGAAAGTTAAATCTATTGAGGATTTCAAAAACTATCCCTAATCATTTTTCATTGTTATCATTTTTTCGATCTTTAAAAAATCCTAAAAAATAGAGCCACGATTTTTATACTTCTTATTTCTATGATTTCCTGAAAATATGAAAACAAGGATAGAAATTGGAAGTATTAAAACAATAGAATCTTAATGGATAATCATGTATAATATACTTACATATCATCAAGAAACTTTGTCGCAATCGTCAAACTAGTGATTGGAAGTCTATCTACATTCTAAAAAGTAATCTAAAAGCTTGAATTGAGTTGAATTAATCAGTTGATATATGCATATGAAACTACAAAAATGGAGGGACTACAATGCACATACTTAAAATCCTCTCCAAATACTCGTCGTTGTTGATGTTTGAAATTTGAATGCCATGAAAACCCCCAACCTTGCTGGTTATCAAAACTGACTTGTAGATGTCGATTGTCTCTCATTCCTAACCACAACCCTTACAAGAAGGAATGGGAGAAGTAAAAGGTAACAAGGACTACTTGGTTCTGCATAATTAATATTAAAAGATTAAAATGATTATATGTCAGACTGAATCCTTCTTGGCAAGATGTGCCCTATGACAAAAGCCATTTATATGCAAAGATACAAGAATTTATGCTTCAAAGGCTTCCACCAGCGTGACTGGCCAATTAAGATGAGAATACTACTCATGAAACAGGTTTATTATTCAATATTTTACAATGGAATTTAGAACTAAGGGAAATCGAATGCAAAATCCATAGAAATTTAAAACTGCAGGAAACCAGGTGCATAGTTTACAGAAATGGGGGACATAGTATGTCCTTAATCTATGTTGAATGGTGCACACAGTCAGTTGTGAAATATGTAGAACAATAAATTGTTTTAACCCTGAGCAATTAGCACAAAACCCAGGGTCACATGCCATATCTTGCACAAATAACATGCCTAATTTTCCCCAAATGAAAGCCAAACTAGGGTAATGTGCCATATCTTGCATAAATTTTGGGTCTAATTTTTGCCAAATGAAAGCCAAACCCAGGAACATGTACAAAAAGGAATCATTAATGAATTGGAGTTGCTCCAAAACCCAAACTTATTTGCAAGAATTGTAGAAACGACGACCTTTACTTGAAAATAAGTTTTATGTAATGGTTATAGAACCAATAGGTTTTAAAGCACAACATCCTTCCTTCATTTTAGAAAGTACTTTAGACATTCTAATACCAAGAAAAGATTTCTTCACCAATATAATTGATCGCTTGATCAATGAAAAGGAGGTCAATTGACATAGAAGGGATTTTGCTGAGAACAATAAAAAAAGTAAATGACGATGACATCAAACCCTACTTACCTATCTACATTGTCCACTCTGGTTTCTAACAGAAGCACACCACCGACTAGAGGCACTATATTTGCCATTCAAAGATTATATGATAATGAGATCTTAAATAATTATTAAGGTATTACAGACTCATGTGCATGGATTTGTCTATGTTATTTTGTGCAATGGATCGATAAGATTGTGAAATACACAGACAATGAAGCAGTAAATAAGCATAATAGAAAACACACATAAACACAACAAGTTTAATAACGAGTTCACCCAATACTCCTAGGCTACATCTCTTGGTCTAGCCTTCAGTGGTGACCTCTCTATTATGTCTTCAAAACAGAGTTTTACAACATTGAGCTTAATTTGAGCTTCACACAACAGATACAAAACAATAAGGATTTACTTGGATCCCCCAAGTCTCTTCTGAGTACATAGACTCTCCTCACTGACTCTCTATCTCTATTGCTCTACTCTGCCTTGTACTACTGCTTTTCTCTGTCTTTTTTCTTCTGTGGCTTTAAAGCCAATCTGCGCTGCTTGTTCATTTCCTCTTCTCGGATTTCTGTCTCCCGGGCTCTGTCCTCTTGAATCCCTCTTATAGCGGTAAATTTTCATTGCATAACGCCTTCAGGGGAGGTGGCCACCTGTTCCGCAATGGATGAGTGCATCAGACGTTTGAAATCTTTGAAATGGCCATTCTTTGTTTACATAGAGAAATGCACTCAAACACAGGAAAAACTTCCAAAACACTATTCATCCGGACTTCAAATATTCGTAAATGCATCCTATTCTCCTATCAACTCTGCCTGTAAGTCGTGATATGACATCTCCACTGTTGAGCTGGGAGATCTAGATCCAATGGTCGTGGTTCATTTAGGGCGGCCCTTTGGTATGAGGGTTAACTGCCCGTTGAGGGTGGTTTTCTCTGTCCCTAGGCTGGACATGTGGCAGCCTATGTACGGGATCGGGTGAAGCCTAGCCCAAACCACTTACTGCCTTTGGCCCGCCCAAAATCCTGCTTATTGTGATTTCCTTTTGTATTTTAAAAATACATTAAAACATTGTAATAACACATAAAATGGCTTTCGGCAGATTTGAAATATTATACATTTCTATTCCCAAACCCCTTTGGGTCCAGGTTTCATCGCATCGATGCTTCCTTTTGTATTTCGTTTAATAAACGAAATACACGAAAATACATTAAAAATGTTATTTGACGGATCTCAAATCTTATGAAGTGGCGTTTATATTTCCATAGGGTTCGGCTAATCGCATAGCATATATATGTATGCATATAACCCCGCTCCATTGTGTTTGTCGATTGAGATATCACGATGCAATTGATCGCAATCACATATCGCGATAACCCCAGACCATTTAGTGAGCACTCTATTGTGGTTTGCCGACACAATGTTGCGATGGAACGTGGGCCGTTGATCTGTGCGCTTGATCGACGACCCTCGTTGACCCCGCTGATCATTGTCGCGTATACCATTTGGTCTCCACCGATAGCCTTCACTTTCCACTACCGATTGCGATTTACCGATCAGATCTGGACCATTGATCAGCCAGATTTGACAGCTCCTGTGCATTCATTGTTCAAGCCACTGATAGCTCTGTTTTCGTTGTTTTCTTGTGTTTTTCACCTGCAAATAGTGTTTTCAGATGTTTCTAAGGGTTATTCTCATGTGATTGTTTTGATCTTTTGAATGATTTTTAAAGACTTAGAGAGTATTCTAGGATCCATTTGGATCATGCCTTCCCACTGAAAAGGCTTTTCAACCACCAAAAGTTGGTTTTTAAGCATCAACCAAGTGAGGATACAGCTTGCTCACCTATCCAATCTCTATCCATCTTGCACTGCTTGGCTTTGAACCTTTGAGTCCAATTCTAAGGTACTCAACATCCCCTCTGCACGTAGTTCTCACCTTCCTGTCCAGAACTGTATCTTCCTATAACTCATTGATATATTCAGGCAACATATCATCAATAGAAGGGAACTAACTTTGCTCTTCATGATCTTCAATCAAAGAAGGTTCAAATAGTCTCAAGTTCTCTGCATTAACTACTGAATAGATGTGCATGTAAGTTGGAAAATCAAGGTGAGAAGCATTCTCACCAATTTTCTCAAGTATATTGAAAGGTCTATACTTTACTGGCTTCAACTTCTTTCCTTCACCTTGCATTCTGATTTGCTAATGTACAACAACACTTGATCACCAACTTGGAATCTATGCTCAATTCGATGCTTATCATGCCTTGCCTTGTACTTGGCTTGGCTCTTTTCCAGTTGTTCCTGCACTGCCTGGTGAATTTCTTAGATCTTTTGAATGAACTTAGTTTCCTTGTGCACATCACTGTGTCCATCAACTGTTATGTCTTTACTAAAGACAAAATCCAAGTGAGACCTTGGTGTAAAACCAAAACAAGTCTCAAAAGGAGATCTTTGTATAGAATAATGTTTAGTGTGGTTGTAAGCATGTTGCACATAACACAAATGTTCATCCCAAAGCTTGGGATGCTTGATGTAATAGCCCCTGAGAAACTGGATCACTGTATTGTTCACCACCTTTGTTTGTCCATCTATTTATGGATGAAAGGATTGTACTCTTCTTCAGTCTGGTGTCCATCAATTCCCACAGACTTGACCAAAACTTCCCAACAAATCGAGAATCTCGATGAGATACTATGGAAGTGGGTAACCCGAAATGCACCCAGACATGTTGAAAGAATAACTTCGATGTTTGTTCAGCTGTAATCTGCTTGTTACAAGGTATTAAAATACACATTTTTCTAAACCTGTCCACAATAACATAAAAATAGTCATGACCTTTTCTAGATTTTAGCAATCCCTCAACAAATTCCATGGAAACACTTTCCCAAGGATGAGAAGGAACTAGAAGTGGGGTGTACAAGACTAGTTTTATATTGTTGGGCTTGTTTTCAGCACACATGGTACACCCTTTAACATATCTAGAAACTATTTCATCCATTCTTGGCCAATAACAGAATCTTTGCAGCTATGCAGTTGTTTTACTTACACCAAATTGACTTGATATTATATAAGTGTGTGCCTCTCGAATTATGTTAACTCTTTCAGTTTGAGGAATGCATAACTTTCCCAAATGATACAAGAGTTGGTCCTTAACATGATAATCCAATTCTTCTACTTGTCTGCCATGACTTAAAGTTGCATATACATCTTTAAAATCTACATCTTGAGCATATTGTTCAATTTAGCTTTCATGCAATACTGAGTTATGCTTAAGTATAGTAGATGCATTAATAATTGGTCTGGACAACATATCTGCAACTTTATTTTATATGCCTTTCTTATATCTGATGACAAGATGAAACTGTTGTATAAATCCCATCCACCTATAGTGTCTTGATTGTTGCAATTTAGTTTGTGAGTGCAAATATTGAAGTGGTTGATGATCAATATGTATAACGATTTCTTTGCCCAATAGGTAATGTTTCCACTTTTTCACACTCTGTACTAATGCATACAATTCTTTATCATATGTGGGATGACTAACTACTGTAGAATTAAATGTCTTAGAATGTTAACATATGGGTTTACCATGTTGCATCAACACTTCTCCCATGGCATAGTCACTGGCAATTGTTTCAATCTCAAATGGTCTTTGACGATTTGGCAATGCTAATACTGGTGTTGTACTAATTTTTTCTTTCAAGGTTTCGAAGGTTTTCTGTTGTTTACCTTCCCACTGAAACACCTTGTTCAACCCTATCAAAGCATGTAAGGGAACTGCAATCAAGGAAAAGTTAGCAATAAACTTTCTCCAATATTGTGTTGCTCCTAGGAAGCTTCTAACTTCTGTAGCAGATTTGGGTTTAGGCCAGTTCATAATGACTTCAACCTTAGAGGGATCTATCTTCAATTCACCACCCCCTACTATATGACCCAAATAATTCAAAGATGTTTTACCAAATTCACATTTTGATAACTTAACATAGAGATTTTATTTTTTCAAAACATCTAGAGTCTGCTTTACATGCTTTAAATGTTCTTCCAATGTTTTACTAAAAACAAGAATGTCATCTAAATATACAATTAAAAAATCATCAATAAAAGGCCTGAGTACATCATTCATTACTCTCATGAAAATTGCAAGAGCATTAGTTAAGACAAAAGGCATAACTAGCCATTCATACAACCCTTGCTTTGTTTTGAAAGCAGTCTTCCATGCATCTTGTTCTACTACTCTGACCTGATGGTAGCCACTACACAAGTCTAGCTTGGAAAAGTAAACAGCTTCTTTCAACTGATTTAATAGATCATCCATTCGAGGAAGAGGATAACGATTCTTGATCGTTATTTTATTCATTGCTCTGTATTTAATGCACATCCTCCACGAACCATCTTTCTTTCTCACCAACACGATTGGAGATTTACATGGTGATGTGCTTGGTATTATGAACCCTTTCTCGAGCAACTCCTGTACCTACTTCTTGATTTCTGCATTCTCTAAAGCGGATAACCTGTACATTCCGATGTTAGGCAATGGAGCATCTTGCTGCAAATGAATATCATGTACAATTTCCCTTTTAGGTGGCAGACCTTTAGGTTCTTGAAATAAGATATCATATTCTAAATCAACTTTTTCTAAATCAACTTTTTGTTTAGCATCATAGCCCTCAGATACATTGGTTCTATCAGGGGTCTTTTCCTTTACAACCATTAGTAAAAATTGCTTGCATGAATTTACAATTCTTTTCATCTGCCCTAAGTTAATGAGAGTGTAGTTATTTTTGAGCTGATGAGCTCTTACAATATATTCTATTCCATCTTTTGTGAGTTGATACTTATTTTCAGCTCTATAGAAAATGGTTTTTCTATCATACAAGTAAGGACTTCCTAAAACAATACCACATATATCTAAGGGAACTATATCTAACTCAACCTCATCTACAAATGTTGACCCAAATGCAAACCTAAGTTTACATTGTCTAGTAACTTGTAGCTTTGCTTTATCACATACCCAACCTAATGGATATGGCTTCTTGTGAGGTGTGGTTAATAGTCCCAACTTCTTTACAATTGCTTCAAAAATCAAGTTTACTTGTGAACGACTATCAAATAAAGTATCAATCTTTTGATGCTTGGAAATAACTCTAAAATGAAAAAGCTCATGTTTTTTCCTCTCATTTTCTTCATTATCAATAGTTTGTACAAAATTACTAGTAGATGCTTCATAATTTTTACCTTTTATACCTCTAGTTGTGACTGTTGTTTCATCACTTGAGTCTAACCCCAAATCTTTCTGAATAGCAACAACAATCTTCTTCTTCTTGCCATCGAACTTCTTGGGTTTCAACTCTGAATGCAAAGACTAGCAGTGTTCATCATCGTGTCCACCCTTCTTCCAGTGAGTGCATGAAGGTTTGTCTTTCTGTACAGTGTCTGCCTTCCTCTCTTTCCATTTCTTCTTTCTCTTTTCTTCTTGCTTGTAGTGGGTTTTGATGATCCCCCAACCTCTAGGTTCAGATTCTTGCCTCTAGCCTCTAGATGGGTAGCCTAAACGGATACCTCATCTATGCTAGTAGGGTTAAACATGAGAATGGTGTGCCTCAAATAGCTATGCAGACCACCTATATACTTCAGCAAAGTTTCAGGTGAGTCTAGAGAAATTCCTAAAATTAAAGCTCTTTTTTCTAAATTTTTGGGTGTAACTTTGTATACCTTTCCCCTTTAATTTGCGAAGAGTTTGCCAACTTATCATAGGTTGCTGCATATAAGCTAGTGGATAGAACTATTTTTTAATGGTAGAAACAAATTCACTCCAGGTAGAAAGAATTTTACAATGCTTCTTCAAATCAGCTTGGGTCCTGCCTTGCCACCACAATAGGGCAGTTCCTCCAAGGCGAAGGATGGCCAGGTGAATCTTTCTCCTTTTTGAATCGATGTTCTGCACTCTGCAATACACATCAATTTGTCTAATCCAATTGTCTAGCTTTTCTACATTTAATTCTCCATCATATATTGGCAAATGAAATTTTACATCTAATTTAATCAAAGGGCTAGAAGGAGGTGTTGATAGAGAAGGCTCTTTTCCTTTCCCTTTGCCTTTAGAATGGCCATCTAGAAGAGGTTCCTCTGTTCCTTTGTCTTGTTTGGAGGTTGAAGAATCTTCACTTCGACCTTTCTTAAATTCTCGATACATCTCTTCTACCATGTCTCTCATGGTCATGAAATTGTCCATGAACTGAAATTCTAATTCCAAGGGACTTTCTTCTGCCATTTTCCTCCTAGGATAGACTCTTCCTATTTCTGGATTAGTCTCAACCAGTTCTACTTCTCCTAATTTGAGCTTTGACCTAGTTAGCATTCAACAATCTAGCACAAGCTTGTCTAACCTTAGCAACATAAAGCTCTCATACCACTTGATCTGATAATGAGATCTTAAACAATTATTAAGGTATTACACACTCATGTGCATGGATTTGTCTAAGTTATTTTGTGCAATGGATCGATAAGATTGCGAAATACACAGACAATGAAGCAGTAAAGAAGCATAATAGACAACGCACATAAACACAACACTTTCAATAAGGAGTTCACCCAATACTCCTAGGCTACATCTCCTGGTCCAGGCTTTAGTGGTGACCTCTCTATTATGTCTTCAAAACAGAGTTTTAAACCAGTGAGCTCAATTTGAGCTTCACACAACAGATATAAAACAATAAGGCTTTACTTGGATCCCCACAGTCTCTTCTGAGTACACAGACTCTCCTCACTGACTCTTTGTCTCCATTGCTCTGTCTTAGCACTGCCTTGTACTATTGCTTGCCTCTGTCTGCTGACTTCTGTGGCTTTAAAGCCAATCTGCGCTGCCTATTCATTTCCTCTTCTCGACTTTTTGTCTGCTGGCCTCTGTCCTCTAAAATTCCTCTTCTAGCATTAAATAATCATTGCATAACGACTTCAGGGGAGGTGGCCACTTGTTTTGCGACGGATGAGTGCATCAATCCTTTGAAATCCTTGAAATGACCATTCTCTATTTACTCAGAAAAATGCATTCAAACACAGGAAAAACCGCCAAAACATTGTTCATCTAGACTTCAGATATTCGTAAATGTGTCCTATTCTCCTATCGGGTTTTCCTATAAGTTGCGATATCACATCTCCATTGTTGATCTGGGAGATCCAAATCCAACGGTCGTGGTTCATTTCAAGCGACCCTTTCGTACGGGGGTTAGCTGCTTGTTGAGGGTGGTTTTCTCTCTCCGTAGCCTGGACACGTGGTAGCCTATGTACGAGATCGGGCGGAGGCCAACCCAAACCACCTACCGCCTTTGGCCTGCCCGAAATCCTGCTTATTTTGATTTCCTTTTGTATTTTAAAGATACATTAAAACACTTAATAACCTGTAAAATGGCTTTGGGCAGATTTGAAATACTATATGTTTTTATTCCCAAACCCCTTCGGGTCCGAGTTTCATTGCATCGATGCTTCCCTTTGTATTTCGTTTAATAAATGAAATACATGAAAATACATTAAAAATGCTATTTGACGGATCTGAAATCTTATGAAGTGGCGTTTATATTTCCATCGGGTTCGGCTAATCGCATCGCATATATATGTATGCATATAGCCCCTCTCCATTGTGTTTGCCGATTGTGATATCACGATGCGATTGATCGCAATCGCATATCGTGATAACCCCAGGCCGTTTGGTGAGCACTCTATTGTGTCTTACCAACGCGATGTTGTGATACAACGTGGGTCATCGATCTATGCGCTTGATCGATGGTCCTCGTTGACCCCGTTGATCGTTGTCGCGTATACCATGTGGTCTCTGCCGATAGCCTTCACTTGCCACTGCCGATTGCAATTTTTTGATCAGATCTGGATCGTTGATTGGCTAGATCTAACGGATCCTGTGCATTCACTGTTCAAGCCACCGATAGCTATGTTTTCACTATTTTCTTATGTTTTTCACCTACTGATAGTGTTTTCCGATGTTTCTAAGGGTTCTTCCCATGCGATTGTATTGATATTTTGAATGAGTTTTAAAGAGTTAGAGAGTATTCTAGGATCCATTTGGATCAAAAGAGATCAGGCATGGTAAAAGGGGTTTCCTATTTTTGTGAATGGACCTGGAAATATAAAAGAAACTTGAATTGTCTTCCATGGATAGATGAAATCATAAATTTTTGTTTCTAGCCAAAATTGTTCTAAAAAGGTTTTTTCTTTTTCAATTGTTTATCTATAATGCAACCTAAATGGGATTTAACAAACAAACAAAACTATAATAAAATTACACAAACCACAAACACACATAACTATAATAAAATTACACTATTTCTTTTTTTCAACTATTTATCTCTAATGGAACCTAAATACTATTTAACAAACAAACATAACTATAATAAAATTATACTAAAACCACAAACAAACATAACTATAATAAAATTACACTAAAACCACAAATTTTGATTAGTTCAAAAAGATTTAAATAAAATACTTAATAAGTCTCTATAAACTTAAAAACCTCATTACCAACTACAAAAGCCTTTCAAAAATATTCATCTAGCTTTCAAACCTTCAAAGTTACCCATTAAAATCATCTCTTAAATATTTACACTAATTTATAACCATGATAATATCTATACTAACTTATAAAATACCACTCAACATAATTAATAAACATAACTAAAAAAATTATAACATTTTATTATTAAATATAAATATTTCATAAATATAATAATAATAACAATAATAACCGTCAAATTCTCATAATAAATAAATCTAAAAAAATTGATAAAAGATAGATAAATTTGAAAAAGTTAAAAATACACACATTGACTCATATATCTTAACAACCAAAAGATACAAAGTGACATAAATTTCCACAATGTTTAAAGCTATATTAATTAGTGTAATTCCATGACAAAATAAATATTTTATAAAGAATGAAAAAGGAATTTTTCGAGGAAACAAATAGAAAGATTACAAACTAGTCAATGGAATGGTTTAAAATATATCACTTTTGTTCTTTTTGGTATGAGAGGGCAGGTAAAGTATTATTTCTAAAGATGTCTTATTGACAAAATAGTATATTAAACGTTCTATTATTATATTTTTTAATTTAATTAATTTAATTAAAAGAAAAGAAAATAAAGTAATAAATATTTTAAAAATAAATTTTAAATTTTAATAATGGTTAAAAATAAAAGTATTTTAGAATATTTTATGGAGTTTAAATTTTTACTATTTATTTAATAATTATCAAAATTAAATTGAAAATTTAAAAATTTTATTTTAAAATAGATATGATGTAATTATTAAAATTTAAAATTTAGTCTAATTTTTTCCAATTAAGCTAATTTTGATGAAATGTTTCAATTAAACAAATTCAGTTTAACTTCTTCAATTGACATAGTCTTCTCAAATTTTCCAATTATTTACACTGTTTTTTTTTGTTTGATTATGTTATTCGACACACTTTAACTCAATTTTTGAAATTAGCTTGACATGCCTAATCTTTTAGGTATTTCACATTTCTTCCAACATCCACATTTATTTTCCAAATTTCCCAAAGATTCTTGTTTCCCTTAAAATCTATTTCTTTTTGTGCTGCAAATGATATTTTATATTGTGTAGATATTTCTAAATAATTGATACTATATTAGATTTTTGAATTTATCGTATCATAAAAGTTTTGATGTCATGTTAGATTTTCTTAATCTGTCCCATCCTAAAAGTTTTGATACCATTTTAGATTTTAAATAATTTTGATTAAAAGTACAAAAGAATGTATTTTGGAAAAAAAAAAAAAAAAAACCCAAGACTAACAATGATAAGTATGAGACAAAAGAAAAGGAAGAGAAAATAGAGAGGACTCTATGGACAAAAAGACAAATAAAGACAAATATGTTGATTCCAATTATGAGAGGGAGAGAGTAATAGATTTTCTTACATTACAATGAATGCCATGAAAGAAACTATGTGTGCTAGTTGTGATTCCACAATGCATGCACTAAAGAAAAAACGAAAAGAAAAAAATAAAATACCCCTTGGTTTCAAGTTAGCTAGCGCACAAATGGAGTTAGAGATATAATATTCATAAATGGAGTTAGAGATATAATATTCTTGATTAAGAATAGGATAAACCATGAATAAGTGAGAAGTGTAGAAAAAACTTATAAATGAAATTTCAATTTTAAAAAATACAAATTCAAAAGATGCTACAATTTAATGGATAAGGCTTATCCAATAATAGAAGGATAAGTGCATAAGGTGAACTCCAATTTCTGAGTATAATTAGTCATTTTTTAGGAGGAAAATGATTGAGTAAAAAGGGGCATTCTATAGCCTATTATGAGGGTGATGTGTGATTTCCTTCGTGCTCAATGTAGAATTGACATGTGTCATTTTAAAAATAAAAATAAACTATATTGTCGGCTATAATAACAACAAAATAGAATGTACATATTTAGTTTTTTTAATTAAAAACATTATAACAAATCAATAATTCCAATATGAATATGATGTGATAAAAATATTTCACTTTCTCTTTCTTTATGAAACATAATTTTATATCAAGTTTAAGATATAAAGTAATTAAAAGTAAAAATAAAAATAAAAATAAAAATAAAAATAAAAAATCTTATTTTTGATTATATCTATTTCAATACATAGCTTAAATAAACTATTATCATATCCATGATTGTGTGTATATATACATATACACAGTTAAAATGTCCATGTATGTGTCTAGAAAATATTTTAATGCTCAAAAAGAATTACTAATCAAATGTATTGATTACTTCCAAATAAAAAAAGAGATATGTAATTCATTCAATTCTTAATATAAATTTGACATATGATAATAAGAAAAATATTAATAAAAATAAAAATATTTAATGTAGTTCATAAGAAAATATTTAGCTATGCACGCTTACAATTGGAAAAATATTTTAATATAGACAATGTGTCAATCAATAAATAATTTCAATGTCCATAATTAAGTAAAATATTTCAATGTAAATTATGTATATCTCTATATATTAGATAAAGCATTTGGAAAGAATACATTCTTATGGTTAATGCATTTGTAGTGGTTTCACTATTTTACATTTCGGCCCCTTTTCAAGTATATTGTTGAGTGATTTTGGTTTAAAATCCAACAAAAAATAGTTGGAATTGCAAGTTTAAGTTGTATAGCCTCTCACACACATATATACCCTGCAACACCATTTTAACCACAAATTTATTAAGTGACAAGAGCAAATAAATCTTTTTAATACAATTATTTTTTTTTAAATTTTACACTTTAAAATAATTTACTTATTAAAAAAAATTATCTCTAAATATTTAATAAAACTTAAGTTAACATAAATCTATACTAATATATAGAATAAATAAAATTAATAAATAAAACCATACAATGATATTATGCTCTAATACGATAGAAGGAATCAAGTTAATAAATAAAACCATCCAATAGTATTATGCTATGATAACAAGATTGTACTATGCTATGATAACAAATCCTTGCCACATATTTTTATATATAACAGCAACTACTAAATGTAAACTTGCTAAAAATAAACATGATACAAATATAAATTTGCTAAAAGTAAACCTAATACGATTATTATAAATAATAACCTGGAGGCTGGTATAAATAAAAATGCTATAGATAATACTCTATAGATAATACTCTTCATGAACAATAGAAAAAATGGTTATGCACCAACAAGTGAAGCACAATAAAAAGAGTCCACAAAAGATAAATCTCAACCATTTGCAACTGTTATGACACGAAAGAAGACCTATACTAAGATTAAATATATACAATATGTCCCCAGAGAGATCATGTATAAGATTAACTATATAAATATAATCACAAGCAGGTAAAACATTTCTCAAAATATAAAGTTACAATACATGTTCTGATATAAAAATAAGTTCTGAAAGATTTTCGGAGTATTTAGTATAGCGATTTAACTCTCTAGAGTTACACAGCAGCATCATACAAAACTGTAACAGCTTTATTGTCCTGCATTGTCAGCCCAAAATGAACCATTCAAACGCAGGAAATGCCTTTAGGAGGCTCTTCACTTTTGTCTGAATGCAATGAAATCTGCAAGACCCAACAATGGTGCTGCCTTCACCGGGTCGAAGTAAGATAACTCCCCCTTAGCTCTCTTCAACAATTCAATTGTAAATTCATTTGCTTTCTCCAAACCCATCAACTTGGGATAAGTGGCCTTATCACTCATCAAATCCTTTCCTGCAGTCTTCCCCAATTCTTCCGACGATTTCGTGACATCCAGTATGTCATCCACAACCTGAAACAAAAGCCCCAAGCAATTAGCATACCTTCGAATTCTCCAGATCTCATCCTCCGATGCACCGCCGATGATGGCCCCGCACACGACCGAGCACTCCAAAAGAACTCCGGTCTTGTGATTGTGAATCCACTCGAGAGTCTCAAGGTCAACAGAAGCATCCCCTTCGCTCACAAGATCAAGAAACTGCCCACCCATAACCCCTTGAGAACCAGTTGTTCTACCTAGCTCACAAACCATCCTCAAAACCCTATCACTCCCCACAGTTTTACTTGTGGAGACTGCAACGTGCTCGATCGCAACTGCAAGAAGTGCAACTCCTGCAAGAAGAGCAGTGCCTTCGCCGAAGACTTTATGGTTTGTGGGCTTTCCTCGGCGTATATCATCATTGTCCAAGCAGGGCAAGTCATCATGTAGGAGAGACATTACATGAATCATCTCTATTGCACAGGCAACCGGCATGGCGAGCTCTTGGGTTCCTCCCACAAGCTCACATGCAGCGATACACAGAATAGGACGAACTCGCTTGCCTCCAGACAGAACGGAATAGCGCATGGATTCATGTAACTTTTCAGGAAAACGAAGCGGGACAGCCTTGTCAAGTGCCTCATTCACTGCAACTGCCTTGGCATGCATGTAATTATTCAAATCAAATTCCATGACCTTCTTCTTTTCTTCTGGAAGATCAATTAGCGGAACAATTCTGCTTGAGGCTCTACATACTGATACCGCTTCTCCATATGAAGATAACTGCTCCTTCGAATAGCGGCCTCGGAGGCCCAGATGCTTGTCACTAAAAATCCTGAGTGAGGTTGAAGCTCCATGAAAATGCTTTTGCAGGATGGGAAACCCTTGTATAGCATGCAGGGTAGGGCAAGTAGTTGTCATGCCTCCGTAAGCGATGGTTGTCATACCGCTGCAAGCCATGTCGTCGCTCTATAGATCTTGGAATGCAAGATAATGCAATTGAGGAATTGTGTATATGGTTTTATAGAATATTTTGCTGGGAAAAAACAACCTTGGGAATCATTCAACTGTAGCATGTAGGGACATGTATCTTTTATCGTACAAAATGATTTAAAGGGAGCAGTGCCCTCAGCAATCATTCTCCACGAGATAGACGATTTAAAGGGAGCAGTGCCCTCAGCAATCATTCTCCACGAGATAGACGATTTAAAGGGAGCAGTGCCCTCAGCAATCATTCTCCACGAGATAGACAAATGGGTCGGTGGCTATCCGTCTCAAGAATAATGCCTCCCCATCTGTATCACGTGATTGAAATATACGTCTTGTCATCTTATAATTATATTATTAACTCTAGAAAGAGTTTATTTTAAAAAAAGTGAATGGTCACTCAACGAGTGATTATTATAATTAGTTAACTATTCTGACAATTTTAATTTAAACTTTTCAATACCCAATTGGATGTTTGCACGCACATGCATCATTTATCATAAGTTGAACGTGTGAGGATTTGTTCCGGTTCTTGGATATGCTTGATGGTGGACTTATGAACCCACCTCATGGAGCAGATCCACATCCTAAATACCTAGATCATTATTTTCCTTAGAAAATAGATCCTCCTTAGAGAGATAACTCAATCATTTTTTACATAAGGATCTACCACATTGATTTAAACACCTTAGATAATAAATACACGAAGCTTGAGCCTAGATCAATTTTTTCCCTATGCTTGATTAGAATCATAGCTCAACTCAATGACGTATGCAACTCAAAAAATACATATGTTCTAAATTGGTTACAGATCTAAACATTAGTGAGTGTTTAGTGTTCCTCTAAAGCTTATTTTATATGCATTTTAAATTATTGATATTTGAGTTAGGATTCAAACAATTCCTACCATAGTTTTATTTAGTTCAAATCTAATTGCCCCCTCAACCAAGGTTAACTTTAATCCATTCGTATAGACAATCCAAAATGAGTAAGTGTTAAAACCAAAATAAATTTATTCAAAATCATAAATTTGTCAAAACAAATGGCTTTTGCTATGAGATACCATGTCAAAAAAGTCATCTCTTAATATTGTGACCCATCTATCGAATCCCTCTATGCAAATTTACCATGGACACAGTGAATATTTGAATATTGAAAGAATAATAAAATGATATCATAAGCTTCCATCACTCACCTACATCTCACATTAAATGTTTGTGATATCTAAAAAAAATGCTATATATATTTTAAGGAAAAAACTAATCTGATGTGAACCCAATTGTATTACCCAATAGTTTTATAATTTATAGGTAATTAAATAGCATATGAGTGGATATTCTGAACATTGATGGAATTAGATAGAATTTGAGAGTTTTTCTCTACACACGACCATATGGGTTTTTGTGATGCCTTAGCGCTTCAACCCTAAATCTATAGACAATTTTTTCATTTTTCTTTTTAATCTTGAATCTACTTCAATATTTATCCAAGTGCTTTCGAAAATTGTGACTGTCTTAAGTGAAGTTTACCTATCTTATTTGTTGTTTTCCCTACAACTGGACGTATTTTGAAAATGGCATTTTCTTCCTCAATTACTATATTTGACCTATCTGGATCTCGCCCGAGGCCCTCTAGGGAAGAAGAAGAATTGGTGCACTATGAACCAATTGAAGATAGTCGATAGAATATATGGGGTAAACCTCTGGTTTCCACTTGCGTCCACGAAAACAAAATTTTGTAGGCATGGAAAGGGTGGGATGACCCTTTAGCTGTTCCACTTCAAAGTGAGGAAGAGAACCCTTTTCCTTCTAGCGGATTGGGGACCAAAACCCAAGGCCTAAAATCACTACGCTCAGGATTATATGAAATGACATATTCTAGATTTGCTAAATGGAGCTAGGGCATGATTAACGAGTCATGGGATTATTTATTGGGGTTCAACTCTTCCTAGTGCTTCCTCCCTCCCTCCATTCAATGCACCAGGCTTGATTTTCAATCTTTAACAATGACTCTGGGGTTTTTTTAGGGAATCAAGCAAGGCTTATGTACCTTACTCCTTGAGGCTTTCCAAGTCTCTTTTCCGTCTCAGGAGTCCATGGCATCTACGATAATAGCCAACTTATTACAAGTTATTATAGTTCCAAAGAAAGAAGCAGATCTACAAGATGTAGCTACAGAAGTTATGGTTTCAAGGAAGAAACCTTCCTTTATATGGAGAGAACATGCATCTCAGAAAGTGGCTCTAGAAACCATCAAAAAAGGGAAAACGAGCCAATACATCAAAAAGAACCATTGAAACTGTTTATCCCTACTGTTGGGGGTTGGTGTCTTGATGCACAAGGTGGAGGCAATGTTTGAGGATTAATTGGTCGGTTGGGCAACATGGCGATGATTTAGTATTTACATTATTAAAGCATGAATGTTAGAGAATATCACGCCCATTGTTAACAGATCTCTAAAAGTAGTATTGTTGGACAGAAGTTGAATTAATCTCATTTGGTTGATGCCCTAAAGGTTAAGGTGAAGGTATGGACAATTAATTCATCCCCTATTATTTTCGATTTTTAGACTCCCCTCTTTGATGCTAAAATGGAGAGATAGAATTGGTTCCAATTTGGGTTCATTTTCCTAGTCTTCCCCCAAAAACCTGGGATGAATTATTATTTCAAGACATTAATAAGGCTCTCGGTATCCATTTCCATCATGAATCTTCCTAGCTGGAGATAAACATCGTGGCCCTAGTGCAGGTTCTGGTCAACAACAACCTCAGACAAGGATTACTAGAGGATATGGATATCAAGATTAGAGTGGAAAGAATCCAATTACTGGATACAAAAGCATTCCTTTCCTTTTTCATCGGTTGCATAAGTAAGGGCACCTAATAAACTAATAGAATTTATCATTCTCCCGCAAATCCCTATTTCTAATAACAAAAACTGGGTCCTTAGGGAATCAGAAAAGGTACAGGATCCCTATTTAGTTGATTTTGTATCACACCTTGAAATGACGGGTCAGGAAACTAGAAGCGGGGATTCGTCAAGCATGACAATGGAGGAAGGGGGCTCGACTTCAAAGGTGCCCACCTCGATGCCAAACTCACATTAGAGAAATTTTGAGGTCTAAAATGGGCCTCCTAAGGAATGTTATAAAATAATAGTAAAAATAATAAAATAAGATTAAATTACATCATCAAATTTTAGAGGGAAAAAATAAAAACTACTTTTTCAACTCATATTTTTTACTTATCTCTATATAATTTCACTCAAATTTGAAGCAAGAGAACTTGTTAGACGAAGAATTTAATTCCTCATCCAAGGAGTACCCACGTTGCATATTTTCGATTCTCATTTTTCGGGTAGCAGGGTCCACCAAAAATATGAAACATTGTACTCCTTCGATGAGGAATTAAATTTTGCATCCAATGAGTGCTTCCACTCAAAATTTGAGTAAAATCCTAGGGTGATAAGTTGAAAATACGAGTTGAAAAACTAGTTTTTTTTTTTAATTAATATTTTTCTTTTTTACTCCAAAAATAGTGAATCATCCTCCATGGTTGAAATCATCATATGGAATCCTTTTGGAGGAAATTCCTAAATAATAGGAGTCTAATTTCCTCAGGAATTACGCAGGGAAATAGAGGCTCAAGTAGAGGCAAAAATTGAATAAGTATGGGTCAGAGCTTCTTAGTGAGCAGAGAGATAGGTTATTCACTTGTAGGGGAGCTCAGATTGAGAAAGAAGTTGTAATACATCTCTATTTACTGGATTAATGCAAGCAGGAAAAGAGGATTTTAGCAAATTTTTTTCCACTGGAAAAATATCATGTGCATGTGTGTTACTTCTCATTGTATGTTTGTGATTGATGTTTTAAATTGTGAATTCATTTGCAGAGTAGTAGAGTAGGATTGTGTTTTGTGATTTCGATTAAAATTTCATGAGCAGTTACAATTCTACACCATAACTTATACATGGTGACAGAGCCAGGTTCACATTAGAACAAGAATTTCAAAGTTGTTTCTCATGACGATCGAATTTGTAGTTCAATGTAGCAGGATCTCTTTAGAGTTGGGAAGATGACCTTCAACAGGTTGAGATTAGAGTATTCCTTGGAAGGTAGCTCGAATTTAATTGCATGGAGGTGGTCCTTGATGACAATGAATTGCTAGAATATTGTAAGACATATATTCTAAAACCACAAGCATCTGATGCACAAAACCTAGCCTAATCGAATGAAGATGTAGCCAAGGCGAGGAGAATAATCTTGGAGGGACTGTGAGACCATATTGTCTCAAATATCCATGGGAAAGAATCTCCTTTTGCAATGTGGAAACCACTCACAAAATTGTTCAAGAATAGCAGTGACCACATGAAATTGTTGTTCAAGGATAAAATTTGAAATATGAAGACGCCAAAGAATAGTACTATCCCACAAAATCTGAGTATATTTACACAAGTTTGTGATGAACTTGATGGGGTTGGTGTTAATGTTGCAAAAGTTGACTTGGTAAGCCTATCTCTTCTAGGCCTTCCCAAAATATGGAATAGCTACAAAGAGTCGATGAATGGCAGGGAGACATTACCGAATTGGGAATGCTTATGGTCCAATTTGGTATAACAAGAGATAAGGTAGAATACTAGAGATGGGTCGCTATCCAAGGGTGAGGATGAAGAAAAAATTGCGTTGGTTGGAAAGGGAAAGGAGGGAAAATGGAAGAAATATCAAACCAAACCAGAATCCAACCAAGAGGGTAGGAAGAATGATTTGTCCAAAATAAAATTCTTTAATTATCATGCATTTTGGCACTATGCCATAAAGTGTCCACACAAAAATTCAAGCAAGAAGACCTCAGGAGGAGCAACAGGTGAAGCCTTTTCTTCGTAGTTTGAGCTTGACTTCACCCTTATTACATGCATGGTCAACACAATGATGGGGAATGTCTAGTAATTGGACTCAGGTGGATAATTCCACATGACAGGGTGTAGAGAGTTTTTCAGTAACTTGGAGGAGAAACATCTCTAGATGCACATCGAGCTAGGAGACAATAGAAGGTACATCGCAACCAAGATTAGTACAGTCACCTTTCAGAGGGATTCAGGATCCCCTCTCAGACACAAGGATGTCATGTTTGTTCTAGCCCTAGAAAAATCTCATCTCTATTGCAGCTTTGGAATACCATGGTTATAATGTGATCTTCAGAAAATGGAAAGAATTCTTGAGACACATAGCCATGGGACAAGCGAAGCAAATTGAATTTCGTGTGAATAATTTGTATAAGCTAGATGTGGAAGATTGTGCTACATTAAGTAGTAAGATGGAGAAAGTGGAGAGTCGCGATGTCAATGGACTTTGGCACAACATATTTGGACATTTTCATCATGGTTCCTTGACTATTATGCATCAAATAACCATTGACCTCCCTAAGGGAGCACTTGAGAAACAGGGTGTATGCAAAGGATTTACCTTGGGTTAGTATGCAAAATCCACATTACATGATCGGGACAACAAAGCACATGTAGTCTTAGAAAGGATCCACTCTGATGTTTTTGGACCTTTCTTGATAACCTCCACTACCAGACACAAATATTTTGTCATTTTTATTGATGACTTCTCAAGGAAGTTTTGGATTTTCTTCATGCGAAAGAAAGATGATACATTCTCCAAGTTCATAGAATTCAAGGCACTGGTTGAGAAAGAAATCAACAAGAAGGTGAAGGATCTAAGGAGTGATAATGGAGGTGAGTATGTTTTGAATGAATTCATATGGTTTTCTACAAAATAAGGCATTTGAAGATAGTTGACAATGCCCCACAACCCATAGTAGAATGGGGTATCTGAGAGGAAGAACTAGACCATTGTGGGAGCAACTAGAGCTTTGTTACATGACTAAGGCCCACCTTTGTATTTGTGGGATGAGGCATGAAATGCAACAGTCTATTTGTAGAACCGGAGTCCTCATTTGATTCTTGGTATGATTACACTGGAGGAGGCTTTCTTGGGGAAAAACCATTTGTGTCCCACTTCAAGATTTTTGGAGCCTCTATTTACTTCCATGTCTCCAAAGAATAAAGGAAGAATCTTGAGCTGACAGCAGAGTTGGGGGTATTTTTGGGTTATACAAAAACTCCTCACAACTACTGTGTGTACTTACCTTCCCTCAGAATGAAAATTGTGTGAAGGGATGTAAATTTTGATGATGAGAAAACAATGCGGTGCTTTCTTGAGAGGGAGCTTCAGATCCCACCAGAAGAGGATATTTTAGCTCCAAAGGAGGATACTCAGGATGTTTTGTAGAAGCCACAAGTAGAGGCACATAGAGTGGAGACATCCACTCAAGCAGAACCATCAAGATAAGGCAGGAAAAGAACTAGGGAAGTTGATAGACTTGTGCAAGATGCGAGGGAGAATGTGGGAGCTCCTTCACATTTCCGTAGGCAATGGAGGTCACCTGGGAGTTACAATAACTACATGGATCTAATGAATGAGTCATCCTCTTCTGAGGAAGTGGTTGAGTAACCTATATGGGTTGATGCAATGGTGGTGGAATACGAATCCATTGTAAAGAACAGTGTTTAGGAAGTGGTCCCAAGACCGACATGTAAATCAGTTGTGGGTTCAAGATGGATCTTCAAGGTAAAGCATGCAAAAACTAGAAGCATAGAGAAATTCCAGATTTGTGGCCAAAGTATTCTCTCAAGTTGAGGGAATTGACTATGAGGACACCTTTTCTCCTGTAGCAAGGTATTCATCCATTCGAGAAATTCTTGCACTAGTTGCATAGATGGGATGGAAGATCCAGTAGATGGATGTAAAAACAACATTTATCAATGGAGTTATTGAGGATGAGGTATACATCAAGCAACTAGAAGGTTTTGAGACATTTGATCGAGAGTCTCATGTGTGCAAACTCAAGAGAGCATTGTACAATCTCAAATAAGAAGCCTGTGCTTGGTACACCAATATCGATAACTATCTCACTAGTTTGGGCTTCACCAAAAGTGGAGTGGATGAAAACCTCTATCACATCTTGGTAGGAGGTAAATTTATTATTATTCTCCTATATGTTGATGATTTGATTTTAACTAGTGATGAGAAACTAATCAAATCTTGCAAGGAGGACCTTGCAAGGGACTTTGAAATGAAGGTCATGGGTCTCAAGCACTAATTCCTCAGGTTGGAAGTATGGAAACACGATGGGGAATTGTTTGTGTCATGAGGAAAGTATGAAAATGAGATACTATAGAGATTTCGCATGAAGATTTGTAAACCCATGGAGACACCTCTAGTGACCAATTAGAGGATAGAGATTGTCGCTTCAGGTAAAGAGATGGATGCTCCAATTTACTGGCAATTAGTGATTACACTGATGTATCTTGTGAACACACAATCATGTATGTGCTATGAAGTTAATCAGTTGAGCTAAGCTATGTTTAGGCCGACCAAATTATTTTGGAAGGCAACTAAGCATGTTTTACGATACCTCAAAGGATCTATCCAGTTTGGACTATGGTATAGACAAAAATATGTAGTGAAGTTGTGTTGCTTCACAGATGTAGATTGGATAGGGAGCCCATTCGACTGAAAGAGTACATTAGGATTAATTTTTAGTGTTGGGTTCGCAATTTTTTCCTGGTATAGTAGGAAGCAAAGATTTGTGGTGCTCAAGTCTGTAGATCCATAATACATGGCTACAAGTCAAGCAATATGTGAGGTGACGTTGATGAGAAATATATGTGTGGGACTATTTTTTCAGATGATGGATCCAACTATGATCTATTTTGATAATCAGAGTTGCATTAAGCTCTTTGAGAATCCTGTATTTCATGATTCATCCAAGCATATAGATATCCAGTATCACCATTTACGAGACTATGTGCAGAGGTGGATAATGTTCCTACAATACATTCCAACAGAGGAACAAGATGATGACATTTTGACAAAATATTTGTCAAGGGGGAAGTTCAAGTTCCATAGGTGTAGGATAGGGGAGGTTGATAATCCATTTCTTGCTGAGAGGGAGAATTGAAAAATGAAACAAGAAAGTCTCAATTTTATTTTTCCTTAGTCAAATTGAGAAAAATCAAATTTCCACATCAGCAGACAACTTGGATTTAGTTAACTTGTGTGACATGTTTCTTGTCACTTATTTAGCTTAGTAAGTTCAAGTTAGAGGAGTTTGAGTTCAGTTAAGCATGTGTGATTGCTAATTTGTAGCAATCAAGGTTAGTTATTTCAAGTTGTTTTCAGTTAAACTAGTTCTAGTTTTGGAGGAACTAGTGGAAGGTTAGTTGTGCAGTGATACTTTAGTCTAACTCAATGACCATCTAGTCAACTAATCAATCAACCCAAAATAGCTAGTGCACGTAGAGAATTCGATTTCCCTAGCTATGGTGGAGATTCCAAGGCAATGTAACATTATTTGTAGACTAGCCTTGAGTGTACAGGTGTTTCATGTAGTTAGATGATCAACCTTGAGAATCGTGTAATCATTTTGGAGGAAATTCTTAAATAATAGGGGCCTAATTTCCGCAGGAATTATGAAAGGAAATAGGAGCTCAAGTAGAGGCAAAAATTGACTAAGTCTATGTCAAATATTCTCAATGAGTAAATAGATAGGTTATTCTCTATTCATCACATTAATGCAAGTAGGAAAATGAATTTTTAGCATATTTCTTTCCCCTGGAAAAGTACTATGTGCGCGTGTGTTATTTCTCATTGCATGTCTGTGATTGGTGTTGTAAATTGTGAATTGAATTTCACATAGTAGTAGAGTAGGATTATGTCTTGTGATTTTGATTAAAATTTCATGAGCAGATACAATTCTAAACCGTAATTTATACACTCTCCATCCCTGAAAGTAGAGGAAGGGGTCAAAATTATCATTTAACCAAGATGAAGGAAAAATCCTAGGTTAATCTAGCTACGGGTAAGCAACTCTCAATTAAAGGAGCCCTTAAAGGATTTTCATCCCCCGAATTAGTTTCCCAATGAAGCTTCTCTCCTTTAATTGTAGGGGGTTGGCATGTCCCCATAAAAGACATGCCCTAAGTATACTGATCGAATTCTCTCACTGTGATATAGTTTTCCTCAAAAAAATATGTGGGGTAGTGAGGATATTGTCAAATTATTAGAGTTTTTATTGAAAGAATGGAGATTCTTGGCTACTAATGAAAATGGGAGATATGGAGGGACTATTATTGGCTAGAATGTTAGGAGAATCAATGTTTCTAAATATTCAATCGTCGATTTTGGGTAAGGGATTGAAGCTTTTATGGAGGACTTTGGCTCTCCTTTCACACTATTAAATGTGTATGGCCCCTTCCTAAATCATTAGGAACTATGGGACCAATGTTTCACCAAATCCTTTAGAACTATATTTGTCTCATTCTCAGTGTAGACTTGAATTTCTCATTGTGTTCTTTTGAACCCTGGGGCCCAAAATCTAGCCCAAACCCATTAAACAACTAATTTCATCACAAAATTGAAAGTCGAAACCTTGTTGAGGTCGACATGGTTAAATTAGGCCCTACCTAGTGTAATATGCATACTAGGGAAGACAAAGTGCTAAAGAGAATGAAGCATTTTTTACTGCCAAAGGATGTGGTCAAAAGTCTTTCATTGATAAAGTAATGGATAGGGTTTAGGGGAGATTCTAATCATTTCCCCATTTTTTTGGAAATCAGAGGAGCCACTTAAAAACATCCCAACCCTTTTAAAATGAACTCATCCTAGTTATCGAAGGAATTCATATCCTCTACGACCAAAAAATTTGAAGAAAATATCAAGTTGCTCATTAAGGTAAAATCAAAAGAGTGTGCTAAAAATAAGAATCTGGTAGTGATTCATGAGCTAAAGGAGATTAAAGAGAGGTTTTTAGTTTATACCTGGTCAAGAGGGTGAAGGTTTCAATTTTACTGAATGTCAGGATGTCCTTTTTACTTTAGAAAGATAGGAAATATATATCCTAGATGAACATGAAGAGGAGTGACACTTAAAAGGCTATACTATATGGATGGCTAGTAGTGATGAGAACACCAAGTTTTTCTAGGCCTACACAAAGGGGAGGAAACTATATAATATTATTTGGAGATTCAAGCGTGTTTATGGCACTAAGGTATCACATTTCAATGGTATAGATACTCTATGTAAGAGTCACTTTAAATATTTAATTCGTGGCCCCTTTAGAGCCTCAAATATCATATTTAACAAGGTTTCCTGGCTTTTTCCTAGGTTGGTTGAGGAGGAATATAATAGGGCCATCATGGATGATGTCATTGAAGATGAATTAAAATTAGTTTTACATAACTTTCGGAGAGATAAAATCTCGGGCCCTAATGGCTGGCTAGTTGAATTTATCCTTTATTTATTTGACAATGTTGGCCAAGACCTCCTTAATTTCATTGAGGAATCTAGAAGAGAGAGGAACATGTTTCTTGCATTCAATACCTACTTTATCACAATGATTCCAAAACTAGAGTAGCCCTCCTCTCTATATGATTCTTGTCTCATCTCCCTTTGTAATTCCATTCATAAAGTCATCGCCAAAAACACTGCTTTGAGAATTAAGCCCATCCTTTCCCGCTCCATCTCTTATGAACAATTTTCCTTCATGAAAGAGAGACAGATGCATGAAGCCATCAGTGTTGCTCAGGAGGGTGTCCACAATATTAAAGTGTTAAATATGAAAGGGGTAATTTCAAAAATTGATCTCTCAAAAGCATTTAGCAGAGTCTGTTGGATCTATATCACACTTCTAATGACCCACATAGGCTTCAATCTGGACTTCATAACCTAGGTGATGAGTTTCCTCCAGTCTATCTCCTTTGTTTTTCTTATCAATGGCTTTTCTTCTCCTTTCTTCCATGCTCAAATAGGTTTGTGCGAGGGATTCCCTCTCTCCCCGTTTCTCTTTATTTAGTAGTTGAAGGTCTCAATCAAATTTTGCTAGAGGAAAAGATGAGAGGCTCTTTCCATGGCACATTTATAATTTAAGCTTTGTCCATTATGCATCTTCGGTTCGTATATGGCATCCTCATCTTTTGCAATGGAGCACCAAGGGAATTTAGTGAGCTAGCAGACATTCTTTCTCTACATAGGGAAGACCACTAGTGTAACTATAAAAAATAGGAAACGTGTCATACCTTTGCAAAACTTGGATGAAGTAGTGCTCAACCACCTATCTTAGACACTTCCTTTTCACTCCAAACTATTGGAGAAGGGGTTGAAGTACCTTGGATTCCATTTTAGGCCTAATTTTTACAATAAGGAGGATTTGATCTAGCTTATAGCCAAGATTGATACATGACCAAAAAGCCTATTTTTCCATTGGCCTTCCAATATTGGTTGATTAATCCTAATAAAAACTATTCTTAAATCTATTCATTTCTATTTGATGTTAATGACATGGATTCCCAAATGTGTTCTGGAAAAAAACTACAGAATTTGTTTTAATTTTCTATGGGATGGGAATTAGGATCACAAAGTGTGGTATCTGTGTGCATATTTTGGTTAGATGAACTCTAGGTCTGAACAATGTAGCTTAGTGTTTGGTAAGTATGGAGTAAAACAAGGATGAAGCATGTAGGGCCAATGAGATCACAAAGAAGAAATTTATGGCACATACCTTAAGTGGGGATAATAAATTCATTATGAAGGCCTAGTAGCTCTATCCTATGTCCATTGGCCTTCCCCAGATGATGGTCATTCTCATTGTCCACATGCAAGCTGAGAATAAAATCAACGGGCATACTGCCGAAGAGGTGCTTATCAAGAAGTAGTACAAAAAGTTGGCCCTCATGCTCCATCGAGATAAGAAAAATTCTGTAGGTGTTGAGGGTGCTCTCAAGCTCATAAGAAAAGAATGGGGCATGGTCTCTAACAAGGATAAGAGATCCACTTATGATAAGAAGAGAAACACACCATCCTTTCGACTATAAAAAAAAATTCAGAAACCCACAAATGCAGCATCAAATGCTAACAATGGTCATTACAGACATCCTCCTCCTACTCAGCTCAACAAGGGCACTGGAAGCTCCTTTCATTCCATGACCTTCTAGATGCCCTGTCCATTTTGTAAAAACTGTATTATGATCACCCAAGACATTATGTCAATCATCACATTATATGCCTAATTTCTTAGAAACCTTTTGTGGCATTTGAAATCAAACAGTTTTCTAGGATTGGAGCGAATGTTGCCACACAAAATCCCAAGGGAGGAGCAGTTGAATTTTCCCATATGGCGTATGGAGGATGTTTTCCAAGTATTTCTAAAGGTGTGCCCTATCCCTATGTTAATTATTTTGTAGAAAATTCCTTTGGCAAGGGTTCCAACTTGGATGCCAATGTTGCAAGCGATGTGAAGGCTAAAAATGTGTCTGTTAAGAAAAAAAAGATACTCCCAAGAAAAATCAAAATCAACGTAAGATTGAAGAATCTTGTAGTGCAAATACTCATGAAAATTGTAGCAAAGCAAACAACGAGAAGAAGAAGAGGCGAAGAAAAGCGAAGGATAGTGATTATGATGATGAAAACAAAGTAGACTACAATGAAGATGACTTTGAAGGTATACAAGTTATAGGTAAGGCTGCATCAAATAGAAATGTACATGATGTTGAGGTAGAAAACAACAATTTGAGGAAGAAGAGGACGAAGATTGAAATAACTGATGACAACAGAAGTTCCATAAGTAAGAAATCATATAATGCTGATCTGTGAGATACTGAGGAAGAAGAATCAGCTCAGGATATTAATTTACCTGATGTTGATTTTCATGACTTTGACAAGGATCAAACTGAAAATCATTTTGAGGCATATAAGGTTTGGGCTATATATTATGATGATGATGATGGAATTTTGCACTTTTATGCTCATATTAAGAATGTTATTTCACGAAGCAAGTTCAAGGTGAAGATTGTTTGGCTTGAGGCCATTACCAATGAAGAGAAAATTATTACTAATGAGCTAGATGATGGATTTTACCATGGTTTTGGGCATTTTAAGCATGGAAAAATTTCCAACAATGACATGCTAAATAATGTTTCTAAAATTGTTGCATGGGAGAAAGGTCCTAAAGGAACTATTAGGATATTTCCCCAAAAGGATGACGTTTAGGCCCTGTACAGAGAGTGGATTTTTTCTTGGAATGAAGACACTCCTAGAGAAGTTAAATATAAGTATGAAATGATTTAAGTTGCAAATGGCTTTGTGGAAGAGCTTGGAGTGAGTCTGGTTCCTCTTTTCAAGGTTTATGGTTTTAAGTCTACGTATTATAAGAAGGAGGCAGTTAACTTCATTCCTAGGAGTTTCTTAGATTTTCTCATTAAGTTCCAACAAAGAGACTTTCGGGTGAAGAATCCCCAAATTTATATTAAAATTGTAGGGAGATGGACCCTATTGCAACTTCTAAATATGAATGCAAGGAAACTTTATCACTTTTCATTTTAATCAAGATTTCAACCATTGTAGTTTCTCAGTGTAATTTCGATATGTGGTAAAACAAAATATACCAAACTATTTTGACTACCATCCAATAGGATTAAATCAATATTTTAAAGATATGCATGACTTATTTGGAAGTGTAATTGTAGACTAGGCTATTATCATTGGTTACATTCAATGACCAAGTAGATGTTGGTTGCGCACTAACCTTCCCTTCTATGGTGAAAGTTAAATATGAGGACATTGTTGACTCTCAATTTTTATTATTATAAACAGGTAATGGTAATTGTGCTAGATTATATAACCTTCTTCAAAACATTTAGGAATGGATAGGAGGATGGCTATGTCAATTTATTTGTACCTTATCTTTAGTTTATGTGAAAATATTTGTGAAAAAAATCATATTTTTGGAATATATGAAGATTGGAAACATGGTAAACAAAAATGATTCAATAGTTGTGGCAAGATATTAATGGCTTGTGATAATTCTAGTTACTTTTGTTTGTATAACTATATTAAATTGTTTGTAAATTATTGTGTACTATTAGCTTGTTGTGTTAGTCATGCTACACAAGTGTGACATTGAGCTAACTCCATTGAGTTATTTTTATTAAGTTAAAAATAGGGGCTACGTGATTATAGATTTTACAAATTTATGCCATTATGTGTCAAGGATTTTTTAAAAATCAGTGGCTATATATGCAATTTCATGTACTACCATAACTCCTCACATAATTCTTTAAATGGTGCTAAGTCAATGGAAGAGCACTTGCTTTATAAGCAGGAGGTAGGTGGTTCAATTCCACTATGTCCTAATATGAATAAAGGTAGGTGGTTCGATTCCATTGTGTCATAGTATGAATTAATTAATAATATTCTAGTTTATTTTTAATTAGATACTTTTAATATTGCTTTATTTCAATGGTGAGATTTTTTCT
Organism: Pinus tabuliformis; assembly: GCA_031772625.1. Taxonomy (NCBI): domain Eukaryota; kingdom Viridiplantae; phylum Streptophyta; class Pinopsida; order Pinales; family Pinaceae; genus Pinus; species Pinus tabuliformis. The sequence goes on from CM062813.1 coordinate 1,026,700,369, forward strand.
AGATTCCTTATTCTATATTTTCTCTAAAGAGACAAAAGTGATGTTGCATTGTCTTTGAATATAATTTTCATTGTCTCCAGAGAGACAAGAGCTAGGATTAAAAATATATTGTCACTATAAAGACAATATGTCTTTAATCCCAACTACTATCTCTGGAGAGACAAATGAAATAGTCTCCAGAGAGGAAAAAATGAAATTGTCTCTTAAGAGACAAAATAACTTGTGTTATATATTGTCTTTATAGAGACAATATTTTAAGACAAAAATTTGAGACACCCGCTTAAAGGCAATATTTAAGACAATATAAATTTATTTTTTATTTTTATCTCAAGTTAAGGCAATTTACCCAAAAATTGTCTCAAATATTATCTTAAAACCCCCCTTTGTGTTGTAGTGGGAGTGGTAGCAGATCCACACTACACTCAACCTCGATTTCTCTTTTGTCTTCTACTAGACTCATTAGTTCCTCAGTTTCACCGTGAACCTCTCTAAACATGGAAATAGTATTTGCCACTTCTTTTCAATTCATTTTCTTAATCTGCTTCAGTCACACTTTGCAACCCATGAAAGTTGTATTTATTTTGTCTTATAACTACTTTCCCTATTGCATGAAGATTCCTTCCATATCGCCCCCAAAAAAGTATGATTTTTAATATGCCCCCCCTTAAGGCACAATATTCACCCAAAAAACATTGCCATACTTAACAAAACACAAAACCTTTCATAGACCCATGAACTTTGCAAAGCCCTAAAGTCACTTTCCAAAAAGAACTTTTCTTTGTTAAAAAATAAATAAAAAATTACTTCATAAAAATCTTCAAATAAAACCCTCTTATACAGTGCACCTTTTGCCTTTTCTTAATATAAAAAAATTATCCTAGGGGTGCAACTCAATTGGTGATCGAAGTAATGTGAAATCTGTGAAAAATGAGACTCTCTGAGGTTCAAATCCCCCCAATTGTGAATTCATTTTTAGAAAGGAAGATAGGTCGTAGACCTCAAAAGGTTCACTGGTAGTTACTTGTCATGCGAGTTGTTGCCTTTTAAACCTTTGAACCCTACCCACGACTTTTTCTTTTCACTACAGTGGTTGTCTATACAAACTACATGGATTCACGATGATGGCAATGGTGGAGGCTATGACTTATGGTAGAGGCCCTTGGAAAATCTCTCCCCTTGCACACTCATGATGGTGGTTGATGGCAGCTGCAGTTGCTCATAGCTCCTCCAACAGACTGTAACAAATTTTAACTCTGGGTGGCCCTTGTAGAACCCACTTGGATATTTTTTCTTCCTTTAACTTTGTTGTGATACTAATTTGATGGAAATGAAAAGGAGCAAAGGTACAAAAATTGACACACAAACAATATGAATTTCTCTTCTATTAATTAGACAAAGTTGAATTGATTACAATGAACCCAATATGCGATATTTATACTTTTTAACTAGTTACACAACTCATATTAACTTCAACATGCAAACACTCACTAAATTTAACCTTACAAAATATAAAATAAAGTTAAACTTTTAATATTGAACTAGTCTGCACTCACACTCGAAGTAATTACAATTTCAAACCCCATTGTGTGAATGCAATGAAATCTTAATGACCCAACAAAAATGTTGTTTTACCCGCGTCGAAGTAAGATAACTCCCCTTGGCTCTCTTTAGAAACTCAATCGTAAATTATTTTTCTTTCTCCAAACCCATCAACTTGGGATATGACTAATCAGATCCTTTCTCGCTATCTTCTCCAATTCTTCTGATGATTTTGTGACATTGAGTATGTCATCCACGATTTGAAACAAAAACCCTAGGAAATTAGCATACCTTCAAATTCTCTGGATCTCATCTTTTGATGCATTGCTGATCATGGCCCTGCACATGACTTAGCACTCCAAAATAACTCTGGTCTTGTGATTTTGAATCCACTCAAGAGTCTCTAGGTCAACAGAAGCATCCCTTTCACTCACAAGATCAAGAAACTTCCCACTCAGAATTCCTTGAGAGCCAGTTGTTCTACCTAACTTATAAATCATCATTACAATCCTATCACTCCCCAAAGTTCTGCTTGTGGAGACTGCAATGTGCTTGAATGCAACTACAAGAAGTGAAACTCCTGCAATAAGCACTGCCTTCCCCAAACACTTTGGGGTTTGTGGGTTTACCTTGGCATATATCATCATTGTCCAGTCAGGGCAAGTCATTATGTAGGAGAGGCATTACATGAATCATCTATATTTCACAGGAAATTGGCATGGTTCCTCCCACACAATGATGCACAAGACAGGGTGAACTTGCTGCCCTATTGAAAAAATAAAATAACGCATAGATTCATGCATTGACAGCCTTGTCAAGTGCCTCATTCACTGCAACCGCCTTGGCATGAACATACTTATTGAAATCAAATTCAACAACTTTCTTCCTTTCTCTATACTTATTGAAACTAAACAATTATGTTTGAGGTTCTACATGATGATACTGCTTCTCTATATTTTGAAGATGACTTTCCCTTCAAATAATGGCCTTGGAGGCCCAGACGATCGCTATTAAAATCTCCAACTAAGGTTGAAGTTCCATGAAAATGTTTAGGTCAAATGGAAATTCTATTCTTAAAAATATTTCAGAAATCTACTAGAATTAAGTTTGGTAGTATGACAGATGAATGGTCTGAGAAGAAACAACAGACTGGCGCACTCTGAAAACGGGTGAAACTAGGGTTTACAGCAGGATTACAGAGTTGGACACCATGGAGGGGCAAGAAGGGGGGAGCTCCACTCCCTCCTATAGTCATGTTGTATCAAACCGTTTCAAGAAACCCATGGAAGCAGAAATCGGGGGAACAGACGGAGGAAAACAAGAAAACGCCAGGGTACAGAGGGAGGCAGAAATATAGGAGGAAGTCAGAAGAGAGAAGCATATAGGAGTAGATAGTCAGAAGACTGACCCCAGCAATAGGATTGAACCATGTAAACCTAAGGCATCCATCACACCATAAGTGGTGTTAAGTGATCCAATGCTACAAGCGCACAGGGAGCACATGGCGACTTATGTAGTGATATGAAAGTTCATGGGGTTTTGGCCAACGAAGAAGGCACCACACACATGGATAAAGAACCATTAGAAACCTAATGGTGAAATATATCTACACCTTGGATCCAAGGGTTTCTTTACAGTTGTCTTTACGCACCTAGTGGATAAAGACAGGGTGTTTGAAGGAGGACCTTACTTCTATGTGGTTGCAGGCCTCTCTATGAGGCCATGGGTAGTGAACTTTGTTCCAGAGCAAGAAACATTTACCTCGGTGCCGGTATGGGTAAGAATATATTCCCTACCTCTAGATTACTAGCTGCCAGAATCATTAAAAGCCATAGCTAATAAACTAGGGCATTTTTTGAAAATATCAAAAGCCACTCTGTCAGGAAAATATACCTCCTTTGCCAGAATATGTATGGAAATGGACCTTTCTGGGGCTTTGCCGGATGAAATAATTCTAGAAGTTTATGATGAAGAATTGGTACAGGTGGTGGACTATGAGCATGTACCCTTCAGATGTCGCAAATGCCATGGACACGGGCACCTCTTCAGAAACTACCCTTCAAGTAAAAGGGAGAGCAGTATCAAAACAACCTCAAGTAAAGAGAATGAAAGCTTTACCAAGGTGGGGGGCAGAGGAAAAGGAGGGGGAAAAAACCAAAAAAAAAGTTATGAGGAAAAAGAGCGTAGTCATAATAGGTTCAAGATATTAGAAGAAGAAGAGGGGGATGAGAGAACGAATCAAGTAAAGAAGGACAGTCTTGTTGAGAAGGAAAAGGATGAGAACATGGAGGACAGAGCTGATAAAACCCGGCAAAGGGAGGATCAACCAAGCACTATGGAACTTGATAGCTGGGACCAAGAGATGACCCCAAGCAAAGTAGGTACGAAGGATCATGAACTGCAGGACATTCTAGAAAGGGAGCATCTCGATCTAGAAAAGTTCCTGGAGGAAGGAACAACTAGAGGAGTGGATTCACTGCCTCAAGATGAATTTAACAGAGTACAACAACTTTTCCTCTAGAGAACACACGCAAAGGGTGCAGGGATCAAAATAAACTATGATAGTTAGAATAATTGAGGGGTTAAGACTATGGAGGCAACAAGGGGACAAGTTCCCAAGAACCCAGGAAGGAAAAGAGGAAGAAAAAAATAGAATGAGCTGCTGATTGAATGTGGAAAACTCATGATCAACTCAGGTAAGATGAAAGACCTAACTAGTTACTCCTTTACAAATATTTCTTAATGAAGCTTACAACATGGAATATTAGGGGTCTAGGAAGCAAAAGGAAACAAAGAAATCTTAGCAATAGAATGAAAGTAGAAAAGCCAGATATGATACTTATCCAGGAAACAAAATGTTCAATAGAAAAAATAAGAGAAATACACAACAGATGGCTGATTAAATATGAATATCTAGAAGTTAAAGTAGATAAAACAGCAGGAGGAATTTTCACTCTTTGGAACCCTCAAAAGTTAGGAATCCTAGATGCTGAAGTATCCAGGAACTATCTTTCAATGGTCATCCAACCTTTAGGGGACAAGGAAGTTTATTTGATCACAAATGTTTATGGTCCACAAAATCCTGAAGACAAACTCAGGCTTCTTACCTCACTGGAGGAATTAAGAAACAGGCATTTGGGTATCCCATGGATTCTGGGAGGGGACTTTAACATCATCACGTCCCTATCGAAAAAAAAAAATGTGGAACCAGAGCACTAGACAAAGATTCCATAGCATTTCAGGAGTTCATAAACAACATGAGGCTAGTAGATACAAAGACAAGTAATGGTATCTTCACCTACAATAATAAAAGGGGAGGAGAGTCTCAAGTGGCCTAAAAACTGGACAGATTTATTATCTCAGAGAACCTCATCCTTACAGACCCTGACTTATCAGCTACGATACTCCCTTTTGGTGGCTCAGATCACTAGCATGCTCAACTTGAAGCATCCTTTATAGGAACTCCAAGAAACAGACCTTTCGGGTTTGAAAACATTTGGCTTACCCATCCTAACTTTATCAACAATATTAAAAAATGGTGGACAAAGGATATACAAGTTCAGGGAACTAAAATGTTCCTCCTGCATAAAAGATTGAAACACATCAAATGCAGGCTTAAAGATTGGAATAAGAATGAGTTTGGCAACATTTTTGAAGCCAAAAAAGTAGTTGAAAGGAAGCAACATGAAATTATCCAGATCCTCATTACAGATGGCTTCAACGAGGAGAGAAAGGAACTAGCTGATCATCCTCAATAGTAATGGGAATGATTATGCAAGCAAGAGGAGATATTATGGAAACAGAAATCAAGGGTACAATGGTTAGAAGAAGGAGAAAGGAATACACAGTTTTTTCACAAATACACCATGGATCACAAGTCTCATAACAATATTTCAAAAATCAAAGATTTTCAAGGAAATCAACTCAATACCCACAAAGATATAAAAGTTGCTATGGTTCAACATCTCCAAGGCATTGCGGAGGAACCTCTCTTAGATAGATTACAATTCATCAATGAATTTACAAAACACATTCCTAAGCTTGTGGCAAGAGAAGACAATTATAATTTGAACAAACCAGTGGATGAAGAGGAGGTCAACGGAGTCATCAAAGAGATGTAGAAAGGAAAAGTGCTAGGTCTGGATGGTTTCAATGTTGACTTCTTTAAATCATGTTGGGGAATAGTCAAGCACAATATCATCAATGTGGTGGAGGACTCAAGGAAAAATAAAAATGTCTTGAAGGCTCTCAATACCTCTTTCATATCCTTGATTCCAAAGCAGGATAATGCTATGACACCAAAAAGATTTAGACCAATAGCATTATGCAATGTGGTCTACAAAATTATTTCCAAAATAATTGCCAATAGGCTTAATCCCCTTCTTCCAACTCTCGTGTCTGAGGAGAAAATTGGATATGTGGAAGGCAAGTAAATTCTCAACAATATCATCCAAGCTCACGAGGTGGTTCACTCACTTAAGAGCAATAAGCAAGCAGGAATGATTATACAACTCGACCTAGAAAAGGCTTATGATAATATATGATGGGCTTACATCAGGGAAGTTCTAAAAGCTTATGGCTTCGACCATAACTGGAAAATATGGGTAATGGCCCTTGTAACTACCTCTAGTTTTTCGATCATGTTAAATGGTTCACCATCCACAACCTTTAAGCCTTCAAGAGGTCTAAGACAAGGAGATTCTCTCTCACCCTTCCTCTTTATTCTCATGATGGAAGATTTTCAAAGATGATGGATCAAAGATTTTCTTTTTTAATACTGACATTGCCATTCAGAGAAATATTTCTAGAATTCTTAGTTTTCAAAGAGATATGCTGCCCTACAAATATTTGGGATTACCTCTAATAGGAAAACGTCTGAGCAAGGCAGTTTGGGAACCTGTGACCAATAAGCTCCAGGACAAAACCTAGAAATGGACACACAGGTCTCTAAATTTAGCAAGACGACTAGTGCTCACAAAAGTTGTCCCACAAACAGTTCCCATCTTTATGTTTTCAACCCTTCTAGCTCCTAAAGGGGTTATGCAACAATGCAGAAATATCCAAAGAGATTTTCTTTGGGGTAAAGGAGAAGAGAAAAAAAATGGGCTTTGGTAGCCTGGGAAAAGATTTGTAAACCTAAGACACATGGAGGTTTGGGTCTTGATGACCTTGACATACTTAATAGAGTTTTGGGGGAAAAACTATGGTGGAGATGGCTAAAAGATTCAGCTTCACCTTGGGCAAAAATTTGGAAACATAAATATGCAGAAAATTGGCAACAAAAAGATCCTATTAGAATGTATGGGCTCATCAAAGGCTCCCACATTTGGAAAAAAGCATCAAAGAATAGGGACATTGTTCAGAAACATAGTCTTTGGGAAATAAGAGATGGAACCTTGCTCGGTTTTGGGAAGTTAATTTGCAACATGAACCTAAACTGTCAAGAGAAGAATTCGTCAATCTCAAGAACGATACTAACAACAAAGGGTTACTTAGGGTAAGTGAATTTTGGGATCAGGAAAGAAGCGAGGGAAAATGGAGAATATGGAACAACCTGATACATAGTGATGACTCCCCATTGAAGGCACAGGCAGAAGCTTTAATAGCCATCTTGGATCAGAGAAAGATTCTGACATTAGCAGATTCAAACCAGCTGAGATGGGGCAAAAACAATGAAGGAAACTTTAACCTCAAAGAGGCCAAGCACATAGCCCTTGAGCTTGACTTTCCAAACCCTGATTGTGTATGGAAGGACATATGGAAAAACCAAATATGGATGAAAATCAAACTGTACATGTGGTTAGTGCAGTAAAAAAAAAATTTCTGACTTGGGAAAACCTTCAGAAAAGAGGGGTATACGGTCCTTCTAGATGCCAGCGATGTGAATTACAAGAAGAAACTATGGATCACCTACTCAACATATGCCCATTCACTTCCACCTTGTGGAACTGGGTAGTTGCAATATTCAGACAAGCAGACAGGGACATGGGTAGCATTACTAGTACTTTGAAGAAGTGGAGGAAAAGTTTCTCTGATAATGAAATAATCAACAAAGTTTGGGCTCTAGTTTGAGGCTTTCTAATCTAGGATGTCTGGAAAGAACCCAACAACAAAATATTCAAGAATAGGAAAGATTATTTGCAGAATATCATGGCTCAGATTTTAAGACAACTCAAGGAGACGGTAGGGACCCTCAATAAAAACCCCCCTGAGGACCAACCAAGAGATATGGATGTGTAGATACTACTACATTTGGGTCTTCAAGGGCTTGTCCCACATGGCAAAGACATGAATGTAAATCATATAATAACTGATAAGGATTTCTGGCAACCTCCCACTCAGGGTTTTATGAAATGCAATATAGATGGGGCCTCAATAGGAAACTTGGGTATGGCTGGGTATGGAGGAGTAATAAGAGATGAAAAGGGTTGCATAAAAACCATCTTTCATAGTCATTTTGGGAAGGCCGCCAACAATATGGCATAACTCATGGCCCTTGAGAAATGCCTAGAAATCTTGAGGGAATCAAATATTCATAATACCATAATTGAAGCTCATTCTGAATTGATTATTAATTTGGTCAAGAAAATTTGCTATGGCTCAACTCCAGATAAAGTCTTGAGACATTGGCAGCTTCTACAAGTTTATCAATGGATTCAATCCCACCTGCAGATCATGAGAACCCTTAGTTTTACTCATGTGCGACGAACAACCAACAAATTAGCAGATATATTAGCTAATGAAGGCGTACTCTGTGCTAAGAGCAAAAAAATATTTGATTGGATAGAGACTCCCCAAGGTGGATTGAGGGAAGAGTGTCTCAGACAGGCAAAGGAATATAGGGAGTTCTATCAGAGCAGGGGAAACTAGCAAGATGCAGTCTGATGGAAACAGAAGAATTTTTATCTATATAGATAAGCAGTGCATGGTTATATATGGACAGGGTTGCCGGTCTTTGGGAGGGGATAAGCACCCAGAACTCTACAAACCTAAAGTTCTCGGGTGGAAGTTATATTATAAGACAAGTCTTTCTATGAAAATTAAATCCACTAAAGAGCGCCTTTGAATTAGCTTTACTGGGGGATTGGTTAACTTACTGGTAGATTGGCAGATTTGAAGCAATCCTAGGAATTTTTCCAGGCAAGTAGCATGACGGTTGCCATTCAGACCCGAAATTAGCTCAAGCGGGGGCTTTATTAATCTTCGATTCCAGGTGCATTGTTAATTAACGTGCTAGTTTCGTAGCGAGGGTGAGATCGGTGGATTTCGGACGGATTACTTGCTCGAGGGTTAGCCTCCCAGGTGGACCCTAAATCTTTATAGAGTTGTCTCTATATCTGTATCAAGTCTGATTCTTTGATTATAGGGTGTGCTTGTTTGTTGTCTGATATAGATCCTCGACTGTCTGATCTATGGAGGTGGATCACACGGTCTTGGTGACAATTTAAATTTGAAGGTCATGATGTAATGGCTAGTGGGCCCTTGGCCCAGATTGTGGGCCTTTGGCTCAGCTCCCAAGGATATGTGTGGTTCGATAACTGAGTGGCCCACTTATCCTTGGGTAGGTTGTACTTTATGTAACTGGTTTTTATGTTATAATTAAATAGACGGTCCGACTTTTTCTCCAGCCAAAAAAAAGTTTAGTAGTATGACAAGTAATTCTCATACATTTGTTTTATACAATTGTTTACAAGGAAAAGACAAGCTGGGGTATCAGCAATAGCTTTAGGTACATAGGTATCATTTGTTTTAGCGAATGATTTGAGGGTAGCAGTCTCATATTTTCTGTCAAAGTGTTCAGATAGAGGAAGAGAGTTACAACGACTCTTTTCTACGAAAAAAGGTCTAAAAGTTTGGAATGGGGCGAGATGTCGAGAGCGATAAAGTCGGATCAGTTTGGAATGGAGACAAAAGTACTGTAGACTCACTATAGTAGATTTTGGAATATTTTTAATAAATATGACAAATAATATGGGAATGTTGTGTTTGGAATGGAGCGAGAGAGCGAGAAATTCAAAATATTGTAGAGTCATTATAGTAGATTTTGGAATTTTTAAAATAAATATGACAAGTAAGATGGGAATATTGAGTTTAGAATGGAGCGAGAGAGCGAGAAATTCGGATTAGTTTGGAATGGAAGGGAGAGGTCATTATCCTAGATTTGGAATATTTGAAAATATGACTGATAAGGATAAATTTCACTGTTTCACTTGTTTGATATTTTAAAAAATCCTTTGAAATTTATGTTCACTTAATTTTTTTCATACATATGAAACTTGCGTTATGTTCAAAAATTGGAGTGTTGGATTATGTTTAATAAAATTAGAGTATAACTAATTGATATTGTTAAAATTAAATTATATTTAAAAATTTAAAATAAAAATTTATAATGTATACAAATATTTTATATTTTAATTTTCTATGCATATTTTTTTTTAATATATTTTTAATAAGTATTAGTTGAAATCTCATAAAATTTGTAATTGTGTTTAAAAGTACAAACATAAATAGAAAGAATATGTAAACTAAGCATTATGTGACCAAGTGTCAACCAACAAGAAACCAAAATATGAACTAATATGTTTATGAACATGTTGAAATACTAACTTCTTTTTAAAATATATGTAAATTAAATTATTCTAACAAATTTTAATGAAAAAAAAGAGAGAAGTAAAAATGTGAATATCATAATCACTCATGAATACAACGTTCACTTCAATGCATGGCAGTGAAAACCCAAATATCATAAACTTCATAGCAAAATAAAATGGCAAGGGAAAAGTCAAATATCATAATCACTCATGAAAGAAAATTGTTTTGCATTAGTAATATCATCTTTCCTGAAGTCTCCTACCACTAATAAAATAATAACCCTTGTCTGTTTTGTAAAGTACCTTGGGTTTTTCAAAAAACATAGTCCAAAACCCAAGTTAGTATAAAACTTCATGCATAATCCATAACACTTTCAAATATCTAAAGGGGGGAAATATAACCACTATTGCACAATTATTTTATTTTATTGGGAAACATGCATATCTAAACTTAAAAAATATTTGCCTATGGTCTTCATTATATCCATTTGTGAGCATAGTTCAGTTTCCACCAGACAATGTATTAACGAAACCAAGAACATTCAAAGTCATGCTAAGAACTATCAAACCCTTTTCTAGAACATCCCAATATTTTTTCGACTTCACTATGTTTCTCTTTGACGAAGAGCTTCTCACTTGCATTGTCATTGTCATTCCTGAAGGAGCTCTAGAGTACATAGCTAAGGTGGACATGTAGATCCATTGCTCTTTTCAATGTGCTCTTACAACTACTACAAAATTCTCCTAGAATCCCCTATAATGGCATATCATAGAAAACTCTTGTTTTCAAAATCATCTTATGAGCAACGCTCATCCATCCCATATATGAATCAAAGATCTCTGTCAATTTGATAACCTCCTCAATACTTGTTTTTTAGAATTATCCTGTGTAGAGCCTTCACACAACCCACATATGAATCGAAGAGCTCTTTTAGTTTGATAACCTCCTCCTAAAAAAACTTATTGTTCTATATGTGCACAATAACACTCGAACACAGTGATAATTACCTGTAGACAAAAGTCTAACACGAAAAAGAAATCAATTTCAAGATGATTAACATCCTTGGTGGAAATGCCACCTACTTTTTTATAATAGGCATTATTGTAGTTCATGTCCATAAACAAAATTAAGTCCTCTTAAATCAATAGATTCATAGAAAACATTAAAAATTTGAAATTTGAAACTTTTGCCAAAAGGAAAACGAGAATTCTAGACACATGTTAAAAATTGGCACCAAAGCTTTTGTGCGAGAGCTTAGAAGCACTAAGCATATCACTAGCATGACATATAAAGTAATAAAATTGCAAAACATGGTTAGAGAAATGCTATTGTAGAGGATTAGAAACATCCCATTGTACCTCCATCACATAATTGACATTATTTTGAGGCTAATGAATCAGATATTAACCTAACATTCAATCACAGTTCATCAGAGAAACCATAACTCATATTCTCCATTAACACAAGTACAACAATGAGCCAGAGAGTACCAAGAAATCACCGTGGACATAAATATGGAACAAAGCACCTTCAATACATTTCAAGAAGGTTAAAATCTATGGAGGATTTCAAAAACTATCCATAATCACTTTTCATTGTTATCAAAATTTCGATCTTTAAAAACACCTAAAGGTAAAGGCGAGATTTTTATACATTTGATTTCTGTGATTTCCTGAAAAGACGGAAACAGATATAAAAATTGAAAGTATTAAACCAATAGAATCTTAATGGATACCCAAGTATAAGATGCTTACATATCACCAAGAAACTTGGCCACAACAATCACACTAGTGATTGGAAGTCTATGTACATTCTGAGAAGTAATCTAAAACCCTAGATTTAGTTGAATCAAGTTGTTGATATATGCATATGAAACTACAAAAATAGAGGGACCACAACACACATACATAAAATCCTCTCCAGACACTGCTCAGCGTTGATGTCTGGAATTCGATTTCCATGAAACAATAAGGGAATTTTGAGGTCTAAAATGGGCCTCCTAAGAAAAATTTACAACCAAAATAAAATTTATAAGAACTAATAGGATTCAAGGTGATGATGTCAACCATGGGGGATAATTCATCATTTTTGGAGTAAAAAAATAAAAATAATAAAATAATAAAACTACCTTTTCAACTCGTATTTTCCATTTATCTCCCTAAGGCTTTACTCAAATTTCGAGTAGGAGTACTCGTTGGATGAAAAATTTAATTCCCCATCCAAGGAGTACCCATGTTGCATACTTTCGATGGACTCTGCTACATGAAAAAACATGATTGCAATCATATTTTTCATGTATTTATTATTTTTTGTGTAGTAGGTTCCATCATAAGTATGGAACATGGGTACTCCTTGGATGAGGAATCAAATTTTTCATCCAATGAGTGTTTCCGCTTGAAATTTGAGTAAACCCATAGGGAGATAAGTTGAAAATACGAATTGAAAATATCATTTTTTCTTTTTTTCTCTTTAATATTTGATGATGTAATCTAATATTATTTTATTATTTCCACTATTATTTTGTAATTTCCTTAAGAGGCCCATTTGAGAACTCAAAATTCCCATAATGAACCCCTAACCTTGGTGGTGATCAACATTGACTTATAGATGTTTATTGTCTCTCATTCCTAACCAAAACCATCTCAAGAAGAGTTGAGAGAACTGAAAGGTAACATGGACTACTTGGTTCTGCATAACTAATATTAGAAGATGAAATTGCATATATGTGAGACCGAATCCTTCTTAGCGAGATGTGCCTCATGAAAGAAGTCATTTATATGCAAAGACACAAGAACTTATGTTTTAAAGGCCCATCATCACTGACCAATTCAGATGTGAATGCTACTCATGAAATGGGCCTATTATTTGGTATTTTGCAATGGAATTCAGAACTGAGGGAAATTGAATACAAAATCTATAACAATCTAATACTGCAGGAAATCAAGTGCATAATTTGTAGAAATGAGGATCATAATATGTCCCTAATCTAAGCTGAATAGTGCATAAGGTGAGTTGTGAAATATCTAGAACAATAAGTTGTTTTAACACCAATAAATTATCCCAAAACCAATGGTCACATTCATTATCATACATAAATAACGGGCCTAATTTTCCTCAAATCAAAGCCAAACCCAGGGTAATGTGTCTTATCTTGTAGAAATAATAGGTCTAATTTGCCCCAAATAAAAGCCAAACCCAAGAACATGTATAAAAACGCAGCAATGATAAATTGGAGTTGCTCCAAAACCCAAACTTATTTCCAAAAGTACAAAAATGATGATCTTTACTTGCAAATAAATTTTATGTAATGGGTATTGAACCAATAGGTTTTAAAGCATAATATTCTTCATCTTAGAAAGTACTTCCAGACATTCAAGAACCAAGAAAAGATTATTTCACTAATATATTGATTGTTTCATTAATGAAAAGGAGGTCAACTGGCACATAAGGGATTCCTCTGAGAACAATAAATATGTAAAGGTTAATGGCATCAAGCAATACCTACCTATCTTCATTGTTTCTAGAACAATTCACTCTAATTTATAACAAAAGCATGCCATCAACCTAAGGCACTATCTTTTCTATTCAAAGACATGGGGCATGGTCAAAGGGGTTTTATGTTTTTGTGAGTACACCTAGAAATAGAGAATATCTTGAATTGTCTTCCATGGATAGATGAAATGCTAAAATTTTATTTCTCCAAATTTAGGCCTAGGTTGTCGAAAAAGAGTTTTTTTCTTTTTCAAATGATTATCCACAATGCAACCTAAATGGGATTCAACAAACAAACATAACTACAATAAATTTACACTAAAAATACAACTTGAAATTTATTAAAAAAATTAAATAAAATATTCATGGCCTAACCAATGACAAACTAGAAGTGGTTCTCTAAAAACCGAGAAACCTCATTACCAACTATTAAAACTTTTAGAAAAATATTTATCCAACTCTCACACATGGAAAACCACTAAAATAAAACCATACCTTAAATCTTTACACTTATTTAAAACCATGATAACATTTCCAAACTAGATTATAAAGTACAACTTAACATAATTAATAAACATAATAAAAAAATTACAACAATTTATTATTAAATATAAATATTTCATAAATATAATAACTATAAGAACCATCAAATTCTCATAATAATTAAAATATTTTAAAAGCAGTGATAAAAAGATAGATAAATGTGAAAAAACAAAAAATACAAACATCGACTCTAAAATATATATTAATCGCTGTAATACAATGATGAAATAAATATTTTATAAAGAATGAAAAAGGAATTTTTATAAGAAAGAAATAAAAAGATTACAAACAATTTAATTAATTGAATGGTTTATAATATATCAATTTGTTTTTGGTCTAAGACGGCATGAAAAATATGATTTCTAAAAAGTTATATGAAAAGTTTTATTATGATATTTTCTAAAATTTAATTAATTGAATTAAAAGAAAACAAAATGAATATTAATTTTGAAATAAATTTTAATTTTTTATAATGATTATTAATAAAAATATTTTAGAATATTTTACGGAAGTTAAATTTTTACTATCCATTTAATAATTATTGATAATTAAATTAAAATTCTAGAAGTTTTGTTTTGTTTGTTTTTTGTTTCTTGTTTTTTTTCACGGACACCCTAGTCAATGGGTGGCGCTACATCCACGAAAAAATCTATCAACCCCACGAAAAAATCTAGGCTGATCAACCCCAAAGGGAATCTAGCCCCACAAGCCACTAGCTAGGCCTAACCCGAAGGGCTTCAGGGAGAATGGAACTTGTAACCTCCCGATGGCGAGACACTAGTTTTGACCAACTGAGCTAACACTTGGGGCTTAAAATTCTAGAAGTTTTATTCCAAGATAGATATGATATAATTATCAAAATTATAAAATTTAATCAAACTTTCCCCAATTATACTATTTTTTATTAAATGGCTTAACTAAATAGTCTCATACCAACTTCTCCAATTAATATAGTCTTCTCAATTTTTCAAATGAGTATGATCACCCCAATTATAACAATTTTTCCCTAATAACCCAATTATCCTAATTTAACGTAAATATCCCTAATTCGTTGATTAGCACACACACACACACACACACACACACACACACACACACACATATATATATATATGTGAACTTTAGATGCAAGGAGGTTTGTTGACTTTTTTTTTTTAATTGATAGCCTAGATTGATTCTCAAGGGAATATGCTCAACATATTCTTCTTCTTAATGTTTATCAATGGTTGTAGTGCATTGCATAGATTGATTGTCAAGGAATTATGCTTAGCATATGCTTCTTCTTAATGTTTATCAATGGTTGTAGTCTATTACTGAGTTTGTTACGTTGCATTGACTTTTATTAAATTTAAAAATTAGATTTGTGCCACCTGGGTCCCCACCCACCAAATTCCTAGGGATTTGAGATTATTCCAATTATAATATTATTTCTAACATTCATTTATATATAAGAAAATTTTATTTAGCACAATGGTCCATTATTTTTAATAAATTTAAAAAATTAGTGCCACGTGGCTCCACACACACCAATTTCCTAGGTATTTGAGATTATTTCAATTCTAATAAGTTCCTCCATGTTGATATTAGTCCAATTCTAATATTTTCCTCAATATTATTTACTAGCACAACCACATTAATAAATGTGGTTGATAAACGCCGATAGGCCCATATCAAACACATATATCAATGGAGTTGTCTTTAGTGCTACATTTTGGACTTTCTGGTGCCAGAATCTGGCGGAAAAAATTGAGGTGAAATCTTGGTTTGTGTTTTTTAAATTGGTTTTCACTTGGATTGTGTAAGGGTTACCCATCAAACTTGTGATTTCAATAAATTCCTATCAGATTTTAGAGAAATTAGACCAGAAAAACCCACTAGAAAAACATCCAAAAAGCCACTAAAGACAACTCGTATATCAATTATCAACAATATTAAGAATTAATGTTATTATCAATACTATTATATAAATATTTTTTTTTTTGTGGATAAAGACTATTCTATTAAAAAAAGATAAAAATATTTACAGAGAGGCTTAGACCTCTGAGGGGGCCGTAGCTTGCCCTCCACCAAAGAAGCTTGTGCATATAGAGATCTTCAATCCTCTTACATAATTGATAGATTCTGAAGCGAGAATTGAAGTAAGCTAAAAGACAAAAAACTAAACAATCCTATAGTTGACCTATCCTTCAGAGGTAGTTGTTCATTTGCAGAGATACAATCTTTTAAAGCTGCCATTACAAAAAAAGTCAAAAAACAGGCTATTTAGGTTGTAAGTGCTTCTGACCTGAAGACAATAGCGATTCATGATGATATCAAAAATGAGGCCTGAGACATGAACAGATAGAACAAAAGCCATGGAAGCATAACCTGAAGACCACATATCATAAGGGAGAATGCTGACAGAGCATTTAAACCAGAATTCTTTAATCATGAGGAGGAGAGTCTGTCGCGTCCTTGTTTGCCTGGCTGGGAGAGCCAATCCAGGTTACCATTTCATTATCTTCAGTGCCCATCACACTGCCATCTGAGGGGATAACAAGATTCAGAATGCTTCCAGAAAAGCGCGCTGGTTCACAAGCAAGAATTTGATCCTGTGAAGATGCTGGCTGGGGTTGAGGGGCTTCCGGGAGTCCATCCTTGTTCTGCTTATTGTTGTCATTGAGTACTACCCCAGCCATCTCACCCTGAAATTCGCTCGTATTCTGAGACTGAGACTGAGCCATGGAGATGTTGTCCGAGCTAGTAAGCTCATCTTCCTCCTCCGTGAAAATTACAGTGATATTGGCAGAGATTAAAGGCTTATTGAGCCTACTCCTGAACTTGAACCGGGAGGTTTGAAAGGAGCTATTCAGAGAGGGCCGAGAGTGATCAGAAGGCGGGGAGGATGGAGAAGCAGAGGCTAAAGGAGTGATGTTTTGAGGAGCAGAACCAGCACGACGCCGAGAGACTCCACGAGTACCCGAATTACCTCCACGATGTGGGACGCCGCGATGTCGAGCCATAGCAAGATGCACAAGGAACTTAGGCAGATAGGACGACCCAAATTGGAGAGGAGGGGACCAAACACAAGCTAAACAAATCGAATTACAAAACCAGAGGAGCTTCCATACACCCTGAACAGAGCAGGGGTGTGGAAAAAACAGCGAGCAGAGGAAAAAGGGGTTGTGAATATCATCTGCAGACACCGGAGAGCGCACCATGGTTAAATCGCCTTGCTGAAATTCTCGAACCGGATGCGCTTTGAATTCCATTACCAGAGCCTTAATTCTGCGCTCTTCACCTTTCATATCAACTGTTGCAGGAGTGTGTGAACTGTTGGAACCGTCCAAGTGCCCGGATAGCTGCCGCTGTTACATGCGGTTCATTAACACATAGTAATAACAACCGCATCCGGGGGTGTAGCCACCTTCTGATACATGTCATTCTTCACAATGGTATGAAATTCTGAGAGTTGGTTCTCTGAAGCTATGCTCGAGAGAGGGCCATCGAAGAAATCCATTTCGATATCCACTCCTAGATTAGCAAGAAAGTCAGCCAACTTATTCCCTTCCCGCCTGATATGTTTGAAGGAAATTGCTTGGTGATGAGAAAGCCATTGGTTTATTAGCTCAACTCTTTGAGCCATTCTCCAGCTGCTACTGACTTTATGAATGGGGGATCCTTGCATGAGCTTTGTGGCCATGTTTATGATAATTTGCGAGTCCCCTTCAACAATTAGAGGAAAAAAGCCTCTATCTTGAGCAAGATTAAGCCCTCTCCACAATCCTTCCAATTCCACTGCATTATTGGTGTTCCAGCCTTTTGAGCCAAAAAGGTTAATAAGGGAATGCCCTGATGGTTTCTGAAGGCTCCTCCAAATCCTGCTTTCCCAGGATTACCCCTCGAAGCTCCGTCAAAGTTGAGTTGAAACATGTTTATTGGCGGTGGATTCCAACTTATTGGAGGATTGTGACACCTGGTGGGATTGTCATTAGAAGAGAATTGATGATCTAAGTGAATCTTCCAGTTGGCCCAGATAGTTTGTTCCTGCGGGAGTGATGGATAATCTTCTTGGGACCAGGCTTTGATAAATAGGGTTTCTTTAATATTTTGGTTTACTCCAGTCCATATCTGCTCAATAGACATTGATTGATTTTTGAAAATTCTCCTATTCCTCTCTTTCCAGATGTTCCACATTAGTAGACCAGGAATAAGCTGCCATAATGTATTTAAGAGTTTGCTTTGATATGGCTCTTGACTCCAAGTGTGAAGAGTGCCTTTAATATCCCCATGCACTCTGCCTTCTTTTTTACAACGGAATGTAACCTTTTCCCACAGTTTCCTTCCTAGCTGACAGGTTTGCATTAGATGTAATGCTGATTCCTCTGCTTGCCTGCAGTTAGGACATATGGAGGGCCCAGAGAAACTTATTTTTCTGAGGTTGTCCCGAGTGAGAATCTTGTTATGACACAAAAGCCACAGAAAAGTAGACACCTTCGGCCAATTAGATGAATTCCAGATCTTATCCCATAAAATATCTTTGGTTATCCTTTCCTTGATAATTACTTTGTATGCTTCCCTGGTGGTGAAAATACCTTTCTCCTCATATCCCCATCTGAGAACATCCATTCCTGCTGAGGAGAGGATTTTCCGCTTTTGTAGTTCTGAGGAAAGAGAGAGCTGAATTTGCTCCGTGCTATGCGGTATAATTTGATTGGCTTTCTTCAATTTTATGTATTCTTGTGTGGAAGAAGAGTCCCAGAATTAACTCACCTTATCGAACTGATTTATATCTTGTTCTGGAAAGTTGGTTAGAATGTCTCTGAGTTTTGGAAGCTGCTGCCAGGAGTCTTCCAAAAACTGTACTGTGTTACCATCCTGAACATCCCAGAAGCTATGCTGTTGTATTAGATTTCGGTGTTGAATGGTTGAATTCCAGATGACTTAACCTGTACTTACTTTTGACATTCTGATTCTATCCTCTATGGGGGTATTGTTCGCATATTTTGCCGTCCATAGGGAGGCCCAAGGTGTGCTGGGATTTGAGAGCCATCTCCACCAAATTTTGGCGCCCATTACCACATTACTGTGCCCTGGGTCTCTTAGCCCAATAACTCCAGCTTTCTTTGGAAGACAGACATTGTCCCACTTGACTAGCGCCCACTTTCGATTGGGACCTGAATTACCCCATAAGAAATTGCGCTGAAGCTACTTTATTTCTTTAAGAACCCATTTAGGAGCTGCGAGAATAGAGAAAAGGTAAAGGGGCATGGAATTAAGAACAACTTTAATGAGCATCAGCCTGCTGGCCATATTGAAAACTCTGTGGGTCCAAAGGAATAGTCTTGCTTCTAGCTTTTCTAAAAGGTCTTTCCAGGAGGAATGATTGAGAGCAGAGGCGATTAAAGGGGCTCCCAGATACTTAGACGGAAGACATGCGATGGTAAAGCCTAGAATGCTGGCTATGGCTCTTTGGGTGGGAGGAGGGGTATTAAAGAAGAAAATCTGAGACTTGACTTTGTTGATGAGGGCCCCGGAAGCATCAAAGAAATTTGAAAGGATGGATTTGAAGATACGTGCTTCTTGAACAGAGGGATGGCCAAATAGCATATTATCGTCCACGAATTGCTGATGAGAGTAGGAGGGAGTATGGTGAAAAGAAAGGCCTTTGAGGCTTTGAGAAAGGAGAGCAGATTTGATGCTGCGTCCCAATCCTTCAGCTAAAATAACAAAAAGAAAAGGCGAGAGCGGGTCTCCCTGTCTGATACCCCTGGAGGGACGGAACGTGGGTGACGGGATACCATTGATGAGAATAGAGAACAACAAGGATGATAAAATATTAATGACCCATCTGACCCAAGAAGGGGCAAATCCAAAGGCATTTAGAATTTTTTGTATGTACCCCCAACTTAGACTATCAAAAGCTTTAGATAAATCAATTTTGAGCAACATACCTGGTTTTTTTGAATGCTTTAGGGAGTGGATTATTTCATGAGTTAAAATAATTCCATCCGTGATCTGCCGGCCTTCCACATATCCAGATTGTTCTGGAGAGATGATAAGAGGGAGCAAAGGTTTCAATCTGGAAGCTATTACCTTGGAGACAATTTTGTATATGATGTTACATAGAGCAATCGGTCTATACTTGTCCGGAGTATTGGATTCCTCTGCTTTGGGGATTAATGCAATGAAGGTTGCATTCAGTCCTGGGTACATCCATCTCAATGTGCGTGATTCTTCAACAACTTGCCAGACTTCCATTTTGATTAGATCCCAGAAATTGTGGAAAAAGTTGGAAGTGAATCCATCCGGCCCTGGCGCTTTCCCTGCTTTCAGCTGATGCACAACAGTCTCAACCTCCTGAAGGCTTGTGGGCTTGAGGAGGAGAAGATTATGATCTTCAGTGATTAATTTGGGAATGTGTCTGATGACTTTATCAATAGCCTCTGTTCGATCTATGTTGGGTTCTTGATGCGCCTGTTTGAAGTATCTGAGGAACTCCTCTTCAATACCTTCATGGGTTTCAATTCTGCTTCCTTGATCATTTTTGATGTGGGAAATATGATTATTCATTCTTCGTTGCACTGTAGTTTTGTGAAAGAATTTTGTATTCTTTTCACCATCCTTCAGCCACTTAACCCTTGATTTTTGCCTCCAAAGAGTTTCTTCCTGTAAAACCCTTTCAAGGATTTGATTTTCTATGTATTGCTCCTTCTTTGGTAGATCTTCAGAGCGCCCTTCTGTGATGATCCTTTGCTGAATGATCTTCATTTCTTGATTGAGGGTTTCTTGAGCTTTAAAGATGTTGCCAAAAGTGGAATGGTTCCAGCGTTTAATTTCTCCTTTGAGATACTTCAGCTTCCGTTGGAATATAGACATTTTGGTGCCATCCGAAGGATTGAACTTGAGCCAGGTTGTTCTGACAAATTCATTAAACTCAGGATGAGTTAACCAAAAAGCCTCAAACCGGAAGGGGCGCCTAATACTGTTGTCGGGGCGATTCCAATGGAGAGCTATTGGCCAGTGATCAGAGCCCGAAACGGGAAGGATAGAGGCGATGAATTCTCCACCTATGTGAGTTGCATTGTCTGATATAAGAAATCTATCGAGACGAGAGGCTATTTGGTTTGGTTCTGCCCTTTTGTTGTTCCAGGTGAATAGGCCATTATTTGAAGGGAGATCAATCAGCCAGTTATTATGAATGAAATCTTTTAATATGGACCCATCTCTATTGCTTCTGCATCTGCCTCCCTTTTTTTCCTCCATTCTTGCTATCATATTAAAGTCACCTCCAGATATCCATAACGGGTGCAGCCTCTCTGAGTTCAGCTGCGTTAAGGTGTCCAGAATTTCAGCTTTGTGCATGGTTTCCTGAGGGAAGTACACATTTGTCATATGGCCATTGATATTGGTGCCAATTATGTGAAATATTGCTTGAATGAAGTTTTTATTTGCATGTATGTTATCCAGTTGAATTACTCGTGCATCCCAGAGCACTGCTAGTCCTCCCGATGCACCCTGAGCATCAACAGCTGTTACTAACCCTCCCGGTCAGGCCTTTGCTGCTATTTTTTCCAAGACTGTCGAGTTACATTTTGTTTCTTGCAGAAAGAGAATGGTTGGTTTTTCCTGCATGAGCATGTTTTTTAGTAGTCTTCCTTTCCTTGGGCTGTTGAGCCCCCTAATATTCCATGAGATCAACTTCATTGAGAAGGTTTGGGGTTGACATTGAAGTACTTGGTTAACTTGGCATATCGGCCTGATTCAACCAACACTTCTCCTATCTTGATAGTTCTTTCCAGAGTGGTTTTCCTTCCCCTCTTTTTACTGTCTTTGGTGATAAATTTCCCATCCCATTGACTGCCAATCTGAACTCCGAGAGAGTACTTTTTTTTGGCTCGATTGAGGACTTCCACCAGATTATCCACTTGTCTATCAGGTATTTTGTCGAAGTTTCCCATTTTACAGGCTTGTTCTAGGCCTAGAATGTCCAGCTCGCCAATATCAATGGATTCCGTGTCCTCCTCCATGAGCTGGGGTTCTTGAAAGTTTCCATCACTTTCCTTCTCGGCTTCTACACTGGGATTTGTATCATCTATTTCCATTCCAAGGAAGCTCCAGGTCTTGGATGCAGTTTTAGGGAGATGAGCCGATTCTTCTACTACTTTTTCCCCTAGCTGCGGTTGAGATCCGTTAATCTTTTCCTTGCTGGTTTCTTTTTCATTTGAGGGTGTATTATCTGGATCTTGCATGTCATCATTGGCTAAGGCTACGAAGCTATTGCTTGTTGAGGGTTTTGATGGATCAACCGGATTGGTCTTGGTGGTGGCTGATGATTTTTTATGTCCCCTTCTGCGATTCAGCACTTTAGTAAAACCATCAGGCGTTGGATTTTCCGAATCCATTTGAGAGGGGGGCTTCCTATTCAGTGGACAGTCTCTGTAGAGGTGTCCTAAATCATGACATTTCCTGCACCTAAAAGGTACATGCTCATAATCTATCAACTGTATCCATTCAACATCTTCATGAAAGAGACTTACCGTATCTGGCAGAGCTTGTTTGAGGTCCATGTAAACACAGATCCGGGCATATGAGGTGTATCTGCATGACTTCGTTTCCTCTGCTACCTTGATGAACATGCCTAGAGCATTACTAATCGCCTTGAGGGACTCCTCTTCCTAGTACTCTCATGGCAGCGAATACAGCCTTATCCACACACGTGCATAGCTTAAGTCTTCCTTATCTGGATTGAAACGTTCAATCCATCCTTTGAGAAAATGTCCCACAGAGTTAAAGAAGTAAGGACCTCCATCCAAAACTCTATTTCTATCTTCCAGGTAGTTGAAGACTGCAGTAAAAAATCCCTTTGGCCCTAGGTGCAGAGTTATGTGTCCTTTTGGATTCCATTTGGCATTAATCCAACTTCTTAACGGTTTCTCATTTGGCCATATTCCAATAAATTTGCCAATCAGAGCGTGATCCCTCATAAACTGTATTCTGGCATTGATTCGATGGCTGGGTAGTTCCACTTTTGGCCTGTGCGTGGCGACTGGCTTGCATGTGGAAGAAACTGCTTTAGGCTTGTCTTTCTGTGCTTGTTCAGGGTTTAACTGCTGACTGCTTTCAACGTTTCTGTCATTGTGTCTGTTTTCGCTGTCTGAGTCTTTGATCTGGCTCTTCTGGTTGTCGTTTTTTGGGGGAGGCGCATCTCTCTCCCCCTGAGGGGGGTTCATGTTTTCCTTCAATCAAAAACCAACAGATAAGAACCTAAGATTCTTCTGTGTTCTGCAAAAAACAATCATTGTCAAGAGGGCCTGCCGTAGCAGGTATTGCTGAAACCCTAATTCGAGTTGCAGAGCGCCCTCCAAGAGTCTCTATGCATTAAGAATATCAATACTATTATATAAATATAGCAACCATATAAATGATTATTATTATTATATTAGTATATTTTTTTTTTTACAGAAACGGTTATGGGATTTTCATTAGCTATCTGGAAAAAAGCCATAAATTCGGTTACAAAAGATGAAACTGGTTTCCTGGCATCTCTCCAACCAGCTGAACATGATACATACGCTTGTGAATCGCCTCTTTTTACAGTTTTTCACATGAACTTTTGCTGCTGATTTCCCAAGCTTATGGATGCATACGAACTGATTTAACAGAAGACAGAAAAACATAGAAAATATTAGGGAATTGGTTCCCAAGAGATTTCATTATCTCTGGGAATAGATCCAATGCCTAGCTGGGCTGCCTTATTTGCTTCTACATCTGCTTCTTTGTTGTTGCTTCTTAGGATATGGAAGAATTCCAGATTTAGGAGCTTTGTCATGCCTTTAATTCTTGAAATTGTTCTTGCAAGTCGAAGATCTGCCAAATTTGTATTAGACACCATTGCATTGATAATGACTTGGGAATCGCTGAAAACAATTGCTTCTGTGTGCCCCAGTTCTTTAAGCATTTTGATCCCTTGAAACAGGGCCATGAATTCAACTTGGATGCTTGAGGTGTGGCCCAGTCCCCATGCAAACCTGTGGATGGATGCTTCTTTTGGATTTATAATTAATCCTCCTACTCCAGCCATTCCTGGATTTCCCTTGGCTGCCCCGTCAAAGAAAAGAGAGGGGAGTGTTTGCTTGGACAGCCAAGATTGAAATTCTTCATCATTTTTTCTGATTTGCCAATTTTTGAGGCCTATAGGTGATATATTCGATTTTTGGAAATTGAGATTGAGGGCTGCTCCAAACTCAATGTCCTGCTGGCTTAGATTTATGTCATCTTTTTTATCTCTTAGCCACTCATTTAACTGACCTTTTACTGTGTTTACAACTAGCTTGTAGTTCTGTTCCTTATCTCTGAAGATCCTTTTGTTCCTCTCCAACCATATTTGCCAGCTGATGAATTTGGGCAGAGCGGTCCATGCTGCTTTTACAATTTTGTTTTTTGGCCTTGGGCCTGGATACCTGGCCAGCCACCTAGCAAACAAATCCGGGACTGAGTGGGGGAAGATGGGCATAGATTTCGATGTTCCAAGGAGCTCATGCCAGACTAGGCCTGTAAATTTGCATTCCAGTGAGAGGTGCACAGCAGATTCCAGATTCTCTTTGCATAGAGTACATCTTGATGGTCCTAGAAATCCCCTTTTCTGGAGCCTATCATCTGTAAGGATTTTTTGGTGGCATAGCAGCCAGCAGAAAAAATCGATCTTTGGAATGGTGGAGAAATTCCAAATACCAGTCCAGGGCGTTGGGTTAGGAGGAACGTGGGGTCTCTCCGTGATTTTGGCTTAGCCCTGAGCCACCGAGTACCCAATCTGTTTCGTTCCCCAGCCTCTCAAGTCTTTTCTTCTTGTGTGTAGTAGCGCAGCTCCATGCAGCATCTGAAGCAACGTATCATAGTGAGACTACCATGCAGATGGCACATTGATCATTTTCCAGCCAGCCCAACTGTCTCCACACCAAGTCGATATGTCCCATAGCGTTTTAAAATTTGCTTCATCCATCCACGCCTTCAACTCATCCCTAAAGATCGAATTCACTAGTGGAGGCCTGTTCATTATGATGTCATCCCATATCCTGATGTGTTTGCCATTTCTGGGTATCCAGTAAGCATTGTCCTTTATTAGCGGCCCAATTTTAACAATTAGATTTCTGAGGGGGGATCTAATTTGGTCTTTGGGCTGCTCCAAGCACTTTAGCCTCTGACCTCTGAAATATTTCCTCCACAGTACCAACTGAGCCCATCTTGGCTTTGGAGCTATGATCTTCCAAATCAGTTTGGCTCCCATTGCTAAATTCTATGTGCTTAGATTCTTAAAGTTTAATCCTCCCTCCTGTAGCAGCCTGGAGACTAATTCCCAGTTCACTAAAAAAATTCTCTTCTCATTATGCTTACCTCCTTGCTAGAGAAATTTCCTGATTAACTCCTCCATCCTCTTAATAATTCCCATTTGCGCCAAAAGAAAAGAGAAATTAAATAGCGGCAAGCTGCTTAGCACAAATTTGATGAGCAGTTATTTTCCGGCAATGTTGAGCCAGGAGGATCCCCAGACCTGCATTTTTGTTTTGAATCTTTCTATCTGGCGATGCTAATCCTTGCTCATAGCCCTCTTATGGAAGATGGGTAGCCCAAGGTATTTAAAGGATGTCCAGGATGCTAAAGCTGCAAAGCCTAGACATCTGGCTATGGAATTTACAGTAGCGACTGAGATATTCCAGCAATAAACATGGCACTTACCTCTATTTAGTTCACTGCCCGATGCTTGACAATACTCTTCTAGCAATTCTTTGAATTTTCTTGCAGACAGTTGAAGTGCAGCCCCTAGAAGCAAAGTATCATCTGCAAAGAGGGCGTGATTGATGATTTTGACCCCTCTTGCTATGCACAGGCCAACTATCTCTTGATCTTGTTGCTTCTTGTTTAGATAAAAACTGAGGACTGAGGCCTGCAACACAAAAAGGAGGGGTGAAAGGGGACACCCCTGCCTCAACCCTCTAGATGCTTTGAAGAAGTCGGCAGCCCTGCCATTCACTAAAGGTGAAATCCAAGGTTCGGAGACACATGCTCTGGTCCACTTGATAAATTTTTTACCAAAGCCAAGTTTGTGAATTACATCAAATAGAAAACTATGTCTTACACGATCAAATGCATTAGCTAGGTCGAGTTTGATGACTATACCTTTTTCTTTTCGATGAAGAATGGAGTGGATCACCTCTTAGACCAAGATAAAATTATCTACTAGCTGCTTGCCATGTATAAAGCCACCTCGGTTCTCCGAGATGACTTTAGGGAGGATTTTCTTCAATCTGTTTGCTATGACCTTGGTAATCACTTTGTATCCAATTTTACATAACGATATAGGGCGAAATCTATTAAATGAGTTAGCACCTTTTTCTTTAGGAATGAGAGCAAGGAATGCTGAGTTTGTGCTGCCTCCGATTTTTGGACACTCTTGCGAGTTTTGGATCATTTTCAAGAGCTCCTTCTCAACTATCTGCCAACATGTTTGAAGAAATCTGGGCGTGAATCCATCTGGACCCGGGGCTTTGTCGGGTTCCTTTGTAAAGAGGGCTTCTTTAACTTCGTTTTTGGTGATTTTATCTTCAAGAGCCTGGTTCATTTTAGCAGTGATGAGGTTGGGGACAACATCTATCAGGTTATCATTTTGGCTAGTCTCCACGCCTTCAGTATACATCTTCTCAAAGTGGTCTGACACTGCCCTCTTAATGCTGGCAAAGTCTTGTAGAGTGCAGTCATCTTTTTTAATTTCTGATATAGAATTTCGGCATTTCCTGGCTTGAGCCTGCTTGTGGAAAAAGGAAGAATTTCGATCCCCAGCCTTGAGCCATAAACTCCTTGATTTGAGCCTCCAGAATTCTTCTTCTGCCAGGCAGGCCTTATGAAATTTTTGTTGCAGCTGATATTCCTTGTCTAGCTCTTCTTTGGTGATTTCAGCAACTTCTAGATGGAGGTGCTGTTTTTCCAGATCGCTTTGAATTTTTTTCTGTCCACAATGGGGTTGGGAAAGGTCTTAACCCAGCCTTTCAGCATCACTTTAACTCTGCGCAGTTTTTCCTCCCATACAAAGAAAGGAGATCCCTTGACTGGCTCTTTCCAGCAATCTCTGACCTTTAGCATGAAATCTTTCTCTTTAGTCCATAGAGAACTAAATCTGAAAGGTATAGGTCCTAGATCCTTAGGAGTTAACAGTTCTAGGTTGATGGGCTTGTGATCCGAGACACTACTATGAAGAATACGCAGTCTAGTCTCTAAACCAAGAAGCAGGAAGGAGCTTTGAACAAAAAATTTATCAAGTCTTGCCGCTATATGTCCCATTCCAACTCTCTTGTTTGACCAATTGAACTTTCCTGTGACTGGTTTTATATGAAGCAGATCCCAGTCTTGCATGAGGTCTTCCGCCCATTCTCTTGCCGGATCCCTGACTATGCTCCCTCCTCTTTTTTCTGATGCGAGGAGGGTGAGATTTAGATCTCCGGATATAATTATGTTTTCCAGATTTTCTAAATCTGCTAGACTTTTGATGGAGTCCTAGCAATTTTTTTTCTCACCTGCATTGTTAGGAGCATACACATTGAACAGAAAAATAATCTCCTTTTATTCTAAATGCTGCATTTTTAAAAAGATCCAATGGGTATTCAGGGACTCAGAGATTAATGAAAACTTATTTGTGTTCTAGAGCGACCCAAGTCCTCCCGATGCTCCATGGGCATAGATTGCATGCGCTCCACTTTTATTCCAAAATTTTTTGCTTACTTGGAGGAAAGCTGAATCCTCCAATTTGGTCTCCTGGATGAGGAGGATATCTGGGGCTTCCAATATTATTAAACTATGCATTGCTTCTTCCTTAGCTATGGTGCCCATTCCACTACAATTCCACGAGACTATCTTCATCATTCATTTTTGCCTTGATGGGCTCCCTTAGAGCCCTGGGATTGGATCCTAGTCATCTTCGGGGTTTTTGCTAGAAGCTTCTCTAGCGTTGGCTGGCTGCCCTGGAGCTTGTCCTTATAGGTTTCTTGTTCTCTCTTTTCCTTTGCAGACTTGCATCCTCTTGTAGATCTTCTAGGAGAGGATTGGGGTTCATCGATTTCACCTTCTTCCTCCGACTCCTCAGGTTGTTGGGTTTCCTCCTCTTCTTCTGAAACCCTCTCTTTGGATCTTTCTGGAATACTTTTGATGGAGGGGGAGGCTTTAGAGGGAGTGGCCTCCTTTGGAACTTTTGTCTCCTGGGTGTTCATGATTTCAGATCTGAGGATTTCGAACTTATTCCCTTGGCTTTCCTTGGATGGTTTCTGAGTAGGACCCTCTTGAGGGGTTTTGGCGTTTCCATTTGTGTTCTTCCTGTGAGATGTTTTGGATCACTTTGCCTAGTTCCATCCATCTTCCTTCCCTTTTTCTTCCACCCCTTTGGATGGGCAGTCTCTGGTAAAGTGTCCGTAGACGTGGCACTTCCAGCATTTGAACGGTATTTTTTCATAATCCAGCTTCTGGATATGGGTCCAGGGACCTACAACTATTTTGATGGCTTCCGGTAGTCCAACCTCCAGATCTACCTCAACAAAGATTTTGGCGCAATCATACTGGTCCTTACTGTTGGCCTTATCTATAAATTTTTCGAGGGTATTTCCTATATGCTTCAAAGACTCCATGTTCTAACATCGGACTGGAAGATTGGGGAGTCTCACCCACACAAGGATCGCTGTAGGCACATCCACTGCCAAATCAAATTCTGGCGTCCATTTATTTAAGTACAGCCCTTGGGAGCCCATGAAGTAGGGGCCATTCCCGAAAATAAGATCTTTGTCCTCTTTTGCAGTAAATTCAAACAAAAAATATCTTCTCCCGAGGAAGTAAGAGGTTACCTTGCTTTTTATCAAAGATGCCCAGTTCCTGGTAACCCAGTTCTCGGTAGACTTTAGGGAAGGCCAAAGGCCTGTAAACTAACCAACCAATGCCCGATCTGCCAACGACAAAGCTACTTGGATTGGTCCTTCTAGCGGAAGGGCAATCTCCAGGATATCTTCGAGCTCTTTCACCAATTTTGTTGCTTCCATGCATTTCTTCTTGGGTAGAGAGGCTAGTAGGGTTTTGAAGGCCTCATCGGCAGAAGGTGAAGGAGGATAGGGAGTCGACTCCTCCATGGAGAGCCAATAGATCCAGCCAGGGCAGCCGTAGTCTGCAGCAGAACCCTCAGCGGACTCCCTCGCAGGCTTAGAATGCGCGAAGTGTGGGGGCACTCGCAGGCTCAGATCGCGCGGTATGTGGACCACGCAGGTTGCAGAGCACTCGCTAGGATTTCGTGGAGGATGATAATAATTATTATTATATTAGTCTCCATGAAACAAGATTCTTGTTTCTGTGACTGCTTCCGGTTCCAATATAATTTTTCCTTCCTCGTCAAGTTCTGGCAATATTGTTTGAACTCGGAGCTTGTTGCCTATAACCTTCTTTAAACATGAAACATGGAAAACTGGGTGCAATCGAGAAGCTGTAGGAAGCTCCAATTTGTATGCCATAGTACCAATCTTTTGCAACACCTTGTACGGACCATAATACTTTGGTGATAATTTATTATCCTTCTTAGCTTGCTTGAGGGACATTTGCTTATATGGTTGTAGCCGTAGGAATACCCAATCACCTACATCAAAACTTCTTTCACTGCGATGTTGATCTGCCTGTTGTTTCATTCTATTCTGTGCCAACACGAGGTTATCCTTTAAGAGTTGGAGGACTTGTTGTTGATGTTCGATGTGATGTTCCACTGCCTGAACCTTAGAATTTTCTCTTAAATATGATGTGATGGATGGTGGTTGATACCATAAAGTGCCATAAATGGGGTCATTTTTGTTGTTGTATGGAAGGAAGTTTTATACCACCATTCAGCCAGAGGCAACCATTTGACCCATTGTGTCTGTTTATCAGATACAAAGCAACGAAGATATCCTTCCAAACATTTGTTTACTATCTCAGTTTGCCCATCAGATTGAGGATGATAAGATGAGCTATGAGCTAACTGAGTACCAAGACAAGAAAATAATTCTGTCCAAAAATTTCCAGTGAAAATGGGATCTCTGTCACTTACAATAATCTTTGGGTTTCCATGTAGCTTTTGAATTGTTTCCATAAATGCAGTAGAAACTGTACTGGCTTTAAATGGATGTGATAATGCACAAAAGTGTGCATACTTGGTAAGTCTGTCAACTACCACCATGATGACACTCTTTCCCTCAGACTTGGGTAAACCTGTGATAAAATCCATTGAAACCTCCTCCCAACGTTGGCTTGGAATGGATAAAGGTTGTAATAGACCCGGTGTCTTAATTGTTTCAACTTTATTTTGTTGGCAAACCAAACATTCCGCCACAAACTTTTGAATATCTGATTTAAGGCCATCCCAAAAAAATTCCTTCTTAACCCTGTGTAAGTTTTTAAAAATCCTGAGTGCCCTCCTAAGGGAGAAGTGTGCAATTCCATAAGAATCTTTTGTTTTAGCTGGGAATTCTTACAGAGGTATAAGCGATCTTTGTACCATAACGAATCATTTTGCCAGCTAAATGTATCAGACGTACTGGAATCTTGTTGTAACTTTCGAATAAGTGCCCACACTTCTTCGTCATTCTTCCATTCCTCCCTTGCTTCATTTATCCAATCTGGTTGGATAATAGAAATGGCGCACAACAATGCTTCCACATCCTCATCCTTTCTTGAGAGTGCATCTGCCACCACATTTTGCTTCCCTTTTTTGTAGATGATTTCAAAGTCATAACCCAACATCTTTGTGACCCACTTTGTTGCTCTTCAGAGGATAATCTTTGTTCTAAAAAGTATTTAAGGCTATCATGATCCGTTTTTACCTTGAAGTGTCTTCCCATTAGGTAGGGTCGCCATTTCTTAAGTGCATGGAGTATTGCCAACATTTCCTTCTCATAAATAGCTTTGCTTAAAAACTTTCCCTTGATTGGATGACTTTCAAAAGCAATGGGTCTTTCATCTTGCATTAGAACAGCACCAATTCCATTTCCTGAAGCATCACATTCCACAATAAAGGTTTTTGTGAAGTCCGGTGTAGCTAAGACCGGTGCTTGGCACATTGCCTCTTTAAGATGTTCAAAGGCCTTTGTTGCTTCCGGAGTCCATGAAAATGCATCTTTCTTCAATAATGTTGTTAGAGGTGCTGCTATTCTCCCATAATTCTTAAAAAACTTGCGATAATACCCTGTCAACCCGAGAAATCCTCGCAGATGCTTTATGGATGTGGGGATTTTCCATTCCTTAATGGCTTTAATTTTGCTAGGGTCTACCTTAACTCCTTCATGAGATACAATATGACCCAGATATTCCACCTCCTTGACTCCAAAGAAACATTTGGATCTTTTTGCATATAATTGTTTCTCCTCCAATAGTTGTAGCACCCTGTCAACATGTTCAACATGATCCTTCCAAGACTTGTTGTAGATTAGTATATCATCAAAAAATACTAACACAAATTTTCTAAGGAATGGTTTGAAAATTGAATTCATCAAACCTTGAAATGTTGAAGGTGCATTGGTAAGGCCAAAAGGCATGACCAAAAATTCATAATGACCCTCATGAGTTCTAAATGATGTTTTCGGAATGTCTTCAATCTTCATTCTGATTTGATGATATCCTGAACGAAGATCCAACTTGGTGAAGTAAATTGATCCATGCAATTCATCCAGTAATTCATCAATGACAGGAATGGGAACTTATCTTTAATAGTGAGCTTGTTGAGCTCCCTATAATCCGGACACATGCGCCATGATCCATCCTTCTTGTGCACCAATACTACTGGAGCAGAGAAAGAACTTTGACTCGGTTGAATTATACCAGCCTCTAGCATTTCTGCAACCATACGTTCAATTTCACTCTTTTGGACATAGGGATATCTGTACGGCCTGATGTTTGGAGGAACACTTCCTGGAATCAGATGAATAGCATGATCATGATCACGCATAGGTGGGAGACCTTTGGGAGTCTCAAATACCTTGGAATGATTGTCCAGGACTTTTTGGAGATCTGGAGAAATAGATGATTCCGATGTGGAAACATCTAGCGAACATAATTGTGCAATTACACCTCTTTGCTCCCTTTTTAGAAGCTTTTTCATACCATTAGAGCTGATTATCTTTCCTGGTTTCCCTGCAATACCCCTTAATTCAACTTCCTTTCCTTCCGTAGAAAATTTGATGAAAAGTTCTTGAAAATTAAAAGCTATTGTACCCAAGGATTGTAGCCATTGGACTCCTAGTACAACATCAGCACCTCCCATTGGAATGGAAAGCATTGGGCTAGTCAATACATATTCTCCCATGGATAGCTTGATATTATGGCACTTTCCAGAGCAATTTATTGTTCCTCCATTTGCAATCATCACTTGACACTCTGGTGCTGGATATAGGAAGCAATTCAATTCTTTTGCTACCTTACAATGAATAAAATTGTGGGTGCTTCCTGAATCAATCAACACTATTACCTTTTTCTTCTTGATTTGTCCTTCTATCTTGATGGTTTGAGGAGTGGTAATTCCGCCAATGCATTACAAGATATGGTCGGATTTATTTGTTCTTCATCTAGGCTTTGTTCCTGGAGTATATCCTCTTCTTTTGACCTTTCTTGCTCCTTTTCTTCTTCCTCTTCACAATCTATGTAGAATAATTTCTTCTCAGCACACTTATGACCTTTAGTGTATTTGCTATCACAACTGTAACAAAGCCCTTTTGCTCTTTTTTCTTCCAATTGTTGTGGTGTCAACCTTATAGGTTGTGGAAGACTAGGGGCAACAACACTTCCGTCTTTATAGTTGTGAGTGGTATGCTTCCTGGTTGCCATAATTTTGCTTTCCATTTTTCTTGCTAACCTGAATGCCTTCTCTAATGAATCAGGTTCCCAAAGGCGAACATCATGTTGGATATTATCCTTTAAAGACCCTATGAACACATCAATCCTATGCTCCTCTGGAATATCTTTTACCCTTATGTTCAATTTTTGGAACTCCTCAATGTGCTCCATTATTGAACCCTTTTGTTTGAGACTTATCAATTGGCTAAAAAAAGTGTTGCTTTTTGTATCCTCATAATGTGCTATCAATTCTTCCGTAAAAATTGCCCAAGTGATAAATTTTTTACGAGAGCAAAGCCATTGATACCATACAAACTGATTTGGTTCCAAATATAAAGTTGCCATACGTACCTTTTGTGTGTTTTGCACATTATTGAGATCGAAGAATTGCTCCATCTGTAATATCCATGTTGCGGGATCCTTGCCATCAAACTTCCTCATATCGATTTTTGGAATATGGTGGGTCTTCGATCCAACATTAGAGTCTATGGAATCATGATTAACATTTCTTTTGTTCTCATCATGAGTTTCCTTTACTACCCTTTCACCATTAGTGACCCTTTCTTGTAGCAACTTCTTTAATTCTTCCATGTCTTTCTTCAAATCTATCTTCAAATTGTCCATCTTAGCTTCTACGCCTTTCTTTAAACCATCCATATTAGCTTCTACATCTTTCTTTAGACCATCCATCTTAGATTCTGTTCCTTTTTGTGCAAGTGATACTTGTTGCACTTGGTCTCGTAATTTTGCTATATCATGTTGCATTTCTTCCTCTTCTTCATAAGTCATGCTAGAGAATTCAGGTTGCCTACTAGGTGTTTGCATTTTCTTTCCTTGGGGCATCAATTACCGATAATAATTATTTACTATGCCCTTTGAATTCCTTCAAACCAAGCTTACGCAAAAATTTAAAAAAAAACTACACACATTTTTTCACTTTGTAGAAGCATGATATTGAATCTGATTTATATCTGTAATTTCGAATCATCCAGTTTTGAAATTTTGATTTGTAGTATCCTTCTGTGTCCTCTTTCCAATGCCACTAGTCTGATCCAAATTGGATTCTCCAAGAAAGAGTTATGCACAATCTCCCGCAGTGACCTGATTGTAGACTAGTTCAGTAGAGCGAAATTGTATGAAGTGCCACGTGTCATTGTTTTGACCTTTGACTCTGAAAAATATACAAAAGAAAGCTACAGTCCGTCCTCTTTCTGTACCTTCTTTCGAAATTTAAATCCGATGCTCAGAAAGAAAGTTATGACGATTTTCCCCAGGTCACCTGTTTGGAATGTAATTCAGGAGTCTGCAAAAAGACCAACTTCCGCAGATCATATCTTCGTAAATATAGCGCGAATAGCTCTAAAATTAGGGTCCAACGTTCATCGCGATTTCTTCTCAAAATGGTTTTTTTTGCAACTTTTGAAAAGTCATAGAAAAAGAGTTATAGTGAAAATTCCACGATGACCTGTTTGGAGCAGCGAAACCCTAGAATTCAAAGCTCTGATACCAAATGTTATGAAACCAGCTCATGAAAAGATAGAAAAGATAGATCAACGCCTTAGAATTCGGCCTCTTGAAGGGGGAAAACTCCTTTACATTACATAAAGGAACAATTCTTCGATGATACAAATGACAAAACCTCCTTTCTATATATAGGAGTCTAAGGAGTCACAATATAATCCAGCTCAAGAAAAGATTCATGTTATGGGGTTTTGGAGTCGACTCCTCCATGGAGAGCCAATAAATCCAGCCAGGGCCGCCGCAGTCTGCAGCAGAACCCTCAGCGGACTCCCTCGCAGGCTCAGAATGCGCGAAGTGCAGGGGCGCTTGCAGGTTCAGATCGCGCGGTATGTGGACCTCGCAGGTTGCAGAGCGCTCGCTAGGATTTCGTGGAGGATGATAATAATTATTATTATATTAGTCTCCAGCTCAAGAAAAGATTCATGTTGGGTCCCCATAATACTAGTGATTATCCCATTACTATTGTAGTTATACCCCTTATTCATATTGTTGTGCCCCTATTTCCTCGATATTGTTATTACTGTGCCCCATAGAATCCTTCTATTGTTATTTTTGTGGCTTTATATTATTATTGTTAGGTCGGCTGGATTTTATTGTGACTCCTTAGACTCCTATATATAGAAAGGAGGTTTTGTCATTTGAATCATCCAAGAATTGTTCATTTATGTAATGTAAAGGAGGTTTCCCCTTGAAAAGGCTGAATTCTAAGGCGTTGATCTATCTTTTCTATCTTTTCTTGAGCTGGTTTCATAACATTTGGTATCAGAGCTTTGGATTCTAGGGTTTCGCTGCTCCAAATAGGTCATCATGGCATTTTCGCTATAACTATTTTCTGCAATGTTTCAGAAGTTGAAGAAAAAACCCATTTGGGAAGAAATCGCGCTAAACCTCGGGTCTGAATTTCAAAGCTTTTCGCGCTATATTTGCGGAGATATGATCTGAGTAAGTTGGTCTTTTTGTAGACTCCTGAATTACATTCCAAACAGGTGACCTGGGGAAAATCGTCATAAATTTCTTTCTAAGCATCGGATTGAAATTTCACAAAAAGCTACAAAAAGAGGACGGACTGTAGTTTTCGTGTATATGCTTTTCAGAGTCAAAGATCAAAACAGTGACACGTGGCACTTCATACAAGTTCGCTCTACTGAACTAGTCTACAATCAGCTCACTGCGGGAGATTGTGCATAACGCTTTCTTGGAGAATCCAATTTGGATCAGACTAGTGGCATTGGAAAGAGGACACATAGGTATGATACAAACCACAATTTCAGAACTGGATGATTCGAAATTACAGATATACATCAGATTCAATATCAGGCTTCTACAAAGTGAAAAAAGGTGTGTAGTTTTTTTTAAATTTTTGTGTAAGCTTGGTTTGAAGGAATTCAAAGGGCATAATAAAGCATTATTATTGGTAATTGATGCCTCGAGGAAAGAAAATTCAAACACCTAGTAAGCAACCTGAAAGCTCTAGCATGACTTATGAAGAAGAGGAAGAAATGTAACATGATATAGCAAAATTACGAGACCAAGTGCATCAAGTGTCACTTGCACAAAAAGGAACAGAATCTAAGATGGATGATTTAAAGAAAGATGTAGAAGCTAAGATGGATGGTTTAAAGAAAGGCATTGAAGCTAAGATGGATAATTTGAAGATATATTTGAAGACAGACATGGAAGAATTGAAGAAGTTGCTACAAGAAAGGGTAGTAAAGGAAACTCATGATGAGAACAAAAGAAATGTTAATCATGATTCCATAGACTCTAATGTTGGATCGAAGACCCACCATATTCCAAAAATCGATATGAGGAAGTTTGATGGCAAGGATCTCGCAACATGGATATTACAGATGGAGCAATTCTTCGATCTCAATAATGTGCAAAACACACAAAAGGTACGTATGGCAACTTTATATTTGGAACCAAATCAGTTTGTATGGTATCAATGGCTTTGCTCCCATAAACAAATTATCACTTGGGCAATTTTTACGGAAGAATTGATAGCACATTATGAGGATACAAAAAGCAACACTTTTTTTAGCCAATTGATAAGTCTCAAACAAAAGGGTTCAATAATGGAGCACATTGAGGAGTTCCAAAAATTGAACATAAGGGTAAAAGATATTCCAGAGGAGCATAGGATTGATGTGTTCATAGGGTCTTTAAAGGATAATATCCAACATGATGTTCGCCTTTGGGAACCTGATTCATTAGAGAAGGCATTCAGGTTAGCAAGAAAAATGGAAAGCAAAATTATGGCAACCAGGAAGCATACCACTCACAACTATAAAGACAGAAGTGTTGTTGCCCCCAGTCTTCCACAACCTATAAGGTTGACACCACAACAATTGGAAGAAAAAAGAGCAAAAGGGCTTTGTTACAGTTGTGATAGCAAATACACTAAAGGTCATAAGTGTGCTGAGAAGAAATTATTCTACATAGATTGTGAAGAGGAAGAAGAAAAGGAGCAAGAAAGGTCAAAAGAAGAGGATATACTCCAGGAACAAAGCCTAGATGAAGAAAAAATAAATCCGACCATATCTTGTAATGCATTGGTGGGAATTACCACTCCTCAAACCATCAAGATAGAAGGACAAATCAAGAAGAAAAAGGTAATAGTGTTGATTGATTCAGGAAGCACCCACAATTTTATTCATTGTAAGGTAGCAAAAGAATTGAATTGCTTCCTATATCCAGCACCAGAGTGTCAAGTGATGATTGCAAATGGAGGAACAATAAAGTGCTCTGGAAAGTGCCATAATATCAAGCTATCCATGGAAGAATATGTATTGACTAGCCCAATGCTTTCCATTCCAATGGGAGGTGCTGATGTTGTACTAGGAGTCCAATGGCTACAATCCTTGGGTACAATAGCTTTTAATTTTCAAGAACTTTTCATCAAATTTTCTACGGAAGGAAAGGAAGTTGAATTAAGGGGTATTGCAGGGAAACCAGGAAAGATAATCAACTCTAATGGTATGACAAAGCTTCTAAAAAAGGAGCAAAGAGGTGTAATTGCACAATTATGTTCGCTAGATGTTTCCACATCAGAATCATCTATTTCTCCAGATCTCCAAAAAGTCCTGGACAATCATTCCAAGGTATTTGAGACTCCCAAAGGTCTCCCACCTATGCGTGATCATGATCATGCTATTCATCTGATTCCAGGAAGTGTTCCTCCAAACATCAGGCCGTACAGATATCCCTATGTCCAAAAGAGTGAAATTGAACGTATGGTTGCAGAAATGATAGAGGCTGGTATAATTCAACTGAGTCAAAGTTCTTTGTCTGCTCCAGTAGTATTGGTGCACAAGAAGGATGGATCATGGCGCATGTGTCCAGATTATAGGGAGCTCAACAAGCTCACTATTAAAGATAATTTCCCCATTCCTGTCATTGATGAATTATTGGATGAATTGCATGGATCAAATTACTTCACCAAGTTGGATCTTCGTTCACCATATCATCAAATCAGAATGAATATTTAAGACATTCTTAAAACAACATTTAGAACTCATGAGGGTCATTATGAATTTTTGGTCATGCATTTTGGCCTTACCAATGCACCTTCAACATTTCAAGGTTTGAACATGTCTTGGAAGGATCATGTTGAACATGTTGACAGGGTGCTACAACTATTGGAGGAGAAACAATTATATGCAAAAAGATCCAAATGTTTCTTTGGAGTCCAGGAGGTGGAATATCTGGGTCATATTGTATCTCATGAAGGAGTTAAGGTAGACCCTAGCAAAATTAAAGCCATTAAGGAATGGAAAATCCCCACATCCATAAAGCATCTGCGAGGATTTCTCGGGTTGACAGGGTATTATCGCAAGTTTGTTAAGAATTATGGGAGAATAGCAGCACCTCTAACAACATTATTGAAGAAAGATGCATTTTCATGGACTCTGGAAGCAACAAAGGCCTTTGAACATCTTAAAGAGGCAATGTGCCAAGCACTGGTCTTAGCTACACCGGACTTCACAAAAACCTTTATTGTGGAATGTGATGCTTCAGGAAATGGAATTGGTGCTGTTCTAATGCAAGATGAAAGACCCATTGCTTTTGAAAGTCGTCCAATCAAGGGAAAGTTTTTAAGAAAAGCTATTTATGAGAAGGAAATGTTGGCAATACTCCATGCACTTAAGAAATGGCGACCCTACCTAATGGGAAGACACTTCAAGGTAAAAACGGATCATGATAGCCTTAAATACTTTTTAGAACAAAGATTATCCTCTGAAGAGCAACAAAGTGGGTCACAAAGATGTTGGGTTATGACTTTGAAATCATCTACAAAAAAGGGAAGCAAAATGTGGTGGCAGATGCACTCTCAAGAAAGGATGAGGATGTGGAAGCATTGTTGTGCGCCATTTCTATTATCCAACCAGATTGGATAAATGAAGCAAGGGAGGAATGGAAGAATGACGAAGAAGTGTGGGCACTTATTCGAAAGTTACAACAAGATTCCAGTACGTCTGATACATTTAGCTGGCAAAATGATTCGTTATGGTACAAAGATCGCTTATACCTCTGTAAGAATTCCCAGCTAAAACAAAAGATTCTTATGGAATTGCACACTTCTCCCTTAGGAGGGCACTCAAGATTTTTAAAAACTTACCACAGGGTTAAGAAGGAATTTTTTTGGGATGGCCTTAAATCAGATATTCAAAAGTTTGTGGCAGAATGTTTGGTTTGCCAACAAAATAAAGTTGAAACAATTAAGACACCGGGTCTATTACAACCTTTATCCATTCCAAGCCAATGTTGGGAGGAGGTTTCAATGGATTTTATCACAGGTTTACCCAAGTCTGAGGGAAAGAGTGTCATCATGGTGGTAGTTGACAGACTTACCAAGTATGCACACTTTTGTGCATTATCACATCCATTTAAAGCCAGTGTACAGTTTCTACTGCATTTATGGAAACAATTCAAAAGCTACATGGAAACCCAAAGATTATTGTAAGTGACAGAGATCCCATTTTCACTGGAAATTTTTGGACAAAATTATTTTCTTGTCTTGGTACTCAATTAGCTCATAGCTCATCTTATCATCCTCAATCTGATGGGCAAACTGAGATAGTAAACAAATGTTTGGAAGGATATCTTCGTTGCTTTGTATCTGATAAACAGACACAATGGGTCAAATGGTTGCCTCTGGTTGAATGGTGGTATAACACTTCCTTCCAT
Source organism: Pinus tabuliformis (assembly GCA_031772625.1). Lineage (NCBI taxonomy): Eukaryota > Viridiplantae > Streptophyta > Pinopsida > Pinales > Pinaceae > Pinus > Pinus tabuliformis. The sequence goes on from CM062813.1 coordinate 1,026,740,101, forward strand.
ACAAAAACAAAATGACCCCATTTATGGCACTTTATGGGTATCAACCACCATCCATCACATCATATTTAAGAGAAAATTCTAAGGTTCAGGCTGTGGAACATCACATTGAACATCAACAACAAGTCCTCCAACTCTTAAAGGATAACCTCGTGTTGGCACATAATAGAATGAAACAACAGGCATATCAACATCGCAGTGAAAGAAGTTTTGATGTAGGTGATTGGGTATTCCTATGACTACAACCATATAAGAAAATGTCCCTCAAGCAAGCTAAGAAGGATAATAAATTATCACCAAAGTATTATGGTCTGTACAAGGTGTTGCAAAAGATTGGTACTATGGCATACAAATTGGAGCTTCCTGTAGCTTCTCGATTGCACCTAGTTTTCCATGTTTCATGTTTAAAGAAGGTTATAGGTGACAAGCTCCCAGTTCAAACAATATTGCCAAAACTTGACGAGGAAGGAAAAATTATATTGGAACCGGAAGGAGTCACAGAAGCAAGAACTCGACAGCTACGAAATCGATCAATTTCAGAGTATCTTATCAAGTGGAAGAACTTATCCGCTGAAGATTCCACATGGGAGGATGAGAATTTTATGCAGAAGTATCCAGAACTACTCAAGCGTTGAGGACAACACTTTTTTAAAGGAGAGGGGCATGTTGGGTCCCCATAATACTAGTGATTACCCCATTACTATTGTAGTTATACCCCTTATTAATATTTTTGTGCCCCTATTGCCCCCATATTATTATTACTGTGCCCCATAGAATCCCTCTATTGTTATTTTTGTGGCTTTATATTATTATTGTTAAGTCGGCTCGATTATATTGTGACTCCTTAAACTCCTATATATAGAAAGGAGGTTTTGTCATTTGAATCATCCAAGAATTTTTCATTTATGTAATGTAAAGGAGGTTTCCCCCTCGAAGAGGCTGAATTCTAAGGCGTTGATCTATATTTTCTATCTTTTCGTGAGCTGGTTTCATAACACAACGACAAAGCTACTTGGATTGGTCCTTCTAGCGGAAGGGCAATCTCCAGGATATCTTCGAACTTTTTCACAAATTTTGTTGCTTCCATGCATTTCTTCTTGGGCAGAGAGGCTAGTAGGGTTTTGAAGGCCTCAGCGGCAGAAGTTGAAGGAGGATAGGGAGTCGAATCCTCCATGGAGAGAGATCTAGCCAAGGCGGCCGCAGTCTGCAGCAGAACCCTCAGCGGACTCCCTCGCAGCCTCAAAATGCGCGAAGTGCAGGGGCGCTCGCAGGCTCAGATCGCGCGGTATGTGGATGTCGCAGGTTGCAGAGTGCTCGCTAGGATTTCTTGGAGGATGATAATAATAATTATTATATTGGATAATAATGATTATTATATTATTAATATTATATTAAATAATAATAATAATAATAAATAAATAAATAGATAAAGAGAATAACAACAACTATATTAATAATCATTTAACAAATTATACTAATACTCATTTAATAAATAATAATGAAGTAATTATGAAATAAACATTTAATAAAAATAAAAAAACAATTTAAATCAGTGGTTCATAGGAAATTCAACTTTAAGCACTCCATCAAAACATAGTTATTAAATGCTAGCCTCTTCCAAAACACATTGAGACTGATGAAAAAAGTTGCAACAATTCAAATCAACAAGATAATGATCACGACCACTCACGTTTTCTAGTCAATCCATTCTCGCATTGTCTTGCATTCTTTCATAACATTGAAAAGATGGTGAAATTTGCAATCCATCTATTTATTTCACTCTTGATATAGTTGTAAATGTCAAACCCTACATCTCTCTGTCTCCAATATCTAGAGTGGCTCATTACAAGGGAATAATATTAAACCCAATGGATAAATATTATAAACTGAAGGTATAAAAACCCTAATATAAATATTATAAAACTTAAAATAAAAATGCTTGACCATGATTTACCATCATTGATTTTCATACTGAGACGATGTTTGTCACAATGTGACATTGGGCCATGGTTGACCATGGTTGATTTTCATATTGAGACAATCTTTGGCTCATTGTAACATTGTACCACTGTTGACCATGGATGACCATGATTGTAAACCCAAGTAATTTATATTAAAACCTCGGATTAATATTATAAACCCTAAGAATAATATTATATCCTAGGAATATGAACCAAATAAACCCAAGGGAAGGATATTATAAAACAAAGGGAATAATAAACCCAAGGGATTGATTCTAAAACCCAAAGGTACTATAAACCCAAGGGAATAATAATAAATTCAAGGGATTAATATTATAGATGCAAGTTATATAAACCCTAAAGGGATTGATATTATAAACCCAAGGGAATAATAAACCCATGGGATTAATACAAAGAACCAGAGGGATTAAAAACCCAACGAATTGATAATATAAACCCAAAGGAATAATATTAAACCCAAGGGATTAATATTATAAACCCAAGGTATATAAACCCTAAGATAAATATTATAAACCCAAGGGATTATTAAAAAAAGGGAATAGTAATAAACCCAAGGGATTATAAAAAAAAGGGAATAATATTAAACCCAAGGGATAAATATTATAAAAACAAGGAATATAAACCCTAAGGTAAATATTATAAACCCTAAAGTAAATGTGTGTCACAATGCGACGTTGGAATATGGTTGACCATAATTGATTTTCATATTGCAATGTTTGTCACAATGCGATGTCGTAAAATGGCTAACCATCATTGACCATGGTTGATCTCCATATTGAGATAATCTTTGTCACAATGCAATGTTGGATCATGGTTGACCATGGATGACCGTCATTATGAAAATGTGACATTGGACCAAGAGATAATCTTAGCATATTTCTCCAACGAAGTGATTTAATATATCCTTATCTCTCATCTCATTAAATCTTATATATTATCATTTTTACGGAAGATTTATTTTGTTCTCATCCATCAATGATGGTTTCCAATTTCTGGCAATAATCTCTTTACTCTAGTGTTTCTTTCCCGACATCAAGTCCTACCATGGAAGGGACATAATGGACAATGCATCAAAATTTGAGAAATTAAGATTATCCAAAGCGAAACTGATTTTCATAACCTATATATATACCCTAAATTATAGCTCATGGATACATCATTAATGTCTTTAGAATATCTATTGACGCTTCCCCTAATGGACTCACTTGGTATTCTGAAACATTAGGTTCATAAAACACTATAACAGGTCATTCCTCCTTTATTTAAAATTATCTTCACCTGTATGGATTCATTATTTAACAACATCAAATCCTACCATGGAAGGGACATGATGGACAGTGCATAAGAATTCAAGAAATTAAGATTATCCAGAGTGAAACTGATTTTCATAACCTATATATATATACCCCAAATTATAGCTCATGGATACATCATTAATGTCTTTAGAATATCTGTTGACTCTTCCCATGATGATGGACTCACTTAGTAGTCCGAAACATTGGGTTCATAAAACTCTATAACAAGTCATTCCTCCTCTATTTAAAACTATCCTCACCTATACGGATTCATTATTTAACAACATCAAGTCCTACCATGGAAGAGACATGATGGACAACGCATTAGAATTCGATAAATTAAGATTATCCAGAGCGAAACTGATTTTCATAACCTATATATATACCGTAAATTATAGCTCATGGATACATCATTAATGTCTTTAGAATATCTATTGATGCTTCCCCTGATGGACTCACTTGGTAGTCTGAAACGTTGGGTTCATAAAATACTATAACTGGTCATTCCTCCTCTATTTAAAACTATCTTCACATGTATGGATTCATTATTTAACAACATCAAGTCCTACCATGGAAGGGACATGATGGACAGTGCATCAAAATTCGAAAAATTAAGATTATCCAAAGAGAAACTGATTTTCATAACCTATATATATATACCCTAAATTATAGCTTATGGATACATCATTAATGTCTTTAGAATATCTATTGACTCTTCCCCTGATGATGGACTCACTTGGTAGTCCGAAATGTTGGGTTCATAAAACTCTACAACAGGTCATTCCTCCTCTATTTAAAATAAAGTTGTACTCATTACATCATAGTAACTTTATTATTCACATTCATTTCAACCCAACGTAGATTTTAAACCATCAACTCTAAAAAATAGTTCATTCTAAACATAAAAAGACAATAAAATAAGCACAGAGGGGTATTACATCTTCTCCCACTTTTTATTCAACGCCATCCTCTGTGTTTTCCAATCACTTCACTTTTGGATCAACGCTGGATAGGCCTCTTTCATTTTGTCCTCTATCTCCCAAGTAGTCTCCTAACGTGTAAAGTGCTTCCATTTCACTTTAACCTGAGTGATATCTCCTTCCATTCTAATATGTGATGTGGATCTACTAGGAAGTCTCCTTTTGGTTCCACCTCTATCAAATTCTAGTTAATTATATGAGAATTGTCATAAACATATTTTTTTTGTAAAGATACATGAAAAACATTGTGAACTTTAATATGGTTCGGCAATGCTAGCTGATATTTTATTGGCCCAATTTTCTCCAAGATTTCCAATGGCCCACATAATCGTGGTGCCAATTTTGTGATGCAGGAGCATGAGGCTTAAAGAAAAAAGGCTTTGTATTATTCGAGAAAAAAATACAAAAAAAAATAAAAATTACAAGCAAAGGAGTGGGGTCCTTTAGCTATCAATTTACAAATCTTTCTAGTTAGGATTTGAACTAGAATCTAGGATTTGGATTATCATGTAATAAATTCAAGTAGTTAGATGTAGTGGAGATTATCGAGAAGAATCTAATGAATATTAGATAGGATTAGTCAATTCGATCCTTTGATTTAAGGTCTGGTTGTTAAATGAACCAGTACTTATGTAAGTTCTGAATCATTGTAAGGGGATTTTGACTGTTTCGGCTTTTTTTCCCATATATGATTAAGTTGTAGAAAACATAACTCCATGCATTTTTATGTGAAATTGGTCAATCGTGGAGGTTTAGAATCCCTCCGTAGTATCTCTTCGTATCATTGATTTTCCAGAATTTAGAGTTTTGTGCAATCGCATTTAATCTCTTTTTGCCATATATTAACAACTGCAGGGTTTGGAAGTGTATAGATTCCTTAATCAGGTTGAAGTGCCACACTCATTATTAACCTTGGATTTCATTTTCAATGCATTGCGCCACAACCAACAGCGGGGGTTGGCCTGGGTTTGACCCTTGTGGTAATATAAAGTCTCGCAAGTCGTAGATCTGATGGCCTTTTGTCATCGGGCGTTAATCTCAATTCCAGACCTGAACTTTTATAAATTGAGGTTTATAAACCTATCGGCTCTGGTAGGCGGTATCGTCGCATAGAACTCCATGCAATATCACAGTGACCATTGGATCGCTGTTGATGTTGACCATTAGATCGTGGGTTAATATCACATCACAAGGTTCAAGAGTGAATGACCCCGGTAGCTGGCGAAGTGGCGAGATGTGGCATGTGATCCGGAGAGTGTTGATAAATATCGCATCGCATCATTAATAAGTAAAGGAACCTTCCCGGTGAGCTTGCGATTGCAATATGCGATGTTTAGAGGATTTGTAAAGCACTTATCTATTCGTCTAAATGTAACGGTCCTGCTAATTTAACATAATAGATAACTTTGGAGGTAGATGTATGAGACTCTGCAGGAAATCCAAGAAGAAATCCCTCCTGAACTAGAAGAAATAGTTTCCAGATTTTAACGTTTGTCTCTTACACCTGCATCTCGGCCACCATTAATGGTATCAGAGCATCTTAAAGACGCTAAACAGGATCTCAAGGATCATAGAAAGAAATCCAACATGGCTTTCAGAGTTGGAAGAGGACATGGTAGAAGAGGAAGACCAGTTGCAAATGCTGAAGTGACGGAAGCTATGCAATAGATGCAAGCTAGATTAGAAGCAATGGAAATAGGGAGAGATGCATATGCTAGAGATGTCAGTGAGCCTGAAGTTGAATCTACAGAAGAGGAGGAACCTATAGAAGTTACTCTTAAGATGAGATTCTTTAAGTCAATGTTGAGATCCACATCTAGACCTAGAACTAAGGTTTCAATTTATGCAGGAGAATTAAATCCTGAGGAGCTGATAGACTGGACTAATGACATGGATAAATTATTCGATTATGAAGAAACAGAGGATGAAAAGAAGGTGAAGTTTGCTATCATAAATTTGAAAGGACATGCAACACTTTGGTGGGATGGAGTGTAGGCAGAAAGGAAGAGAATTGGTAAACAACCAATTAAAAATTGGAACAAAATGGTGGCAAAGTTGAAGAGTAAGTTTTTGCCAAGTAATTATCAATAGACATTAGTTAGACAGATGCAGAATCTTAGATAGAGGTCTTTGACAGTGAAAGAATACATAGAGAGTTCTACAAGGTGAGCATAAGAGATAAACAAATTCAAGATACAAATGAGAAGGTGGCAAGATATGTGAATGGTCTTAGAATGGACATTCAAGATGAGATAAGTGTACTATCTCCTAAAATAGTAGAATAAGCTTATCAGATGGTATTGAAGGCTAAAGAAAAACTCATGAGGAAGCAGTCTGCCAGAAATAGAGGTACTTTCTGAGGAAGGGGAAGTCAAGGTGGTAGAGGAAGGTCTACAACACCTATAGATGGAGCTAGCATTAGCTCAAGTTAGCATACACCCACAAGAAGTGATGCAAGTAGCAGAGGGAGTTTTTCTAGAGGAAGAGGAGGCAGAGGCAGAGGAGGAGAAGTTAGATGTTACAGATGTAACAAACTAGGACACAGAGCCTATGAGTGCCCAGAAAATGCAGGAACACCTCAGAGAAATGAAATTGTTGCTCAGACTGAAGAGGAAGCAACAATGGTGACAAAAGAAGAAAATATACCAGAGAGAGGAGAATCTTTGCTGGTTAGAAAGGTACTACTAAATCCAGCAAAGGAAGTTGTTGAACCAGCACAAAGGAAGGCTTTGCTAAGGACTGCGTGCAAGGCTCAAGGAAAATGTTATTGAATGACAATTGATAGTGGCAACACTGATAATTTGGTCTCTAAAGAAGTGGTGGAGAAGTTGAAATTGAAGACAAAGAAACATCGAGCACCTTACAAGGTGTCATGGCTACAAAAGGGACATCAGTTGTTAGTGAATGAACAATGTGAAGTGGAGTTGCAGTTGGGCAAGTATAAAGATAAAATTTTGTGTGATGTGATGCCTATGGATGTATGTCACATATTACTTGGAAGACCTTGGCAATATGATAGAGGAGCTATGCATTATGGAAAAAGAAACAGATACAAATTTGGTAAAGATGGTGTCAATCATACATTACTACCTGTGGAAGAAGAGGATGCATCAAGGAATTATGATCCAAAGACTCTATTGCTAAGTGGAAAAGAATACTTGCAGCATATTGAAGAGAATGACGTGAATTTTGCATTGATTTGCAAGCCCCAGGTAATTATTACTTCCATTAAAGTTTCTGATTTATCAATTGAAATACAAGAGATGTTGGACAATTATTGTGATATCATTGTAGATGACTTGTCTAATGAGTTACCACCCATTAGAAAAATTAGTCATCATATAGATTTGATTCCAGGAGCAAATCTACCTAATAAAGCAGCTTACAGAATGACTCCGACAGAGAATGAAGAAATTAGAAAACACGTCTAGGAACTATTAGATAAAGGACTGATTAGAGAGAGTTGGAGTCCTTGTGCAGTGCCAACAGGGTTGAGCCCAAAGAAAGATGGAGGCTGGAGAATGTGCACTGATTCAAGAGAAATCAATAAAATAACCATCAGGTACAGATTTCCTTTACCTAGAATTAAATATTTGATGGATTGTTTGGGTGAAGCAATATATTTTACAAAGTTAGATTTAAAGAGTGGGTATCATCAAATAAGGATTAGAGAAGGGGATGAATGGAAAATTGCTTTTAAAACAAATGAGGGATTGTATGAATGGATGGTAATGCCTTTTGGGTTGTCAAATTCACCTAGTACGTTCATGAGGCTTATGAATGAAGTTTTGAAGGAATTTATTGGTAAATTTGTAATAGTATATCTGGACGATATATTAGTTTACAGTAGGTCTAAGGAGGAACACATGAGACATCTGAATTATGTCTTACAAAGGTCGCAACAAGAGAAGTTACTGCTAAATTTAAAGAAGGTTCATTCATGAAGGAAGAATTAGTGTATTTGGGTTTTGTTGTTTCTATTGATGGATTAAAGATGGATCCAGAGAAGATCAAGGTAATCATAGAGTGGCCTTCGCAAAAAAGTGTTTTTGCGGTAAGAAGTTTTCATGGTATTGCTAGTTTTTATAGAAAATTCATAAGGAACTTTAGTAAGATCAATGCTTCTATTATTGACCCTATAAAGAAAGATAGACAACCATTTAAATGGACTGCTGAAGTAGAAAGGAACTTACAGTTGTTGAAAAGGAAGATCACTGAATAACCTATTTTCATTTTGCGTGATTCTAATAAACCTTTTCGAGTGAAGTGTGATGCCAGTGGAGAAGCCATTGGAGCTGTTTTAATTCAAGAGGACACCCTGTAGCCTATTTCAGTGAGAAACTGAATGAATGAAAGAAGAAATATTCTTATTATGATAAGGAATTTTATGAAGTTGTGCAGTCATTGAAGAAGTGGAGACATTACTTGATGTCTAAGGAGTTCATACTTTATTCAGACAACCATGCATTGCAGTACATTATGCAACAGCCAAAGCTTAATCAGAAACATGCCAAATGAGTGGAGTATCTTCAAGGTTTTAAATTTGTTTTGAAGCATATAAATGGAAAATCAAATAAAGTAGCAGATGCTTTAAGTAGAAGAAACATACTACTTCAAGAAAGTCAAATTCAAGTGTTGGGTTTTGATTTTCTTAAGGAATTGTATGAAAAAGACTTAGATTTTAAAGAGTCATGTTGGGCAATTTATTGGGCTTAAATTGCTACATTAAGTTATCGACCAGGGAAACTCGTAAGCTTGTGATGATGCCAGCAAAATATATGCAGGAGCAGGCAACTAACTCTATGTCTAACTAAATTATTTATGATTCAATATAATATGCAAGGGAAGGGGCTCTTAACTAAGGAGGTCCTGGTTGTCCTTCCCTACAGTATCATAGAGAAATCATTGATTACATAAAACTAGAAACTTGAAATGAAGACAAGAGAATGAACTTAATTGTTGTTCAGATTCAAGTAGAGAGAGAGACTAACTTAGTCTCTTGATTGTCCTCTCATGTACTAATCCAAACTAAACTAAGATTCATTCATAAGCATAAGAAATGAAATGACCTCAAACATAAAAGCACAAAAGAATGAATTTCAATTACCATATAAATCAATGGAGAGAGAGCCTAACTTAGACTCTTGGTTATCTCCTCATATGATACTTGAAACATAAAAGCAAAAGAATTAATTTCAATTATCATGCAAATCAAATAGAGAGAGAGAGCCTAACTTAGACCCTTGATTGTTCTCTCATATGCTGATAAGATTCTAATTTAAAACTCATTCATCAATCAAAAACAAATCCTCAAACATCTAAGCAATTAAATGAAATAAGATCTAATATGAAATAACATTTTCCTCTCATCCTTTTAGAGTGAGCTCAATTCTCTTAAGAACAAGACAAATTATTCCATATACTACATTAAGGAAACTTATACCTAAAACTACATAAATTCCATAAATTCATATCCTACATTAACACAATTTATACCTAAAACTACATAATGGAAATATATGAAAAATGAAGCTTTATTCTATTCCATCATAAGTTGGACACAATGCTCCAAGAGTCCTCCCTTTGGAATGGAGGAGGTACTCCTATTTATACAATGAGATGAGATAACAAACTCATAATGATGATCCACTAATCTCTCTTTTAGTTCCATACATTTCTCAACAATCTAGACACATAACCCTATCCTCCATGATTTCCTCCATGAGGTCCATGATCTTCTCCATGATCTTTTCCATGAGGCTTATCTTATCAAATTCGAATTTGATCATTCAAGGCCACATAAAGATGCCCTGGAAGCTTCCTTTGTGCCTACACATGTCAACAAACTCATTCTAATTGTTAGGTATAAGTATAAGCATCTTATTTTCTAAAGTTTAGCCATAAATTCACTTAAAAATGTTAAGAATTAATAAACTTTGGAAAAGCATTGTAATAACCCAATAATGAGGTAAATGTAATGATATGGAGGTGGAATGGAGGTGACATGAAAGTAAAATGTGAAGATATTGGTGAATAATGGAGTGAAAATAGGGACTATTTTGAGGCCCAACATCTCCCCCAAACTCAAGATATTGCATGTCCTCATGCAATCTATTACATTACTTTTTGAGCTTTGGCTTAAACTCTGCATGATATCATTTACTTAACTTTTGCAAAGCGTTATTTTGATGAACTACAACTTGGTTGGTTCTTGTGTTTCAACCATATTTTGTTTGTTGCAGTCAATGTATGATCTTTGCATGTTGATAATGTGATTTTTATTGCAGAGAATTTTTGTTGGAATGCATCATGGTTGGTTCTTGTGTAACAACCATGATTGTATTGGCATCCAATTAACTTTCAAATACTTTTGTCAAAGCCATTTGTATGCTCATGTAATAGTGAATATAGCTTGAAGGTAAGTGGGCTTTAGAATGTGATATATGAATGTGGACGTTATATGAATGTGACAAAGTATGTATGTAAATGTATTCTTCCCCTTAAACGGATGGTTTGGATAGTTATGTGAAATGGGGAAAGAAAGGGGAAAAGGAAGTGAAGTTTTTCCAAAAATTATTATTCTAACTTTTCAAGGAATTTAATGGTTAAAAGTTAGAAAATATCATACCTTAACTTACCCTTCCAAAATGGATGAGAGTTATGCACGTGTGGTTGCAAAAACTTTTGTTCATGGTCTTCTTTACTTGGTTGGGAAAATGGTGGATGAATCATGCATGTTCAGCTGCCACAATTTTGCTCTGGAGCTTCTTCTTCAAGCTGTGGATGAAAGATGGATCTGTGTTGTCATATTGGCTGCTGGATCCTCTGCTACTAGATGATGAATCTGAGGAGTCTGTTGAACATGGCTGAAAGTCGTATCTTCTACTGGATTCTCTGATGCTGGATGATGAATCCAATGAGTCTGCTAAATATGGCTGAAAATCTATAAGGCTTGGAAGGTATACAAAATATATAAGTTACATTTCCCTCCCAGCCTTATTGATTGACTTTTCCTCAAGTGATGACAACTGAAAAACAATGAAAAGAAATTGGCTTCATCTGCTACAAAATATGGGTCTTCAAGTCTTCAACGCTCGCTGGCACAAATCTTACTATGTGATTAAATGTGTCGATGTCGAACATAGCAAGAAGTTGTTGACTTAGTGGCCGTTAATGAATGCCCCTATCCAACACAAGAACTCTCACCATTGATTCCAATGGGAGTCAGGATGCCTAACACATCTTTGTAGGTACGAATAAATTTGTCGTGGTCGAGTCACCTACAAGATCCAACGAACAAGGGATATTAATGTACTCCCATTGTTCATTGGCAAGAGTACTTGCCATTAAGGCATGCAAGCCTCTAGGTGTTTTTTCAATGATACTTAGACTCTAGGACTTTGACTCAAGCAGAGTTTTATTGCGGAAATGAAGGGGAATGGTAATGACATGGAAAATGACAATAAGCTTGTAAGGAATGGATGTAAGGATATATACTCTTGCTGTGAAAAATGGACATGGAAATGGTATGCTTTATGGATTGACAATTGGTGGAAAATATTTTGCAAAAAGGGAGTGCAAAGTAATGGTTGTGGACATGGATTTGTCTTTTAGAATTTTTCATGAAATTAGTCGTTTGAAGACCAATTGTGCGCACAATGTAATCTCCTTAATGAATACTTGATTGTCCTGTAACCTGTAAAAAAAAACTTGGTACAAAGAAAACATTAGTGTGCTCTTGAAGAAATGGGCAGTTTCTTCATGATTCTTACGCAAAAATTTCATACCAAATAAAACAAATTGAGGACAAACAAAGTGTTAAAATTGACTTAATCATGATATTAATATCAATCCATTTTTGAAAATAACCATGAAGAGTAATACTCCCTGTTTGTGTTAGCTGACTTCTGTGCATGGCGAAAAGTTTGGCATCATAGATTTGTTGTGTCCTGCAGATTAGTACATTATAAAAGCATACAACAATATCAATTTCCCAACTATAAACAAGTTAGTCAGCATTTAAATGATCCACCAAATGTTCTTTCAAATTATGCTTCCAAATGTTCCATTCTTTATTTTCAAGCCTGCATGAATTTTGTGAAAAGTGTGTTTGTTTGTGTTTTTTTTTTAATTTTTTTTAATTATTTTTTCTTTCATCATGTTCTCATGATTTTCTCAATTTTCATGCCTCCAAAGTTTTTCATCCTGTTCTTGTAATTCCCCTGATTCTCTCAATTTTCATGCCACCAAAGTTTTGTTTCAAAAACAATCACAAAACACTTAATTTTTTTTAATAATGTATTAAGACAATCATATATTATAACCACATAATAAAAAAACAATCAATAACCAACATAACGATAATCAAATAACAAGAAATTATAACTATATTAATTAATGCAGTTATAAAACATATTAATATATTAATACAATTTTTATATCAAACATTAATTAATAATTAAATAAAATAATTAACAAATGTATACAACAACTTATAAAAGGAAAATATAACAAATTACAATTAACAAATATTAATATATACAATGAAAATACAACAAAATACAAATATATACAAATAAAAATATAATAATAAATTAATATATTAATATATTAATAATACAACAAAATAATAATAAATTAATACAATTAATATATTAATATATCAATATATTAATTATAATAACAAACATTAATAGATTACAACAAATATTGAAGAAATCAAAACAAAATAAATAAAAACAAAATAACCCTAAAAATACAAAACAAACCAAAAGAAATCCAAAACAAAACGGATGGCAGCGCTATTGAAGATTTTGGATGGATTGAGCGTTCTCAGTGAATGAAATGGAACCGGAGTCCATGGGCGGCATGAAATGAATCCGCATTCTTGAGGTTCTCCTTGACTTGTTTACCGATTTCCACAAAGCAATCTTCCACAGTGAGGGCAACTGCGTCAACATATTGAATGTTCCTTTCTTCCGGCTTCCGAATCTGTGTGGGCGCATCATAGTCGGGAAAATTTAACCACATCCCACATGAAATGGCACATGGGACCCCCTGCCGAAGGCTAAATGGGTACCCTCTCACAAAATCTGACCCTTTCCTGTGAGTTCAACATTCTGCTCAAGCTCAGGGTCCTGAACTATGATAAGATGGTAAGGGGATAAAAAGGGTCTCCATGCTTCTAAGAAACTCAGATCAGGGTGAATAGCAGAGATCACGACGTCAACCTCCTCTGGATTGATATCCAATACCATCTTGAAATCTTTTTGGGTATGTCGAGACTACTTTGTTTTAAGCAGATCTGAGCTTGAAAAGTGAGAATTTGACAACTAGGTTTTTCAGATTGAGGTCTGAAATAAGAATGGGCATCAAATGTCACTTTGTTGTTCAGAGAGGTACTCATGCTCTTCACCAGGGACTCCCGATCCGTTAACTGCACCGGCACCGACATTGCTGTCAAGACCTCGACTGCCTTCTCCGAAGCCTTGTGGAAGGCCTCCGAGATGATTGTCGGGTGAACCCCTTTGTCGAGCAAGTTCATGCACTGCTTCAAGATCGCTCCCGCAATGACCACGACCGTCGTAGTGCCATCGCTGGCCACGACGTCTTGGGACTTGGAAAGCTCCACCAGCATATTTGCAGTGGGCTGCAAGACCTCCATCTTGTTCAGGATCGTGGCCCCGTCGTTGGTAATGATGACGTCACCCGTAGCTATGCAGAGCATCTTGTCCATGCCCTTGGGACCCAAGCTGGTTCGCACAGCGTCGGCCACGGCCTTCGCGGACACGATGTTGGCCTGACGGATATCATCCTTGCGCTTGTTATCGACATATTTCTCTGTCTTCACAGGGCCTCGTGGCTGCGCAATGGTTGTCATTCTTGAGGTCGTTGGAAAGCTCTTGGAATGATCTCCCTGATAAAGTTATTCTCAGCTTCAAACGTGGGAATCGAACGATAATCTTCAGGTGTTGGAGGTTAAACCTTATATGTTCTGCAACAAAACCCTAAAAACCCTGGTTGCAGTGTTATTTTTGCTTCTCCACTGTTCATGAAAAACAGAAGAATGAAAGTCAAATTTTTTATTTATTTTTATTTTTAATAATGATATATATAAGAGAGATATATATATTATTATTACATGGAATTTATTTATTTATTTATTTTGGCTGAAATAACAAATCTTAAAATGAAAATATGAAAACATATTTTTTTATCTGTTGATTTTATTTATTGCTTTGGTTTTTTAAACAACAAATTAAAAAACAAAATTTTTTAATTTGGTATTTAAGTTGAGATTTTTAAAATCAACAAATTTTTTATTAAAACCTAATAAATAAATATTCTAAAATTAAACAATAACTAAAATGAAGTTAGTTTTTTTTTTTTTTTTAATATCTAAAAAAACAACAAAAGAAATGGTTAATTTTTTTTTTTAATAATAATATGTATATATGATACATATATTATTAAAATTTTTAGTTTTTAAATCTAAAATTAAAAAAAAAACTAAATTTCATCTAAAATTTAAAGATGTTTTTTTTTTTCATTCACAAAATTCTTTATTGTCATGTTGCACATTACTTCTCCAGCAAGAGTAGTTTTATTCTAACAAAATCAATAGATTTTCTGATCTTCCTCATCGCACGAAGCACAGGAAGAGAGCATACTAATCGATTGATTCGTTTTTATTCATGCAGGGGGGGTTTCAAAAAGGATTGAATTTAAAACTAACTAAATATTAAAACATCAGAAAACTCAAACTTAAACTCCTTTGTGAAGATCCCGCTGTCACCAGGTCTCACAAATTATTTTGTCTTAAAGAAAAATACTAGAACTGAATTAAATTTCTAATGCCTAATCGCTTAGCACCATCCCCGGCAACGACGCCAAAATGTTGGGCAATTTATTGGGCTTAAATTGCTGCATTAAATTATCAACCAAGGAAACTCGTAAGCTTGTAATGGTGCCAGCAATATGTATGCAGGAGTAGGCAACTAACTCTATGTCTAACTAAATTATTTACGATTCAATATAATATGCAAGGGAAGAGGCTCCTAACTAAGGAGGTCCTGGTTGTCCTTCCCTACAGTATCATAGAGAAATCATTGATTGCATAAAACTAGAAACTTGAAATGAAAACAAGAGAATGAACTTTAATTGTTGTTCAGATTCAAGTAGAGAGAGAGGCTAACTTAGTCTCTTGATTGTCCTCTCATGTACTAATCCAAACTAAACTAAGATTCATCCATAAGCAGAAGAAATGAAATGACTTGAACATAAAAGCACAAAAGAATGAATTTCAATTACCATATAAATCAATGGAGAGAGAGCCTAACTTAGACTCTTGGTTATCTCCTCATATGATACTTGAAACATAAAAGCAAAAGAATGAATTTCAATTATCATGCAAATCAAATAGAGAGAGAGCCTAACTTAGACCCTTGGTTGTTCTCTCATGCGCTGATAAGATTCTAATTTAAAACTCATTCATCAATCACAAACAAATCCTCAAACATCAAACATCTAAGCAATTAAATGAAATAAGATCTAATATGAAATAACATGTTTCTCTCATCCTTTTAGAGTGAGCTCAATTCTCTTAAGAACAAGACAAATTATTCCATATACTACATTAAGGAAACTTATATCTAAAACTACAACAATTCCATAAATTCATATTCTACATTAACACAATTTATATATAAAACTACATAATGGAAATGTATGCAAAATGAAGCTTTATTCTATTCCATCATAAGTTGGATACAATGCTCTAAGAGTCCTCCCTTTGGAATGGAGGAGGTACTCCTATTTATACAATGCGATGAGATAACAAACTCATAATGATGATCCACTAATCTCTCTTTAGTTCCATACATTTCTCAACCATCTAGACACATAACCCTATCCTCCATGATCTCCTCCATGAGGTCCATGATTTTCTCCATGATCTTTTCCATGAGGCTTATC
Source organism: Pinus tabuliformis (assembly GCA_031772625.1). NCBI lineage: Eukaryota > Viridiplantae > Streptophyta > Pinopsida > Pinales > Pinaceae > Pinus > Pinus tabuliformis. The sequence goes on from CM062813.1 coordinate 1,026,756,328, forward strand.
TTATCAAATTCGAATTTGATCATTCAAGGCCACATAAAGATGCCCTGGAAGCTTCCTTTGTGCCTACACATGTCAACAAACTCATTCTAATTGTTAGGTATAAGTATAAGCATCTTATTTTCTAAAGTCTAGCCATCAATTCACTTAAAAATGTTAAGAATTAATAAACTTTGGAAAAGCATTGTTATAACCCAATAATGAGGTAAATGTAATGATATGGAGGTGGAATGGAGGTGACATGAAGGTAAAATGCGAAGATATTGGTGAATAATGGAGTGAAAATAGGGACTATTTTGAGGCCCAAAAAGGAATTTGAAGCCTGTACAAATCCTTTTTTGTTAGACAGAAGTAAGTGGCTTGATTATTTCTTGCAAGATGGGTTGTTGTTTAAAAGGAATCAACTGTGCATACCAAGTTGTTCTATGAGGGAAAATTTAATCAAGGAGAAACATAGTGGTGGACTTGCAGGACATTTATGTGCAGACAAGACTTATGAAAAGTTGAACAGGTTTTATTTCTGGCCGAAGATGAGGACTGAAGTGGAGAAGTATGTGAAAAATTGTAAAGTTTGTCAGTATACAAAAGGAAGAAGCCAAAACACAGGGTTGTATGTTCCATTACCTATTCCAGATAGACTTGGGATATGGTAAGCATGGATTTTGTTTTGGGCTTACCAAAGACTCAAAGAGGAAATGATTCAATTAATGTTGTGGTTGACATATTTTTAAAAATGGCACATTTTATTCCATGTTATAAAACCAGTGATGCTACTCACATTGCTAATCTGTTTTTTAAAGAGATTGTAAGATTGCATGGGTTACCTAAGAGTATTGTTTCAGATAGAGACTCCAAATTTGTTGGACATTTTTGGAGGACATTGTGCAAGAAGCTTGGAACTAAACTGAGTTTTAATTCTGCTTATCATCCTCAGATGGATGGACAGACCGAAGTTATAAATAGAAGCTTGGGTAATATTATGATAAGTCTTACAGGTGAACATCCAAAACAATGGGATCAAGTATTGGCATGGGTTCAATATGCATATAATGACTCTCCTAACAGGAGTACAGGGCAGATTCCATTCCATATAATTTATGGAATGCACCCAAGAGGAGTGTTTGAATTATGAAATCTGGGAAAAGTTGAGATGAGAAGTGCCAAAGGGGAAGATTTTGCTTCAGAAATGCAAGCAATACATGAACAGGTAAAACAACAGTTACAGGACAACAACATAAAGTACAAGAGCAGAGCAGACTTGAGAAGGAGAGAATTTAACTTTGAATTTGGAGATTTGGTTTTAGCACACCTAAAGAATGAAATATTTCCAAAAATAGAGTATAACAAGTTAAATTTCAAGAAAATTGGACCATGCATAATATTGAGGAAATTTTCTGCAAATGCATATGAAATTGAATTACCCCCTAATATTGGAATATCACCAATTTTCAATGTTTTTGATTTGTGCAGGTCTGAAGGTGAAAATGCAAATGACACAACAAAAGACCAAGAGAAACAATAAATTGATTGGGTAAAACAGTTACCTACAACAAAGGAATTGTGTTATAGATCTGATCTAAAAATATATGATAATAGAAATAAACCCAAGAAATAACAAGATTTGAATATAGATAGAAATGCTTCTTTATTGATCAAACCCTTAAGGTATGGCAACACCATACATTCACTCCTTAAGGAAGGAGAACACTCCACAATCCATATGCATGTTCATACAATAATCCTTGACATCTCTTAATGGGGACTCTCTAACCTCTATATAGGCCTCATACATACATTACCATGGGTCATTACAATGGTTCCCTCAATACCATCTATCTAATACCATGGGCTTATTACATTATTGCTAACTACTTGTAGTCCCTTACATGATATGGGTTAACCACCTTATTTATTTCTATGGCCCATCCCATTATTACATTATTCCCTTGGGTACCTCCCTCTGTACCCCATATTATCCCCCCTAGGTATACTACATTCCACTCCTCTTAACATGTTTCATCCTCGAAACATACGAAGAACACAAATAATAAGATCTACTCAAAAGAGTAGTCCACTGGTACCATGCACATGCATCTAGCCATCCAAGAGAAAGGTGAACCCTTGATCCAGCTGATGCCTCGCTCGCTTGAGATGGAAGCTGACCCTGGCGGCTATTTTGTTTTGATGTGTAGTAGGTGGATCGTCGCTCCTCTCTATCTATCATGTGGGGATTGTTGTCATTGTGGCTAATTCGTTGTCGTCTTGTTGGTTGTTTTCTTGCGGGGTGATGTGGGTGGTGATATGTTGAAGTGTTAACCAACGATGTATCTTTCTTTAATTCACCACCTAACGGAACCTGATTGGTATCTGGTACATGTTGTGGCGTCTTTTTTTGTTTCTTATCTTCCAATCTTACTTCAACCACGAATTCATCATCTGATGTATCTATACCTGTAACATTTTCTGCTTCAACCTCCTTGGACTCTACTTGTTTTTCTCGTACCAGGTTTGATGTTTGTGGTTGGTTCTCAACCATCAAGGGCTCATCATTCGATGTGTTAGTCCCTGGAACATCTTCTGCTTCAGCCTCCTTGCACTCTACCTATTTATTGATGGAAATATCCTGTAGTGTAATTTTCTTCTTTTTATACCAGAGCTTCAGGAATTCCTTCTGCACATTAATATTGAAAGTACCCACTGATTCCATCCAAGGGTATCCCAAAACAACATCCACATTAGCCATATCTGAAGCATAAAAATCATAATGCAATACATACTTGTCGATAATAATCTTCAAATCTTTATAAACTTGCACCTCCTCATTATTAACATGTGTGTGCTCCATTTGTTTTGTTGGAACTTGCAATTTTTTTGCGAAATTGACATTTATAAGATTTTGCGTGCAACTAGGATTTATAGACACAGTGATCTTCTCCTTTTGAATATAACCATGAACCTATAATAAGCATATACAAGTAGAAAATAACCAAATGTTTCTCATTATCTTGTTTTCTAGCATGAGACCATTGGTCTAAATGGAATTTTTCAAATTCTTCATCGTGCAGGTTGGAACACTTCTTTTTGTTAAGTAATTCCCACCATGTGGCCACCTCATCTTTAAATTGCTCCACTACCCAAAATTTCAAATGTTTTTCCCATAATGATTTTTTTTCTTGTATGTATTCTTCAATAGTAGGACCCTTATCTTTTCCTATAAAATATAGAACCACCATGAAGAGGGTTTTGAAAAAAATTCACTTACTTGGCGAAAATTTGAAATGGCCACAATTTAGTCAATATTGCTCAGAATCCCTATTATAACCTTTTTTCGGAAATGGAACAACCATTCTGAATCTTCCCATGTGATAGAAATCCTGACCTAGGCAATGAAATTCTAGATTCACACTGCCACTGTCCCGCAATCACAAAAATTTCTGAAAAAAAAGAGTTGATTTTAAATCAGCGATATCTCCCTCATCCGGACTCCGATTTGACTGATTTTTTTTTGAAATTGGATAATTTCTTGCAAAGAACCTAGATCTACAATTAGATTCTGCAAATGTTGCCCCAAAACATACAGATCTGATATGCAAACTCATCGCCCCGAAAAATGTCTACAACATAGCCGATTTTTAAATCAACGATATCTCCCTCATCCAGACTCTGATTTGGCCGATTTTTTTTTTGAATTGGTATTTTTTCACAAAAAACTCAGATCTACAATTATATTCTACAGATTTTGCACCAAAATGTACAGATCTGATCCGCAAACTCACTGCCCCGAAAAATGTCTGCAACACAGCTGATTTTTAAATCAATGATATCTCTCTCATCTAGACTCTGATTTGGCAGATTTTTTTTTGAAATTTGGCATTTTTTCATTAACAGCCCAGATATCCAATTAGATTCTATAGATTACACCAGAACATACAGATCTGATCTGCAAACTCACTGCCCAAAAAATTCCTGCAAAAAATTAAAAAAAATACTCCGCTTTGCCCAATAAAGTGCTCTCATACCACTTGTTATAGGTCTAATCTAAAAATATATGATAATAGAAATAAACCCGAGAAATAACAAGATCTGAATATAGATAGAAATGCTTCTTTATTCATCAAACCCTTAAGGTAGGACAACACCATACATTCACTCCTTAAGGAAGAAGAACACTCCACAAGCCATATGCCTGTTCATACAATAATCCTTGACTTCTCTCAATAGGGACTCTCTAGCCTCTATATAGGCCTCATACATACAATACCATGGGTCATTACCATGGTTCCATCAATACCATCTATCTAATACCATGGGCTTATTACATTATTGCTAACTACTTGTGGTCCCTCAGATGATATGGGTTAACCACCTTATTTATTTCTATGGCCCATCCCATTATCACATTATTCCCTTGGGTACCTCCCTCTGTACCTCATATTATCCCCCCTAGGTATAATACTACGACTTGTTATAGATCTGATCCAAAAGTAGATGATAATAGAAACAAACCCAAGAAATAATAAGATTGAAATAGATAGAAATGTTTCTTTATTGATCAAACCCTTAAGGTAGGGCAACACCATACATTCACTCCTTAAGGAAGGAGAACACTCCACAAGCCATATGCTTGTTAATACAATAATCCTTGACATCTCCCAATGGGGACTCTCTAGCCTCTATATAGGCCTCATACATACAATACCATGGGTCATTACCATGGTTCTCTCAATACCATTTATCTAATACCATGGGCTTATTACATTATTGCTAACTATTTGTGGTCCCTTATATGATACGGGTTAACCACCTTATTTATTTCTATGGCCCATCCCATTATTACATTATTCCCTTGGGTACCTCCCTCTATACCCCATATTATCCCCCCTAGGTATACTACAAATTGCAGCCAGAGAGGATTCTGGACAAGAAATTGTTGAAGAAGACAAGGGGACAAGAGTATTTTCAGTATTTGGTCAAGGGGAAGATCAACCAATTGCTGATGCTACCTGGGTGACATATGCCATGCTACAGAAATTGGGCAGTTTTGTAGAAAAAATCATGGACAGGAGCCCATGAAGAATTTTGTCCTCAAGACCCTAATGCAAGAGCATGAGGCTTAAAGACAAAAGGATTCGTATTATTCCAGAAAAAAAATAAAAAAAAATAAAAAAATAAAAAAATAAAAATAAAAATAAAAAAAATAAAAAAATTACAAGCAAAGGAGTGGGGTCCTTTAGCTGTCAATCTACAAAGCTTTCTAGTTAGGATTTGAACTAGAATCTAGGATTTTGATTATCATGTAATAAATTCAAGTAGTTAGATGTAGTGGAGATTCTCGAGCAGAATCTCATGCAAATTAGATAGGATTAGTCAGTTCGATCCTTTGACTTAGGGTCTGGTTGTTAAATGAACTAGTACTTATGTAAGTTTTGAATCATTGTAAGGGGATTTTGACTGTTTCGGCTTGTTTGGTGATATATGATTAAGTTGCAGAAAACATAACTCCGTGTATTTTTCTATGAAATTGGTCAATCCTGGAGGTGTTGCATCCCTCTGCAGTATCTCTGTGTATCATTGATTTTCCAAAATTTAGAGTTTGGTGCAATAGTATTTAATCTCCTTTTGTCGTGTATTAACAACTACAGGGTTTGCAAGCATACAGATTCCTTAATCGCGTTGAAGTGCTGCACTCGTTATTAACTGTGGATTTCATTTTCAATGCATTGCGCCATAGTCAACAGTGGGGGTTGACCTGGGTTTGACCCTTATGGTAATATAAAGTCCCGCGAGCCGTAGATCTGATGGCCTCTGTCATTGGGCGTTAATCTCAAGTCCGGACCCGAACTTTTATAAATTGAGTATTATAAACATATTGCCTCCGGTAAGCAGTATCATCGCATAGATCTCCATGTGATATCACAGTGACCATCAGATCAATGTTGATGTTGACCATTGGATCACTGTTTAATATCGAATCGCAAGGTTCAAGAGTGAATGACCCCCGTAGCTGGCAGAGTGGCGAAATGTGACATGCGATAGGAAGAGTGCCGATAAATATCACATTGCATCGTTAATAAGTAAAGGAACCTACCCGATGAGCTTGCGATTGCGATATGCGATGTTTAGAGGATTTGTAAAGCACTTATCTATTCGGCTAAATTTAGCGGTCCTGCTAATTTAACAGAATAGATAACTTTGGAGGTAGATGTATGAGACTCCACAGGAAATCCAAGAAGAAATTCCACCTGAACTAGAAGAAATAGTTTCCGGATTTGAACGTTTGTCTCTTACGCCTGCATCCCAACCACCATTTTGTATAGGTTCGGGTTCTTAAGGTAATTTTCCTCGGTTTCATGCTTAAATAGACATGGTCTCCAATATTAAATACCCTGTGACTCCACTTCTTATCAACATAACTTTTATGTATGCCTTGTGTCATTTTTATGTTCTATCTAATTTTTTTCACTACCTGCTCCATTTCTTGCAATGCATCTTGTCCCAATATTAGTCTCTCCTCTGGCTGACTCCATCTAAGATGTGTATGCTATTTTATACCATACAAAGCTTCGAAGTGACACATTTTTATTGAAGTTTGGTAACTATTGTTGTAAGCAAATTCCACTAAGTGCATAAAGTCTTCCCATTTCGTAGGTTTATCCATGACATACATTCTTAGCATGTATTCTAAAATTTGATTGGTTTTCTCCATTTTCCCATCAATATGGGGATGATATGTAGTTCTAAAATTTAGTTGTGTTCCCATGCCTCCAAATAGGGCTTTCCAAAATTTAGAAGTGAATTTGGCATCCCTATCTGACACTATCATCTTTGGTACTCCATGTAGCCTGAAAATATCCCTCATGAAAATGTTGGCAATCTATGTTTTTCCATAAGTAGACTTCACAGGTATAAAATGTGTTGCTTTACTTAAGGTGGCCACCACCACCATAATGGAATCATGTTGTCATTTTGTCTTTGGAAATCCTGTAATAAAACCTAATGAAATCACTTCCCATTTCCATTCTGGAATGGGCAGTAGGTTCAACAATTCAGCAGAGTGTTGATGTTCCACATTTACCTGTTGGCATTCTAAACATTTTGATAAGTATTCTACCACCTCATTTTTCATGCATAACCAAACCAGTTCTTTTCTTAATGTTGTTATCATCTTTTGATATGTCGGATATTAGTTTGATATCTTTTTTTTAGAGCACTCACATTGGGAACATACAATCTATTTTTGTAGATTAGCAATTTCTTAGAGTTTTCAACAAATCCTGGAATTTCTATTTGCTACAATTTCTGTTGAATTTCCAGGTATTTGAAATATTTTGGTATTCAATTTTTAATATCCTCCAAAAAATGAGTGTTAATTTGCTAACAGATACCCCCATTAGAGTATGTGCATGTCTAATTAAGGCATCCACTATTTTATTTTCTTTGTCTTTAATGTGTTTGATATCAAACTCAAACTCACTAAGGAAAGCTAGCCATCTCACATGTCTAGCATTCAAATTTGGTTGGCTAAAAAAATATTGTAGGTTTATATGATCAGTTACCAAAGTAATTTTTTTTCCTAATAGGTTGTGTCTCCACATCTTTAGAGCATGTATTACAACAACCAGTTCTAAATCATACATTGCATAATTATTTCATGTGTTTCATCTTCCTAGACTCATAATCTACCACTAAATTTTCCTGAATCAAAACCCCCTCTAATTCTTCAATATAAGCGTTTGTCTAAATAATAAATTCTTTATTTTGGTGTACATATTTTAGAATAGGGACTGTGAGTAGTGTTTCAATTTGTCAAAAATGTCTTGACAATTGGTTGTCCACTCAAACATAGTTCCTTTCTTTTGTACGGATGTAATAGGGTAGGCTAGTTTAGATAAGCCTTCTATAAACCTTCGGTAATATCATGTGATTCCCATAAATGAGAAGAAAACCGACACATCCTTAGGTATGGGCCAATTTAAAATGGCCCTAACCTTATCAGGATCAACAAGTGGTCCCTCCTTTCAAATAATGTGACCCAAATACTGTAATAAGTCTTTATAAAACTCACATTTGTTAAATTTAGCATATAGTTGATGTTCTCTCAAAGTTTGTGGCACCAATTTAAAATGTTCCTTGTGTTCTTCTTCATTCTTGGAATATACTAGAATGTCATCTATAAATACTAGCACAAATTTATCAAGGTAATTATTTAGTACATTTTTGATTAAACACATAGAGGTTTCTAGTTCATTAGTAAGACCGAATGGCAACACTACAAATTCGTAGTGACCATATCTGGTCTAAAAAGTTGTCTTATGAATATCTTCATCTTTATTCTCAGTTGGTGACTCCCGATTCTTAGATCAACTTTTGAAAATATGATTTCTGCTCTCACTTGATCGAACAAATCATCAATATAGGGCAGCGGGTATTTATTTTTGATGGTTAACTTATTTAATTATTGATAATTGATACACATTCTAAATGTGTTGTCTTTTTTCTTGACCAATAACACAGGAGATCCCCACACTAAGACACTTGGTCTAATATAGTCTTTATCTAATAGTTCTTGTAACCGCATCTTCAATTCTAATAGCTCAGGTACACTCATTATATAAGGATCTCTAGACCCCAAGGTTGCACCTCGTACTAGATCTATGGAGAAACCTATATCTCTATGGGGAGGTAAGCCCAAAATTTCCTCAAGAAACACATTATGAGACTCCTTAATGATAAGCAAAGTCTCCAAAAAAAAATATCGATTGTTGTTCATTTGTTTCCACATGCACTGCATATATCTGACACCCTTTGCTTGCACCCCTTTTCAGTTGTAAAGCTGGAATTTTTCTAACTTATATTGGTTTTCTTAAGCCTCTAATTAACTAGTTTTGTCCATCTTGATTCACACCACTTACTATTTTTTCTAAAAAGTTTATAATAAAGCTTTGTTTCTCCAACCAGTCCACGACTATCAACACATCATAAGACTGTAAAGGGAGGATATTAAGATTTTCTTCGGTGGAACAACCATTTAAGTTAATATGACACTATCTTACTTCGCTAGTTACCCTTGTCTTTGTGTTGGTGGCTAATTATACTAACCTTGCATTCTTAAAATTTAGTTTAAATTTCTCTACAGTTTGAGGACCAAAGTAGTTTAAACTAGCCCCTAGGTCAATTAGAACATAAACAAATTGGTTTGAAATTATACCTTTTGTTTTGATAATAGAGGATTGGTGCTCCGCCTATTGATTTTCTAGTGCTGCACTTATTCTTGGAATTTTTCTGGCAATATCATTCACTGTAGGTTCTTCAAAAAAAACTCAAATGTTTTGAATAGATTTAGGGTTATGCAGACAATCCCTTAATAAATGAGATTCACTGCATCCCCAACTCTTCAACGATTCTATCTCCTTCATGTCACTACCCTTTTTATTATTGAACTCGATGGTTTTGGATTCAATTTGAGATGAGAGTAGTTGGTTTTAACTTCTCTTGCCAAAAATTTCATTGGTGGTCCCTTCCAAAGTTTTTTAGATAGGCATATTTCTGCCACTTAGACCCCAGTGTAGTTTTATTTTTGTCTTTTTTTTGCCAAGGTTTTGGAACTTCTCCCCTATTTTTAAATTGTTGATAACACAATCATGCCTTCCTTACGGCCTCATCCATTATGCTGGGATTGTCGAACTCAATCTTTTCTTTGTAAGGGGTAGGTAAGCAATTCACAAATCATTGTACCTTGGCTTTCTCTTCTTTGATATAGGGAACATATTGCAACAAATTGGTGAATTTAGCCACAAACTCATCGATAGTTAACTACCCCAAACTTAACTTATGAAATTCCTTAGCACAATCATCATGATATCGTTCATTCAAATACCAAAATTTAAATTTCTTCTAGAATTCCTCCCAAGAAACGGTATTTTCCCCCAATGTATACACACTTTTTTCCTCTTCCCAGCAGAGGGCAGCGATGTGTTGCAGCTGATAAATTTATAATATGGCCTTTAATTTACTTTCATACTCATAAACTTGAAAATATTTTTTCATGTTGAGAAACCATACTTCTACATCCTCCTCCTTCTCGCCATCAAACCTAGGGGGATTTATTTTCATAAATTCCCCTTGTACCTCTACTTTCTTCTTTCTCTTTTGTGTTTTTGGATAAGTTCTATCTGAATCACCTCCAGTTTTAGGACTATATTTTTATGTCAACTCCCATATCATCCCCTGTTTCTCCTCACTAGCCTTCAGTAATCATTCATTGCTACTCCTGAGATGAAGTAACTCTTGCTACAAAATTCTGATAATATCCATAAACTGATATGTTGGTGGGGTACTTCCATTTCCCAACTCAACATATAATTCTTCTCCTACTATTATAGCTGGATGGGGATCCTCTACCATTTTGTGGTAATCTAATTCACTAGAATACCTTTTTATTCAAACACAACTAGGTATTATTACTACATCACCTAATTTATTTTTCAAGTATGTACATTTGTAAGTATTATTGTGGTGGTTCCTTTAAGCCCCATTTTGAACCTAGGCTCTAATACCATATTTCATGACCCTCTTTTATATAAAAACAAATAAATAAATCTTCATTTTAATGTGTTTGTTTCCTATCCTCCTACCTCATGAGCTAGCTTTCTACCCACTTATAATTTTATGTTACCAAATTCCAAACTTTACATGGTGATTTATAGGTTCCAATGTCATATCGCTAAGGTTGGCTCATAACAAAACAATTTGAAATGTTTTCTATTTGATTTTTCCTAAGTCTTCTACCTGATAACATAGTAATATCATGATATTTTAATTCCTTGGGTGGCATCCACACTATATATTTCCTTAATAAGGCTTCTATATAAAATTTATGGTCAATTTTTTGGTGGCTTGGGAATGCTGACCTTCGTATTCGATTCAATGAAGGCCACAAATGCATATTCAAATGGTCATCACGTGATGGTCAATGCATAGATTGGTGTGAAAGGTGGAGATTGATTTTTCTAATACAAGGTTGGAAACCCATCTCCTGACCCTAACCTTACCAATCTACAGAGCCTCCTAACTCATTTTCTCTTGTCGAGATTTTGGAATGGTGTCAAGATGGTTGATCCTCGCCTTGAGATCTTTGCTTACATTGACATCTAGGTTTGGCAATAGATTACATGGTCGTTAAGGTTTAATGAAATGTTCGGTGGCAGAGGCACTACTTCCCTCCTCACCAATTATTGGTAATATTATCCATCCTTTCACTATGATTCCTTTATTTTTTAGCCTCAAATCTTTGAGTTACTGGTATTAAGTCTTGATTTTCTAATTTTTTATTTGGGTTCCAAACTAATTCTAGAATTATGGCTTTAGCCAAACTCTAGCGCCCTCGTAGAGTAGGAATTACCTTCTAGTGTTACTACGCAGTCACATTTTTTTTTCCAGGTAACATGTTTTCCTTTATATTCCTGTGCGAATAAAAGTATACCATTTCTTTTCTCCTATATTTTGTATTATGTTGGGCATTTGGTTGCGATTCCATCCTTTCTCATTCACTCATTGTATCATTTTAGAATCCATAGAACTCTTATTTGTATATGTATAATTTGATTTGACTCTTGCTGGAGCAATGTGCCTTCCCACAAGGATACATAGGTATTAGTCTTAAGGGTTTTCATTTTTTCCCCTGCTTCATTTTCTGGGTCCTTAAAAGTCTCGCTGGGTGTATATATCTTCATGATCATCCTAGACACTAATTAAACCAGGGTTTATGATGCAAGAGGATAACATGGGTTGACTTGTGGCTATAGGTAATTGTGCATTGGTTTTTTATATGTAGTTTTTCATTATGGTGTTATAATTTATCCCTAGATTTTGGACTTATAACATGTTTTTTCTTGCCTATTTCATTTTCGTGCTTACAGGTAAGAGTGTTGTGCGTAGACTTATTTATAGTGTTTTACCTGGCCAAGACATCTCCTATCACTAATTCCACTCTCTATATTTCTATGTTGGTCTCCATTAGGCTGCTCATGGACCTACTACTATCATCTATGAAATGGGTGGTGTTTGGTTCTAGTTGTGTTAGTGGTTGTTGCTTCATCATCCTACAATGGAACATTCTTTAATGTTGAAGTAATACTCCTTCCATGGTGTTTTTTTGATAAATGTCTTTGGCCCGGAGTGAACAATGTATATATGTATAATTTTTTTTTAGACCTATGGATCATAATATACTTCTATGGTCGCAGTGAAATGTAACTTATTTTATGTTATGGTTTGTTTTCGTTAATGTACACAACTAGTTGTTTAACATTTTAATGGTTGTGTAAATCACCTTTCCTGTGATATATTGGTTTCCATAAATATTAATGGTTTATTTTTTCCCTGAAGCATTACATATGCATTTGTCGAAAGAGTTATCTTTGCGGTCCACGTAGTTCCTCTGTATAACATGTTCCTACCTACCCTTTATCCCTATTATTCTCATGCTATTTAATGGATGAGTATTTCGAGGATACAATTTTTATGGTTGTTTGATTAATTTTTATTTCTCTCATCAATCCATATAAATCTAAATCAAGGGGTGCGCCTATATCGGTAATTTCACCAGACTTGATCATAATAGAAAGTCTCAGATAAATAGGGTTCTGAGGCAGCATGCTCTGTCATTATTTTATGCATTACATAATCCAGCGAGAGTCGATACTAGTATCGTTACTAATCACACCCCTTCTAGTAGAAATATTCTATCAAACTGTGTGGAATTTACCATGGTTATTTCCTACTTGTCCTCTATAGGTTCAGAAGGTTGAATAGGTACTACCTATGTAGTTTTGGCTTTCCAACTCCTCGATAATTGTGGCAATATTGACCACTATATCATACTCCATTATTCACACTTAATCATTTCTACCTTTTAATCTAATAGTAATGTCTTTTCTTAACACCCTCCTTGTTGAATTTCTATCAGTGTACCACTTCAGATTCGCATCTATTGGTGTCAATGAAGGTATATAGATGTATATCAAAAGAATATCTTTTATGATCTAGTATTATGTTTATAATCACAGAACAAGTTATTAAGGATGATCGTACACCATTACATCGGAATAGGTTTAACTTACAACGGTTGTAAAATCAAAAAGTATATATATATATATATATATATATATATATATTTCTCTCCATGGTAACCACTAACTATATGTTGAAAAAAGCATTATGATGATACAGTCTTGTGGTGCACATGGTTTTTTCTTCTTTTTATCGAAATGATTTTTATATTAGTCACTATCATATATGGAACGTATTAATAGTTGCTACATATGTGTTATAACTCTATGTTATTCCTGTTCTGTCTACCATTTTCACTGAGGGAACTCATTCACTCTTTGTTGTCCTAATTTCTGTTAGATTTTATTTATTTTAACTTAACGTTCTTGTACGCTTCCTTCACTTAAGAGGAAATCTCAGTAGGGAGTGTATTAGTAAGAATAAAATTCCATTCACCTCCCAACCTATCTACTTTTCCCCTACCACATATAATATAGGAATTTATAACAGATTCAGCTATCAATGCCTAAGGGAAAACAATATTGACTGATCTTAACTCATCTTATCAGATTATATGAGAAAAATACCAAATATAACCAATATAATAAAATATATGCATAAGATACTTTCATACACTCATTGTAACAATTGAATACACACAATTTCATTAACCAACGAATCTTAGTAGAACGAGATTAAAAAAAATGAATGTAAACAAAATCCTAACCATGAATGTTGTTGTAATAACACTTGGGGAAACACTCTTCCTCCAGACCATGAACTAGATCCACGAGTTCCCCCTGAGCTGAGACCTGCTTGCCTCCTGGAACCAACAACTCCTTTGATTCTGAGATCATGTATATTTTATATATTTTCTTCCCTTAGCATATTTTTCTTAGCGGTGTCCTGCTTTGTTGGGTCTGTGAACCCATTTTCCTAGGATTTCTTTCCTTCTTTCCTTTTTTTGAAAAAGGTGTTTTCTTTTCTTTTAGAGCCCGCCTTTCTCTCTTGCAAAGCTTTATTCCACCCATTCTTAACATCTTTCTCCATCTAAGTGATTTAATAAATCCTTCTCTCCCATCTCATTAAATCTTATATATTTTCATTTTTAGGGAAGATTTACTTTTCTCTCATCCATCAATGATGGTTTCCAAATTATTGCAAGAATCTCTTTGCTCTATTGTTTATTTCACAAGTGCTTTCCAATTTTTCATTTATTAATAAAATTGTATTCATTACATCATAGTAAATTTGCTGTTCACATTCAGTTCAACCCAACAAAGCTTTTCATCCATAAACTCTAAAACATAGTTTAGTCTAAATATAACAATACAATAACATAAGCAGAGAGGGGTATTACATTTATGTGTATGCATGTTTTTCATGTCTTGTCTTCAATATGTATTTAACTCATAGTTTCCACTTGTTATAACTCATATACTCACAAAACTCATTATTTATGTTTTGATACTTAATTGTAAGAATGATGTTTTATCTTCTTGATCTTATAGCCTTGAAGAACAAGAAAACATAGAAAAACAACCAGAAACACCACTTGCAACAAAATCAAAGAGGTAAGTGCATTTGAAACAAACTGTTATAGACTTTATTATCACATGTAATTTATATTCATCAACATTGTGTCTTATTTCTAACCTTTTCCTTTATCACACCATCATCGTCCATACATAGATTGAAAGCACCATCCCTAGTTCCAATTTCAATTGAAGAATTAAACATTCATAAAGTTCGAAATTTGTTCAATGGAGATTTCATCGTTATTTATAATACATATGTGGATTAAATTCACAAAAAATGACAAATACTATGTGTATATTTGATAGATTCTGAAGGAATCATGACAATCACATTAACTGTGCCAATTGATCTCATTGAAGAGCATCAATAAAAAAATTCACCAAGAAAATGAATACCAGTTACAAATTTCCAAATTCCGCCTAAACCAAACTATGGCTGTGGTGATTATGACTGGATTTGCTAGTTCAATCATGTACTGTAAAGAACATACCACTAGTTTACAAAGACTAAAAATTCATTCCAAATTCCAAATACATTCTAAGGTTCAAGAAGTGGAAGATCACATCGAGCATCAATAACAAGTTCTCCAACTATTAAATAATAACCTAACTTTGGAAAATAATCGAATGAAACAACAGGAAGAACAGTGTCACAATCAAGTAATTTTTGATGTGGGTGATTGCTTATTTTTATGACTACAACCATACAAACAAATGGCCCTCAAGCATTCTAAAAAGGATAATAACTTATCACCCCAGTACTATGGCCCTTACAAGTTGTTGCAACATATTGGTACTTTGGCATACAAATTGGAGCTACCCACATCTTCGTGAGTACACCAAGTTTTCCATGTTTCACGGTTAAATAAGGTTATAAGTGATAAGCTTCTAGTTCAAACTATATTGCTAGAACTTGATGAGGAAGGAAAATCATATTGGAACCTAAGGCAATCACCAAAAGAAGAATTCAGCAGCTACAAACTAGATCAATTTTAGAGTATCTAATTAAGTGGAAAAACTTACCTATTTAATACTTTGCATGGGAGGATGAGTATTTTACTTAGAAGCATCCATAACTACATGAGCATTGAGGACAACAGTTTTTTGAAGGGCATGGGCATGTTAGGCCGCTATAGTACTAGTGGAGCCCCCATATTGTTATTGTTGTGCCCCATAAAAACCCACTATTTTTTTTCCTTACATTATTATTGTTATGCAAGCTCTAATTATATTTTAAGCCCTTAGACTCCTATATATACCAAGGACGTATTTTCATCTGAATCATACAAGAATTTTTCATTTATGTGATGTAAAAAGATGTTCTCCCCTTGAAGAGGCCTATTTCTAAGTCATGGTGTATCTTTCCTTATGTTTTGGGATTTTGTTACATAACAGAGAAAGTACAGAATTGTATCCAATTGGAACAATTGTTGCAGTTGTCAGAGTTGCTCGGAAAATTGGCTCAGAATACAACTACAAATTAAAGGTGGAATTTTTTTATGAAAATAGAGCAATTGTAAGATCCATTAGTTTGCATTATTTTTTTTGTTACTAAAGTCATTGTGAATTTCATTGTTGTTTCAAATAGATAAAAACATAATTTTTTTGTCTTATATCACAACAATGGCTATTTGAAACGTTCGCACCAATCTACAATCAAATTGGACAAGAACTGTAAAAAGGACACTTTCCAATCATGTTATTCAAAAACATAACAAGCAGGAAAGATATAAAAGAGAGAACTTTTCAAACAGCACAATCAACATTCATAAAAAAAATGAATTCAATAGTAGTATAAGATCTAAGAAAATTGATCCCTCCAACCATTTCTCTAAGTACATATCTCCTAATACTTTTACTTTTCTATATGCAATTGCCTTTCCATTTATGTGCATGTTCATAGATACTACTTATCCTCCTTTCTACAAGAGATAGAAGGACATTCATAGCTACCAACATATAATCTATGTCTTTTGAACCTCTTTGTGTTGAACACAATTTTCCAATATTGTCCTCTAGAATGATAGAGGAAACAATGAGTGACTGTCTAAAATACAAACAGAAATGGTTTTCTTTCTATTCACATTGTCTTCAATAGCTCCCAAGCTAGCAAAAGTGTATTTTGAATATTATGTTTAAAAAAACCAAACAACCATTTATATACTACGAGATTTCCAAATACATGGTACATTTACAATCAATGAAGACAATGAAATCCAACATGTTCATGTATAAATGGAAATACAACCAAATCTAGGTATTTTTCTAATTAATCTTCATGTTTCAATTATAAAGCACATACATATGATTTAAATTGTCTTCCCCGAAATAATCACTTTGTACTATTTTTTCTCTTCTCTTTCCATCTCTAGCACATCTGTATCGATTGACAACAAAAAGAAAACATTGTAATACACATATCAAACCAAGGATTTTTTGAATTTTTGTATCAAGTTATATTGATTCTCGTCTTCTCCTTCCAGCTCCAACACATCTTCATAAAATGCTTACAAGAAGAAAGCATTGATATACAAATATCAAAGAAAATATTTTTGAAATTTTCTATAAAAAAAACTCACACTCAACTATTATGGAATTGGATGCAACAACTGCTATACTGAAATTAAATCTTACCATCAGAGGATAACATTATTGAATATAAATCTTTTGTTGCTCACTTTGAAGCAAATACATGGGCTTCTTTCCTTCTTAATATTTATGAAAGGTGGATTACTTTAAAAACGGTTTTATCTACTCTGGTTTTCTTTTTTGCGCGGCTAAATTCAAAGAATGATTAGCTCCATTTTTAAATGTTTTCCATTATATATTCACAATGAATGTATCTCTTTCTCCTCTCAACACTCTTTAAATATGATATGATTCTGTGGATTCTATAATTACGTTTGACATGATGTTTCTCTCTCTTTCTTTCCTTTTTATCGTCGTCTATTTGTTATGAGCTTCGTATCTCAAATTCAATTTAGACAGGAATGTTTATAGGTGTTTTGGATCTTCATTTATCAATTCTCTTGAGAGATTTTTAATGTAATGATTATTTAGTTAGGAATATTTATAGGTGTTTTGGATCTTCATTTATCAATTCTCTTGAGAGATTTTTAATGTAATGATTATTTAGTTGAATGTATTTATTGTGCTAGTTTAGACTCAATAATTTAGTAATTTACTTCTCTACTCTCTGTTATATAGTAATGTTAACTTTAATTTCTATAGTTCCTATAGAGAGATAATTTGTCATATCATAGTATGAGCACAACTTTTTTATTCAACTTTGTTAAAATTAAATTATTAAATAAGTTAATATATAATATATATATATAAATGATGTATATATTTATATATATAATTAAATTAATTAAATTAAAATATTATTTAAACAATTTTTATATATATATATAGATATATTAAATAATTTTTTCGTTTAAGATGTAATTGTATTTTAATATAAAGTGGAAAAAAATTTCAATTGGAAGACACATTTTACAACCACATTTACAAAGCATCGTAACTAATTCTTTAAATATATAGTAACAATGATCATATAGATTCACTATTTTTCTACTAAGTGGGGACAAGCTACTATGTAGCACTTGTCACTTATCAGACATAATTTTATTGAATTTATATCAATATGTTTTATTTTTAAATTTCTATTTATGTTTTTTTTTCAATTATACATGTAATTTTTTTTAATTATAAATTTAAATTTTAATAAGTTTTGTTTTTATTATTGAAATTATAAACTTATAAATGAGTTTTGCTACAATATTATGGGTTAATATTATGGCTTATCAATATCATATGACACTTATTTCATATGATATTTTTTTTTAATTCATTAATTAACTTAAAACCAGCCTAGATCCATCTTAACCTAGGATCTATCCAACGTTGAGAGGGATCAAATCTCTTGAGGTGCAACCTCGTTTTTTTAGTGCTAACCTTGAGGAAAGGTTTTCATCACGAGAGATTTGATCCCTCTCGGCACTTGATAGATTCGTGGTTAAGATGGATTTATGTTGGCTTCAGCCATGTGCGGTCATACAAAATTTGTTGAACATCTAATTATTTTGAGCTTTTTTAATATGCTAAATATGTCTAAGATTAATTTGGTCAATTTAATTTTAAATTTTCTTAGTTTTCTAATTTTTTTGATATGAGAGAGACTATTATTAACTTGAATGATGAAATAAAAATTTGAAGTGCAAAGTGAAGAAAGTGCATCACTACTTTTGAGACAAATTTTAACCTTTGATATATGAATACTACTAAGAAAATTCTAAAATATTTTGTGCAAAATCCTTACCATCGACCTAATAATTATTTCTAATTAAATTAAAATTTTCAAAACCCTATTCCGAAATAGACACGACGTAATTATCAAAAAAAAATTAACCAAACTTATGCAACTTTCCCAATTAGCACAATTTCCCCCAATTGTCCCAACTAGATCATTTTTTATAACACCCTCACTAACTCGAATAATTTACATTGTTTCCTGGATAATCCAGTTATCCTAATTTGACCTAGTTATCCCAATTTGTCCAATTATCCCAAATTTTCCTAGTTACACTAGTTTAAAAAGTTATTTCTTGTTTACCTAGGCACTATCAATTAACTATAAGTTTCCTAATTTCTTAACTGAACCCCATTATCCCCAATTATAATTCCCTAACTAAACTCAATGGCCCTAAGAATCCCAATTACTCAAATAGAATCATTAGATATAATTTCCCCAATTAAATTATTTTTCCAATTATTTGCATCATCTCTCTTTTTAGCTAAATTATGCTACTTGACCCAATTAGCTCTCACATGGCCATTTTTTTTTATATTTTTCACATTTTTTTTCCAACATTCCCATTATTTACCCAAATTTCCCAAATTTTCTTGTTTTTCTTAAAATCTATTTACTATCTACTAGCAATGACATTCTATTCATAGAATATGTGCTCTATTAGGGTGGACATGATTGATATCATGTCAGATATTGATCAAAAGTACAAAAGTATATATTTGTGAAAAAAAGAGAAATAGTAGCAATGGCAAGTTTTAAATAAAAGAGAAAATAAAAAATGAGAGTAGATCAAGGAAACAAATAGATACAAATACACATTCTAATTATGAGATCAATAAAGCAACCAAAATTGTGACATTGCAATGAATGCCATAAATACATATTTATAACACTTTTAGGAGAGAAAAACAATGTATATCAAGTGTGATTCCTCAATACATACACATGAAAGAAAAATTAAAGTCCCACTTGGTTTAACTATCCCAAAAATAGAATTAAAGATATAATATTGTAGACTATAGATAAAATTAGAGATATAATATTGTAGACTATAGATAGGAACAACGACAAATAAGTAACACAAACTACAAAAATATGTCTGAAGTTTAGTGGATAAGGCTTATCCAAGAATAAAAAGCTATGGATCAGGTGAATTGCAAAAATAATAATAAGTCCATTAAAATAATTACTCACCTTTTTAGTAGGAAAATGATACATATATGAGAAAAATTATATATATATATATATATAGATATATAGATATATATATATATATATATAAAATGATATATATGAAAATTAAAATTAATGGATAAAACCATGCCATTGTACAATAATACCGTATCATTGGCACATATTCTTTCCCAAACTTCGTGACTTCGTGACAAGGTGCACCGCCGATGACTTCGTGATGATGGCCCCGCACACGACAGAGCACTCCAAAAGCACTCCCGGGTATCAGCAACAGCACATATGGAAAAGACAAGTTGGGGTATCAGCAATAGGTTATATGCACATAGGTATCTTTTAGTTTAACGAACGATTTGAGGTTAGCAGTCTCATCAATCAATCTTCCCTGTCTTCTGTTACAGCCACTCTCATACCTTCGAATTCTCTCAATCTCATACTCCGGTGCACCCCCGATGATGGCCCCGCACACAACGGAGCACTCCAAAAGCACTCCCAGGCATCAGCAACAGCACATATGGAAAAGGCAGTTGGGGTATCAGCAGCAGGTTATATGCACATAGGTATCTTTTAGTTTAACAAATGATTTGAGGGTAGCAGTCTCATCAATCAATCTTCCCTGTCTCCTGTTACAGCGACTCTCAGTTTGGAATCAAGCGAGATGTCGAGAGCGAGAAAGTCGGATCAGTTTGGAATGGAGCCACAACTGGAGTGTCATTATCGTAGAATTTGGATTTTTTTTTTTATAAATATGACAAATAAGATCGGAATATTGAGTTTGGAATGGAGCGTGGAGGTCATTATCTTAGATTTTGGAATATTTTTAAAATATGAAGGATTGGGACAAATTTCACTGTTTCAGTGGTTGATTTGGACAAATTTCACTGTTTCAGTGATTGATATTTTCAAAAATTTGAGTATTGGGTTATGTTTAGCACAATTCGAGTATATGTAATTCATCCGATTAAAATTTTAATCAAAAAATTATAATGTACATAAATATTTTTCTTTTTATTTTCGTATAGATATATTTTTAATAAGTATTAGTTCTTAAAAGTATATATAAGAAATATATCAACTAATTCATATGCTATTAAGTTTTAATTAACAAGAAACCAAAATATGAACTAATATGTTTATTAACATGTTGAAATATTATTAATTTTTTAGATATATGTAAATTAAATTATTTCAACAAATTTTAACTAAAAATAAGTAAGTAAAAATGTAAATATCATAATTACTAGTGAATAGAATATTAAAAATTAACGTAAACAAAAATGGCAAGTGAAAAGTCATATATCATAAACTTTATGGCAAAAGAAAATGGCAAGTCAAGACTCAAATATCATAATCACTCATGAAACAAATTAGTTTTGCATTATTAATATCATCTTTCATGAAGTCCCCTAGCCACCAATACAAAGAAGAACTCTCATATGTTTTGTAAAGTAACTTGGTTTTTTTCATAAAAAGATGGTCCAAAACCCAAGTTAACATAAAACTTCATGCATAAGTTGTAACACATTCAAATATCTAAAGGGGAAAGACATAACTATTGTTGCACAATTGTTTTGTTTTATTGGGAGACATCCATACCTCAACTTAAAAAATACTTTCCTATGGTCTTCCTTATATCCATCTATGAACATAGTTCGGTTTCCACTAGACAATATATTGATGAAACCAATAACATTCAAAGTCAAGCTAAGAACTATTGAACCGTTCTCTAAAACATCTCAATATTTTTTCGACTTCACTATGGTTCTCATTGACGAAGAGCTTCTCACTTGCGTTGTCGTTGTCATTTCTAAAGGGGCTCCCGAGTACACAGCTAAGGTGGACATGCAGTGCCATTGCTCTTTTTAATGTGCTCTTACAACTACTAAAAAAGTCTTCTAGAATCCCTTATAATTGGAGATCAAAGAAAACCCTTGTTTTCAAGAATCACTTATGAGCAATACTCATCCATCCCATATATGAATCAATGAACTCTCTCTATTTAATAACCTCCTCAATACTATATTTTGGGAATCATCATGTGTGGAGCCTTCACCCAACCCACATATCAATTGAAGAGATCTCTCAATTTGATAACCTCCTCCCAAAGAAATTTCTCATTCTATATGTGCATGATAACTCTTGAACACACTAATAATTACCTACACACAAAAGTATAACATGAACAAGAACTCAATTTCAAGATGATTAATATCCTTGGTGGAACTACCACCTACTTTTCCATAATACGCATTGTTGTAGTTCATGTCCATAAACAAAATGAAGTCCTCTTAAATCAATAAGTTGATAAAAAACATTAAAATTTGAAATTTAAAAAATTTTCCGAAAAACAAATGACAACTCTAGACACATGTTAAACATTGACAACCAAAGCCTAGAAGCACTAAGCATATCACTTGCACGATATATAAATTAATAAAACTACAAAACATCACTAACCATTTTTTTTTTCTTTCCATGAAAGGTGCTCAACAAAATGCTAAAGTTTAAATTTATCTAAAAAAAAAAAAAAAAAACCTTATTTAGATACAAATAGTAGAGAAAAATGCTTTTGCGAAAGATACAAGAAAAAAATATGAGGAAAACAAATGAAAGATACTAAATGGTTTGTTTGAGTTGTTTTCTTCATTTCAAGATCTCTGGTAACATTGATATTCAAGGACTTGTGTCATTGTTTTGGCTAAGGATCTATAAGGAATTACGGTATTGAACTTCAAGATAGATTTCTATTATGAAACATTTTTAATTTTCCTAATAGATATTGAAATATTCTTCAAGCTAACATCCCATTGTACCTCCATCACAAAATGGCATTATTTTGAAGTTAATGAATCATCAGAGAAACCCTTAACTCATATTTACCATTTACACAAGTAACTCATATTTACCATTAACACAAGTACAACACTGAGCCAAAGAGTACGAGGAAATTATTGTAAACATAAATATAGAACAAGGCACCTTTAGTTATTTCAGAAAAGTTAAAATATATGGAAGGTTTCAAACATTATCCCTAATCACTTTTCATTGTTATCATTTTTTAGATCTTTATAAAATCCTATAAAAATAGAGCCATGATTTTTATATGGAACAAAGCACCTTTAGTTATTTCAAAAAAGTTAAAATATATGGAAGATTTCAAATATTATCCCTAATCACTTTTCATTGTTATCATTTTTTAGATCTTTATAAAATCCTATAAAAATAGAGCCATGATTTTTATATTTTTTATTTCTATGATTTCTTGAAAATACACATATTTTTATATTTTTGAATCAAGTGGTTGATATACCCATATGTAACTACAAAGACAGAGGGACTGTATTGCACATGCTTAAAAATACTCTCCATATACTACTCATTGATGATGTCTACAATTTTAATGCCATGAAAAACCCACAATTTTGGTGGTGATTAGCATTGAATTGTAGATGTTGATTGTTTCTCATTGCACCTAGAGGTGCTCTACAACTCAATATGGGGTTGGTAATGATGTCTAGAATTCAAATGCCATGAAAAACTCACAACTTTGGTGGTGATTAGCATTGAATTGTAGACGTTAATTGTTTCTCATTGCACCTAGAGGCACTCTATAACCCGATATGGGGTAGATGTAGTTAACATGTAACATTTAACATAAACATTTAAAATTTATATGTCAATTCAATTAAAAAAAAACATTAAAAGTAATAAACAAACTGTTAAAACTAATAAATAAAAAGTTAAAAGTAGTATAAATTCATAAACATTTAAATGTTGGCTCAATTAATAATAAAAATTTAAAGCTAAAGTCATTTTTTTATACTTTGATTTTGTTATTGTTAATAGGCTTTGTTACAATACCATAGGCCAATACCATGGCTTATCAATACCACGTGCTCAAAAATCATAATTTGTTTCACAATAAAAATATTTTATAATCTTACATGATTCTTAACCATGGATATTCACCCCCACTTTACTGTGGATATTATTAACATGTAAATAGGCTTTGTTACAATACCAAGGGCTAATAACATGGTTTATTGATACCACATGCCAAAAAAACATAACTTGTTTCACAATCAAAATATTTTAGTTTAATTCAATCTTATAGATTTTTTTAAATTAAATTTAGGAGGAAGGTTATAATTACTTTTGAGATATATCTAATCCCTCTATCCTCATGAATACTAAAAAGATTCTTGTAGAAATTAAATCAAGGTTTTAATCAAATAAAAATTGAGAGAAAATGTATATATAAAGATGTGAAATTTATATGATATAAATAATATTATTAAGAATCATCATAGATCCATCTTAAGTAAGGATCCAAGCAATGGGAGAAATCATATGTCCTAACAAAAATAGAAGAAATATAATGCATGATTTTTTAAAGTTTTTCATTATTGTATTTTCTTTGACATGATTGATCCAAAATATAGGTTTAATGTTCTTACAACCAATTGAGTTTTTTAATTTACATACTTTCTTAAACAAATATAATGGGATCAAATTTAAGAGAGAGAGGGGGAGAGGGGGAGGGAGATAGCGACAAAGTTGGAGGGTGAAGAGAGAGAGAGAGTGATGGGGGAAAGAAAGAGAGGGAGGTGGGAGAGAGAGAGGAGGCGAGAGAGGGAAGGAGATAGGGAGAGAGAGATCGAGTTGGAGGAGGGGAGAGAGGGAGGAAGGAACAAAGACATAGAGAGATAGAGGTGGAGACAGAGGGAGTGACAAGGGAAGGATGGGAAGAGAGTGAGTGAGAGAGGAGAGGAGGGAAGAGACAGAAGAGGAGAGGAATGATAGATAGAGAATGGAAAAAGAGATAGAAGGAGACACAAGTATGGGGGGGAGAGAGATAATGAGAGAGGGAGTTAGATAGTGACAAAGTTAGAGGGAAGAGAGAGAGAGAGAGATAGGGGGTATAAAAAGGGATGTGGGAGAGAATGACAGAGAGAGGAAGGAGGAGAGAGAGGAGAAGAGAGAGAGGATTGGCTACAAGAAGAAGGCATTGTAATGCACAATTCAAATCAAGGATTTTTTGAATTTTTGTATCAAGTTGTATTGATTTTCGTCTTTTCTTTCCAACTCCAACACATCTGCATAAATTTCCTACAAAAAGAAAACATTGAAATGCAAATATCAAAGAAACGTTTTGTTGAAATTTTTTATAAAATAAACTCACACTCAACTATTATGGAATTGGATGTAACAACTACTATACTTAAATTAAATCTTACCATCATACATTAGGATAACATTATTGAATAAAAATATTGTGTTGCTTACTTTGAAGCAAATACATGGGCTTCTTTCCTTCTTGATATTTATGAAAGATGGACGACTTTAAAAAGGGTTTTCTCTTCTCTGTTATTTTTTTTCTAAATTCAAAGAATGATTTATCTCCATATTTAAAGGTTTTCCATTACTATATTCACAATGCATGTATCTCTTTCTCCACTCAACACTCCTTAAATATGATATTGTATTGTGCCATGTTTATGTGGATTCTGTAATTACGTTTGACTTGATGTTTCTTTCTCTTTCTTTCTTTCTTTTTTATCATCATGTATTTTTTATGAGCTTCCTATCTTACATTACATTCAGACAAGAATTTTTATATGTGTTTTTGATCTTCATTTATCAATTTTCTGAAGAGGTTTTAAATGTAATGATTATTTAGTTGAATGTATTTACTGTGCTAGTTTAGTCTTAATAATTCAATAATTTACTTCTTTACTCTTTTGTTACACAGTAATCTTACCTCTAATTTATAGAGAGATAATTTTGCATATCACGCACAATTTTTTTATTCAACTTTGTTATTAAATGGTTTAATATATAATATATGCATAAAAGTGTTGTATATATTTATATATATAATTAAATTAAATTAGTATTCAAACAAGTATATAATTTTATATATAATATTTATTTTTACTTAAGATGTAATTACATATGGCTATATATATATATATATATATTAAAATAAAGTGGAAGAAACTTTCCATGGGAAGACACATTTTACATCTACATTTACAAAGCATAGTAACTAATTCTTTAAATATATAACAATAATGATTAAATAAGCTCATTATTTTTTTACTAAGTGGGGATAAGCTACTATGTAGCACTTGTCATTTATGAGACATATGTTTATTGAATTTATATTAATATGTTTTATTTTTAAAGTTTTTTCCAATTATACATGTAATTTTTTTAATTATAAATTTAAGTTTTAATAAGTTTTGTTTTTATTATTGATATTATAAACTTATAAATGCATTTTGTTACAATATTATGGGTTAATATTATGGCTTCTCAATATCATATGACACTCATTTCATTGACATTTTTTTTCTAATTCATTAATTGAATTAAAAGTAAAGAAAGTGCATCCCTACTTTTGAGACAAATCTCAAACTTTGATCTATGACTACTACTAAGAATATTCTAAAATATTATGTGCAAAATCTCTACCATCCACCTAATAATTATTTCTAATTAAATTGAAATTTTCAAGCCCTATTCCAAAATAGATGCAGTGTAATTACAAAAAAAAATTAGTCAAACTTATGCAACTTTCCCAATTAGCACAATTTTCCCCAATTACCCCAACTACGTCATTTTTTATGAATTGCTTCATTTAAAGAGAGTCCTCCAAATTTTTACAATTAACATAGCCTTTCAATTATTCAAATTAATATAGACACCCTAATTAACATTGTTTCCTTGATAATCCAACTATCCCAAATTTTCCTAGTTACCCTAGTTTAAAAGTTATTCCTTGTCTACCTAACCACTATCAATTAACTCTAATTTTCCAAATTTCCTAACTAAACCCAATCATCCCCAATCATAATTCTATAACTAAAATCAATGTCCCTAATTATCTCAATTACTCAAATAGAATCATTGGACATAATACACCAAGTAACATAATTAAAATATTTTTCCAGTTATTTGCACTTTGTCTCTTTTTAGCTCAATTATTCTACTTGACTCCAATTAGCTCTCACATGCCCATTTTTTTTAGATTTTTTTTTCCAACATTCCCATTATTTGCCCAAAGTTCCCAAATTTTCTTTTTTTCTTAAAATCTATTTACTATCCACTAACAATGACATTCTATGTGTAGAATATGTGCTCTATTAGGGTGGACATGTTAGATATCATGTTAGATTTTGATAAAAAGTACGAAAGAATATATTTGTGAAAAAATAGAAAGACTAACAATGGCAAGCTTGAGATAAAAAACAAGGAACAAAAACTGAGAGAACACCCTCTAGATCAAAGAGATAAATAGAAACAAATATATTAATTCTAATTATGAGGCCAAAAGACCAGCAGAAATTGTGGCATTGCAATCAATGCCATGAATACATATTTATAACACTCTTTAGGAGAAAAAAACAATGTATATCAAGTGTGATTCCTCAATACATGCACATAAAAGAAAGAATAAATTCACACTTGCTTTAACTGGCCCAAAAATAAAATTAGAGATATAATATTGTAAACTATAAATAGGAACAACCACAAATAAGTGATACAAACTACAAAAATATCTCTGAATTTTAGTGGATAAGGCCTATCGAAGAATAAAAATCTATTCATCAGGTGAATTCCAAAAATATAATAAGTCCATTAAAATAATTACTCACCATTTTAGGAGGAAAATGATACGTAGATGAGAAAAATGATACTAGCAATTGCACCATATGTTGCAAAGGAAACACCATAAGGCAGTAGTGTAGGAAAAAGTAGCATAGAAATGTTGAAATATGACAACAAATTATGTAATTATGAGTAAAATATTTATTAGTTATTGCGAGTTAGTTTTATAACGAATAGTAGTTATGTAACGGAGGAGAGGCTCTTATAAAACTGGTGAATGCCCGACATAATGTAATTATGGAGAATCATTCTTGATTAAATAAAAATCCAACCCCTTGTCCCATGGATGTTTCCTTAACACACTGTCAAGGTTTTACCATGTAAAATATTTTGTTTACTTGTGTGTGTGTGTATTTCAGCTTCCCTTTTAACTTCTTTACATTTCTTTCTTGCTTGATAAATTGTTGATTTCAACAAATGGTATCAGAGCTATGAGAGAAATCTTTTGAGTGAGCAGTGATTTGAGAAAGCTATTACATCATAACCATGAGACAAATGTGATGGATAAAGACATTGTCGTCGTCCAAATGAACAATAGAAGCCCTCAACATGTAAAGAAAAAAGAGCATATGTGTTTGCAAGGAGGAGGAGTCGTGGAACGAACATCCATAACCATCATTTTTTTGTCTTCCCTATGTCGCCAGCCCTCTGTGTGTAAAGAAAAAGAGTCCAAATAGAAGAGTCGTTGTGATTACAAGGAGGAGGAGACGTGGAATGAAAATCCAGAACCCTCGTTTCATAAGAAGGAGGAGCCTTGGAAACCATTGTTTGCAAGAAGGAGGAGTCATGGAATTCTGGGGAGTTACACCATCGATCCTGCCACTATTAAAAAGAAAGGAGGACCCAGAACTGTAAAGTCCGGGTATTTATAATTTGAGTTCTATTGAGCATATGGTTTGAAGTATTTTTTGAATTTCTATATATTTGAAGCAATCTCAGGGTTTGAAGTATTTTTTGAAGAAAAAAAAAATCTCTATATTTGAGGCAATCTCAAGAAGCAATCTTAGGGTTTGAAGGTTTTTTTTTTTACAATTTTTTTTTGTATATTTGAAGCAATATCAAGAAGCAATCTCAGGGTTTGAAGTATTTTTCGAAAAACAAAATTATGTATATTTGGGGCAATCTCAAGAAATATTTTTTAAGAATATGTGAAGTAAGTTAAAAGAAATTTTGGAAATTAAATCAAGAAAAGGGCTAGAATCAGGTTTTTGTAGAAAATCAGATAGAAACCCTAGTTGAAAGCAAATTGTGGAGGAAAATAAAATTCAGAAATAAACCAACCCTAGAAGAAAATTTTAGAACGTTATAGAAAGAAATGGATAAAATGACAAATGTAAAGTTCGAGGTGGAGAAATTCATTAGCAAGAATAACTTTGCTTTATGGAAACTGAAAGTTAGGTATTTGCTTGTGCAACAAGGGTTGCACAAAGCATTGGACTGGGTGAAGAAGAAACCTTCTATCATGATAGATTCGGACTAGGAGGACTTGGATGCCCGAGTTCTCAATACCATTAGGTTATGCCTAGCGGATCAACTTATCTTCAATATAGTTGTAAAAACTTCAGCAGCAGGTTAGTGGGGAAAACTGGAAACGTTATATATGACCAAATCTTTAACCAACAGAATTTATCTAAAATACAATTGTACAGTCTAAGGATGAAGGAGGGTACAAAAATTGCATAACATCTAAATGTTTTTAATACACTTATTTGTCAATTGTCGGATATGGAAGTTAAATTTCAGGAAGAAGACAGAGCTATCACCTTACTGTGTTCCCTACATGAGTCATGGGACCACTTTGTTACCTCTATCAGTTTGAGCACAACTGAGTCCTTGGAATTTGATTCAGTTGTGGGAGCTTTGTTAGCTGAAGAAGTAAGGAAGAAGTCCAATGTTGAAACCTCTGCATCAGAAGCCATGGTGGCCAGAGGATGGTAAAAAGAAAGAGGGGAGAAAACAAGGGTTTCTTCCAGATTAAAATCAAAGGGAAAGAAGTTTAAGGTGAAATGTTGGTACTGCAATAAAATTGGACACCTCAAGAAAGATTGTTGGAAATGGAAAGAGTCTGAAAACCCAAAGAAAGAAGCAAATCAAGTTGATTCAGGTATGATTGATGAAGTCTTATCTACTGAAGAATTATGTATGGTAGATGAAACTTTACCTGTATGTAATGTCTCTTGGAATGTTGAAAATTGGTTGTTAGACTCTAGCGCTTCTCATCATATGAGTCCACATAGAAATTGGTTTACTTCATATGAAGTTGTAAATAGTAGTTAAGTGTTTATGGGTAATAATTTGTCATCTTAGACTGTTGGGATGGGAAATATCAGGATTAAAATGTATGATAACGCAATTAGAACATTAACTAATGTTAAACATGTACCTGAATTGAAGAAAAAATTTATTTCTTTAGGAGTATTGGACTCAGATGGCTATAATTTTATAGGTCAGAATGGAGTGTTGAAAGTCTTAAAAGACACCCTAGTCATTATGAAGGTAGAAAAGGTTGGAAATCTTTACAGACTCAAAGGAAGTACTCAATTCAGTGAAGCAGCGATTGTGTGAGAGAAAGAAGAAGAAGATACTCGTCTATGGCATCAGTAATTGAGTCACATGAGCGAGAAAGGTCTTCAGATACTGATGAACTGTAAATTACTCCCTGATGTTGGGTTTTGTTATATCCTTTCCAATTCAACCTGATTCAACCACGGCTCTAAGCGAAACCTTCCTTCAAATCTATCCAACCTAAGCCTCAACAATCCTATTTCAAATGCATACACTTAGATGCCATATAAATGCTAGGTTGTGTTATATTCTTTCCACAACTATGAAACCTAGTTAATGGGGGGGTTAGAGGGGGGCAGAGCCTCCCCTTTGTTGCACCAATTGTGCAGCGAGGGGGTCATAAAGGGGCGGCAACCTCCCCTGTATGGGCACCCCCCGCTTCCGAGGGGAAATTTTTTTTTGGACCCTATATTAGGTGGGGAAAACCTACCTATGGTTTTGTGCATGATTTTGCACATTGTTTTGGGTGTGATGGTTTTCAGTCCATGGTAATGGATGCTTTGGCATGTATATATATGTATTGTAACATTGAAAGGAACATAATGAAAAATCAAGCTAGTAGTCTCGGTTTTGGGATATAGGGGAAAATCTCTGTGTATATGTGTTTTATGTCTTATGCTCTCTCATTGTTTCTTTTCTGTGTTTTAGAACTCTTATGCAGGTAATTTATGTATGGGGTTAAAACCTACACCTGATTTGAAATCCTTGAAGTTGGATTTCTATAAACATTGTGTATGGAAAAAAGTGTAAATAGAGGTTTAAAACTGGAAGTCATAATAGTAAAGAAATTTTGGACTATACTCATTCTGATCTGTAGGGACCATCTCCTATTGTATCCTGTGGAGGTTCTTTATATTTCTTAACATTTATTGATGATTTCTCCTGAAAACTTTGGGTCTTTATGTCAAAAAAGAAAGATTATGTATTCAATATCTTTAAACAATTTAAAACAATGGTAGAAAAAAGAACAGGAAAATCAATTAAATGTTTAAGAACTGACAATGGTGGAGAATTTACTTATCTATAATTTGAACAATACTATAAGGATGAAGGAATTATTAGACATAAAATTGTTGTTTATACTCCTCATCAAAATGGTGTTGTTGAATGTATGAATCAAACTCTTATCGAAAGAGCCATAAGCATGATCATGAATGCTAACCTGCAAAAGGAGTTGTGGGCAAAAGTAGTATCCACTACTCGTTATTTAATTAACAGATCACCTTCAGTAACAATTAATTGTAAAATTCCTAAAGAAGTTTAATCAAGTCAGTCTTATGATTGTTCACATTTAAGGACATTTGGTTGCTACGCATATGCTCTTTTTCCTAAAAATCAGCGTTCAAAATTAGTTCCAAAATAGAAATGTTATGTCTTTGTTGGGTATGACTATGCGGTGAAAGGATACAGGTTGTAGGATCCTACTTCACGAAAGATAGTCTTTAGTAGATATGTAACATTTGATGAATCTTCTATTTTAAAATCATATGTTGAAATAATTGAACAAGAACAGGTATCACCAAATCAGTAAATTCAGTTGGAAGCTAGACCTTTTTCTGAAAGTTTAAAAGAAGGAGAGACTTCTGGAGGAAAAGGTGATGAAGATGCAAAGGAAAGTTTTGAAGTTTCAGAACTAGTTTAGCAACCAGTCAGACTAAGAAGGTCTATAATGGAAAGGAAAAATCCCAAAAGGTATAAAGATTCAGCATCATCTTTTTATTTTATCACTGCAGATGGGGACCCTTCTTGTTATTAGTAAGCAGTGGATGATACAGATAGAAAAAAATGGAAAACAACTATGGAAGAGGAAATGGATTCCTTAGCCAAGAAAAATACCTCAGATCTTGTAGAACTTCTTGAAGGGAGAAGTGTTGTTGGTCGCAAATGGGTTTTCAAATTGAAACGGAAATTTTATGGAAGTATCAAAAGGTATAAGGAGAAACTGGTAGCAAAAGGGTATTCTTAGGTTGAAGGTATTAACTTTCATGAGATTCTTTCACCAGTTGTAAAACTCGTTTCTATTCATACTATGTTGGCACTAACTACATTACTTAACCTTTAGTTAGAATAGTTAGACGTTAAAACAACTTTTCTACATGGTGATTTGGATGAAGAAATATATATGGAACAACCAGAAGGTTTTGTACAAGATTGCAGCAGAAGATTAGTTTGCAAGCTCAAGAAATCATTGTATGGCCTGAGGCAGTCTCCCAGCCAATGGTACAAGAAGTTTGATTCCTTCATGGTGAGCCAGAACTTTATTAGAAGTGAGTATGATCATTGTGTATACTTTAGGAGTTTTAGTGGCATATTCATTATCTTAGTTTTGTATTTTGATGATATGCTTATTGCAAGAAAAAGCATGGAAGAGATCAATAGGTTAAAGGCTCAGCTCTCTAGGATGTTTGATATGAAGGATCTTGGAGCAACAAATCATATCTTGGGCATGGAGATACACAAAGAAAAGAAAAATGGTAAGCTTTGGTTATCATAGCAAGAGTATGTGGAAATAGTACTTGAAAAATTTGGTATGAATAGTGTGAAACATGTTAATGTTCCATTAGCTTCCCATTTTAAGCTTTCTTCAGTTTTGAGTCCTAGAACTGACGAAGAAATGCAGTATATGTATCATGTACCATATGCTAATGTTGTAGGCAAATTAATGTATGCGATAGTATCTAGAAGCTGCCATTTCACATGCAGTTGGAGTTTCAGCGGGTTCATGTCAAATCCAGGTGAAGAACATTGGCAAGCAATGAAATGGGTGCTTCGGTATTTAATAGGCACAAGTGGTCATTGCATCATCTTTAATGGTAGTGAAGGATTAGTTTGTGGATATGTGGATGACGATTATGCAGGTGATTTGGACAAAAGTAGATCTACTACAAGTTATGTCTTTACTCTTATAGGTGGAGCAATTAGTTGGATGTCAAATCTTCAAGAAATAGTTGTGTTGTCCACTACCGAAGTAGAGTATATAACTGCTTCAAATGCCAGTAAAGAAGCATTCTGGTTAAAGGGTCTACTTGATGAGATTGGAAAGACACAAGAGAGAGTGAATGTATCCTATGATAGTCAGAGTGCTATTCACTTGGCTACAAATCTATCTTATCACAACAAGACCAAACACATTGATGTAAGGTATCATTTTCTGAGACATGTGATTGATGGTGGAAAAATAGCTCTCAAGAAGGTCCAAACACAAGAGAATTATGCAGACATATTCACGAAGCCAGTTATAGTAGATAAGTTGTGATGGTGTTTAGCTTCTCTTGGCTTGTAGAAGAGATGATGAATGGGCATGGGCAAGGGATTAGGAAAATTGTTGTCAAGGTGGAGTTTGTTGAAATATGACAACAAATTATGTAATTATGAATAAAATATTTATTAGTTACTGCCAGTTAGTTTTATACCAAATAGCAGTTATGTAACGGAGGAGAGGCTCTTATAAAATTGGTGAATTCCCGAGAGAAGGTAGTTATGGAGAATTATTCTTGATTAAATAAATAGGACAGTCTCTTATAAAATTGGTGAATTTCCGAGAGAATGTAATTATGGAGAATCATTCTTGATTAAATAAATATCCAATCCCTTGCCCCATGGATGTTTCCTTGAAGCACTGTCAAGGTTATCATTATTGATTAAATAAATATCCAATCGCTTGCCTCATGGATGTTTCCTTGACACACACTGTCAAGGTTATCATTCTTGATTAAATAAATATCCAATCCCTTGCCCCGTGGATGTTTCCTTGACACACTGTCAAGGTTTTACCACATAAACTTGTGTGTGTATATTTCAGTTTCCCTTTTAACTTCTTTACATTTCTTTCTTTCTTGATAAACTACTAAGTTCAACAAGAAGATGGAAGTAAAAAATTATGCAATTTTTTTTATTCACTGCCATTTGTGTGATAAAATTTTGAAAATTTTCTTATCAAGTTGGTTCAATTAGTGTTTCCCTAGTTTATGTGAGTTTCTTCATGTTAGAGTTAAATTTATATTATACTAGATATCATATTTATATAAACTAGATGTCATGTCAATCCCTTATTCTCACATTGGAAACAATGTAAGTAATAGTTAATTAAATTCATCCCACACTGTCAAGGTTTTACCACGTAAACTTGTGTTTGTATATTTCAATTTCCCTTTTAACTTCTTTACATTTCTTTCTTGCTTGATAAACTACTAATTTCAACAAGAAGATAGAAGTAAAAACTTATGCAATTTTGTTCATTTACTGGCATTTGTGTGAGAAAAAATTTGAAAATTTCCTTATCAAGTTGGTTCAATTAGTGGTGCCCTAGTTTATGTGAGTTTCTTCATGTTATAGTTAAATTTATATTATACTAGATATCATGCCAATCCCTTATTCTGCACATTGGAAACCATGTAAGTAATAATTAATTAAATTCATCCCGATTGTAAAGGTCTAACCATGCAAATTGTACATTTTTTCATTATTGCCTCCTTAGGCATTTCCTCCCATGGCTTTGCAATATATCTTCTACATTAAAGATTTCATCAAAACAATAGAAAAAAACAAAATAAAACATAAAATAATATGTTAAAGGATGATAAATATCTTTTAAGCTTTATTTTATAAAAATAACTATTATATTTTTCTATTATTCATTCTCATTTATTTATATTTTTTAATTTATGTTATTAATAATTTGAAAACTTTATAATATTTGATTAATTAATATTTTATATGAATTAGAGTGAGAGGGTTTGAAACATTAATCCTACAAATCATGTGAGATCAACCAAAACATTCCTTTCTTTAATTATTATGAATAACAAAATTCTAAATCCAAAAAAAAATTAAAATAATTTATGCGCTGGTGACAAGTGGATTAATAAGATATTATTAAGCGCATTTGTTAAAACTTTCATTTATTCATGTGCATAGCTAGTTCCGTGGGCTTCAAGTGATTATAGTCATTGCAACCAAGACCATCAATTAATAATTGATTTTTCCATGTATAAAAAAATATTGCTCTTTAATTTATAATAAAATTAATAATTTTTAATGTAATGTTCTATATTTTTAAATTTATGATAAAAATAATATTTTTTAATGTAATGATTTTTTTTGTTTCATATTATTTTTAATTCAAATTTATAATATTGAGTAGAATAGTTTTGTTGTAAAACATTATATAATGTAATGTTGATTAATTAAAATTATTTAAAATAATAATTATTAAGATTAATTTAAGATAATTATTGATGAATTTATTAATGGTGGCTTACACATATGCATTATTACATATTTCATATATTTATCCATAGTGTTTGTTATGATAAAACTTATTTTAAAAAGATGAGAAAATCTATTATGTAATACAAAAATAGTATCTTAAATATATATTATCTTTAATTAAAAAGTGCAATAAATTTTTGGTCTGAACTAAATCTATACCTAACATAATTATACATTATCTCTTAATCATTGGGATGTAATAATAAGTTAACTTAATAATCATAATAATAGAGGGAATAACCATCTAAATTGCAATAATCAAAGTGAAAATCTAGTAATCAAGATATCAAAATATAAGATGAACACTATAAGCAACAAAGGTGAAATATTACAGGTTAACTTAATCATCATAATAATAGAGGGAATAACCATCTAAATTGCAAAAATAAAACTGAAAATCTATTAATCAGGGTATCAATATATAAGACGCATGTTATAAGCAACAAAATGAAAGGTGAATAAAATCCAGATGGCACATAGTAGGTGACCCACTTAAAGATTAAATGCACATTATAGATAATGAAATTCCATCTGTTGATGCTTTGAAAATCACTTTAAACACAAAAAATTAATAATTAGGTAAAAACCAATTTGTCTTTAACGAAAACCAACACCAGCACCACTATCGTGGGATGTACTATTAAAAACAAACTTATTTAAAACACAAAAACATACATATGGTCATCTAAAATCCAAAATTTTAAAAATCAATATCAAATATAAAGAGCCCTTGAAGTACAAATCTTTTCTTAAAATCTAAAACTTTAAAAATCAAGTACAAATCTTTTTTTAAATTTTATATTTATGAAATAATTTATATTTAAAAATTTTGATTCTTTACCATTTTTAATTTTTAATTAAATAAATCTAAAATTATATAAATAAATTAAAAATTATATATTAAAAAAAATTAATGAGATAAAGAATTTTCGAAGAACTTTATTTTCAAAAATTCAATTGCTCCCTTGAATGTTGTGCAACTGAACAAAATAAGTACTTTGATAAACTGACAAACTGCCTAACAATGCTCCCTTGAATCTGTGCCAGGGATAGAACACTATCATGTTGAATTGCCGCTTCTTCTATTTTCCCAACAGAAAGGGTATTTTCTTAACAGAATCAAGCAATTCCTAACAACTTCTTCACGTCTTTCTGCAAACACGAAATGGAAAATATTAGTAACTATGTTTGTAATGGAGAATATTAGTAACTAATCCTTTAAGGTATGCATCCCATTAAATCAAAACCCTTTCAATGTCAAGTTTGTATGCAAAATGACTAAGTACACAGCTAGAATCTCTGCAAAGAAAGCATACAAAACTAAGAAAAGGGGTTTAATTAGAAAATAGAGAGAAA
This sequence comes from Pinus tabuliformis, assembly GCA_031772625.1. Lineage (NCBI taxonomy): Eukaryota > Viridiplantae > Streptophyta > Pinopsida > Pinales > Pinaceae > Pinus > Pinus tabuliformis. The sequence goes on from CM062813.1 coordinate 1,026,793,285, forward strand.
AAAAAGAGATCCATTAAACACAACACCAAACATTGTATGTCTTATTTATCTCATGGAAATTACTTATATAGGAATATATGACCTTTCTAGATCCGAGAATGGTGGATCTAGATTACTAAAAATAGCTAGTACACATATTAACCTAGGAACTCACACAATACAACTCAGGACAACTAGGAAGACATGGAAGCATTACTTCCAACACCCTCCCTTAATACTTACATGTAGAAAATATTAAAAACCCCTATTATAACAATAAATAAATATTTTTCAGATTTGTCTTATATGGTCATCATTAGCACCCACATCCACTTTGGAATCTTGCAAACACTGCTCTTTCACCACCACATCTTCAAGTTGCCACTTGACCTCCATTTAAAACGTAACCGCCTCTGACCATCGTTGATGAACTTTGCAGAATTAATGCTTCTCAACTTCCTGGAGCACAACCAGTCAGTTTTGATACTGAACCATCCTATGGAACTACCACCATCTGTGAATCTACAGCCCTCTGCAACCTCCATCAGTTAACTAGGATAGAATTCTATATACAAAATGTCTTCAGCAAACAATTCTACAACTTTACCTTATAAAATAACCTATACTGACGCTCTCAGAGCATGACGGGTCGCACCAGCTTGACCTTATTAAGAACTACCTGTAACTAATTCTCTCGGAGCATGACGGGTCACATTAATCTATTGAATAATTGGCCTGTTCTTTGTGGTTCTGCATCACATGATTCAAAAAATATAACTACCCCTCAAAACAAAAATATGTTTTTTTTCTAATAATATAATAACACCACCATCTTTAAAAGAGATCTTCTCATGAGCAAATCTGAATATGGAGTTGACGAACAAAATCTCTACCACACTGGATCTCATAGCTACTTGATTTTAATATGATAAGTGAAATCCACATACTTTTGCTTTTCTTAAATCAATACTCCATCCATTTACTATACCCAAATCCTTCCACAAGCCAAAAAATCATTTTCATTAAATAGGTTGACTTTAAAAGTACGAAAAATTTCCTATATAAAAATAAACTTCCAAAAAATAAGCAAACTTTTTTTGACGTGAAGCTTCCAAAAAAAGAATGAACTTCTAAATTTTGTTCACGTCCATATTCCTCCCTTAGCACCGCAATGAACAACTATGGTTCACTCACTTAAATCTTTTTCCGAAGAAATTTTTAAATCAATTTCTTTTAGTTTAAAGTCTGCCATATTTGGATTAGCTGTGTGTAGCTAAATCACCCAGAGATTTGACAACCGGAAACGCAAAACGGACTGAGGCAAAACTAATTCCTTTTCTTTATGCAGATCTCGATCAACCTTTTCAGATTACAAATATGCAAGAATGAAGACACAATGAATCAAGATGCAAAGATACGCATGTCACAACATCACCTGGTAGAAAAGGTTAATAAACAGGGCGATGACTCAGCACAGTGAACATAAATCAAAATTTCCCTCTTTCACATCGCGAGATCTGAAATAATCTTTCGCACTCTTCCTTTCAAAATAGGATGCACAACTTTTACACCACTCTACGTGCTACATGCAATGATAGGAAGTGCTTTGTAGATCTTGGAGCTGTAGATCTTCTAAAGAAGATGGAGAAAAATTCTCGCCTAAAATTAAATCTAGATCTAGAAAACCACATTCAAAGACAAATCTAAACAGAGAGAAATAAATCTTACAACAGAAGTCAACTGTCACACACTTATATTAATCTATCTATGTACAGAAACAATAACACTCAAGGCTCTCTCACATCTTCCTGGCTTTCCCCTGAGGGAATCAAGCCAGATCTAACTCTAATACCAAATTAGAAAATAGAGAGAAAGCAAAGAGATCCATTAAACACAACACCAAACACTATATGTCTTATTGATCTCACGGACATTACATATATAGGAATACATGATCTTTCTAGATCTGAGAACGGTGGATCTAGATTACTAAAAATAGCTACTACACCTGTTAACCTAGGAACTCACACAATACAACTCAGGACAACTTGGAACACATGGAAGCACTACTTCCAGCAGGTTTTCCCAGACACCTCAATTCTCAATGGAGACGTAGTTGGCACACATCATTCAAAAACATTTCCATCTTTGTCCACCAAAAACTTAGTGAAGTTCCACTTTATGTCTTCTCTAAAAATCCCACCTTTGTTGGACTTCAAGAACTTGTACACAGGAGCTGCACTACTCCCATTAACTTCCACCTACATTACAGAGATGCCAATTTAGCACCTAGGATCTCAAGAATCAACCAGATGGATCAGTTACTTTTAAATGAATCCACCTCTTGCATGACAAGAAGATGTAATATGAGAAGGTATAAAAAATAGAAATAAGATGGAGACCTTTTCAAATATGGGAAACTGTGATTTAAATTGAGTGCAGGACACCTCTGCAATATGTGTATTATCACCCGGTTCCTGTCCACCAGAATGATTGCATGGGAAAGCCAATATTTCTAATCCTGAAAAAACAATATGTGGGCATAACACTGATTAGTAATAGACTAAGATATTGTCAAGACAGGAACGGGAGAATGGAAACAAAACTAGAAGTTGGTTTAAAGTAATGCAAAATTTTCAACATACTCAAATAAAAGAATTGACCTAAGGATGCTAATCCCATACAATTAAACACACGTACTTCAAAAACATAATCTTATAGATAATTTGAGGTGACGGTAACAACCACAGTATGGCTTCCTTTTCTATTTTGATAGAAGAACATTGCAGTGAACTATAAGACAATTGAGCATCTGCAATTTCTAAATGATGTCGATGATTTCCAAACTCGTGACCCCAAATTTTCCCTTCTCACCATATGTTGTGCCGAAATGGCCGCCATGTTTGGTTTGGCTGGAACTCCAATAACAGACGTACAGTTAACTTGCAAACTTGCGGCTCACATTGAGCACCAAATCCAATTCATCTTCTTGTTCCAACATAATAACGTAGTAAAAATTTAGGCAGCTGATAGTAAGCACTGCCTTCTTTCTCTAGCACAATAACGTAGTAAGAATTCAGGCATCTGACACTAAGAACCACCAAAATATATTCTTCTGTGGCATGGGTCATTACAGTAACGAATTTCCAACAAGCGTTTACGGTAACAATCTTCTAATTTAGTGTTTCCCACAACTTATAATGATCCAAGGGTGGAGTTTTTTTTAATATTCTAACATATGATCAATGACACAAGACTATACACATTGGTACATAGGAGAGTTTTTTCCAGAGAGAAATGCCTTATGGCTTAAAAATGATATATATATATATATATATATATATATATATATATATATATATATATATATATATATATATATATATATATATATATATATATATATATATATATATATATATATATATATATGTATATATATAGATATATAGATAAGAAAAATATATATATGAGAAATAAAGTTAAGGGATAAAACCATGCCACTGTACAATGATACCATATTATTGGCACATATTATTTCCCAATTCTTCTGATGACTTCATGACATCAGATATGTCATCCACAACCTACAACGGAATCCCCAATCAACTCCCATACCTTCGACTTCTCTCAATCTCATACTCCAATCCACCACTGATGATGGCCCCGCACACGACAGAGCACTCCAAAAGCACTCCTGGGTATTAGCAACAGCACATATGGAAAATACAAGTTGGGGTATCAGCAATAGGTTATATGCACATAGGTATCTTTTAGTTTAACGAATGATTTGAGGGTAGCAGTCTCATCAATCAATCTTTCCTCTTTTTTGTTAAGGAGTTGAGATAAAGGAAAGAGAGTGATCCAGGTGGATTCCATTGATTTAGTTGCACAGGTGTTCAAGTATCATCCTCAGTGTTTAGTGTCATCATCAATTCAGTTTAGCTTTGACAGTTCGACAGTGTTAGTTATGGATCAGGTTGATCAGGTAATGTTTATGGCGTTTAGTTGATATGAGTTTTGTGCCTAATTGTCGACATGAATTCATTGACAGTTCTACCAGGATTGGTCGATGACATGTGTCTTGTCATCAACTCACAGGATTTGGTGTTGTCCATGGTAGAGGTTTGATATGTCACCAGGGTTGTCCTCACAACTATGGATTTTGTCAACGATGTGCATTTGGTTTTATGTCACATGTTTCTAATGTCTCTTTGTGACATTCAGGGACAAATGGCTTTTTTTTCTACTTTAATGTAAAGTCCTAAACCCTAACCTAATACATTTCAAATGTATTAAAACCAAAATACATTAAAAACCTAACATAAGTCCTAAACCTAAACTTAAATCTATGCAACATGTATGGAAAACAAAGCAAATCCAAACTATGTGTTTATACATAAACCTAGCTCTAAACCTAACCCTCAGCATATGTTTTTAACATATAAAACATTACAAAAACAATCCATAACGTTGTCTAAACCACAAAGGGTTCTAAACCGCATCGGAGAAGGCAGATACATGTGACCAGGTTAACTGTCGTAGTATTAAACCGCCAGCTGACTGTAGAGTTATCACCGCAGCAGAGGTCATGTGATCAAAGCTACATAGACCATCAGGTTAACCACCAGAACTACAACCGCTTCGGGGAAGCCGCTAGATGTAACCGTTGGACAGTGGTCACACACAGAAGTGCAACCGTCGTTGGAACCACCGGGGGAAATCGCAGAGGTGGCATCTGGTGGTTAGACAGTGGCGTTCACATGTAGCGGTTACAACCTTCTGTCTGATTAGCTGACCACCAGCAGTCAAGAACTTATTACAAAGTATTTTTGGGTTTTTTGTTAGAGTTTTGTTCAACAAACTAATGCAGCCACCATGTAACCTACCTAGGTGTTTCCTTGCCACAAGACTGAGCTGATAAACCTGTCCTGAAGCAAACCAAATGCATCTACAAACCAGCCAAGGTGGTTTTCATGTATCTGAAGGCCTTTAAAAGGCAGATTTTCTTCATTGATGAAGGAGGAGTGGTTTTTGACTTTTGTTTGCAGATTCTGGAGGTCATAGGTAGTTTTTTTTTTAGTGTTACAGGAGCATACAAAGTCAGAATTTGGAACCATAAGCGGCGTTGGAAAGCTGGTTCAGAGGGCTATCTGGTGACAATGATTAGAAGTTCCTGCATGCACATTCATACTGATCAAATATCTGTGTAATCAACACCTTCTTCTCATTCCTAATAAAAACGGTCGCTCATCTTGAAGGCGAACTCGGAAATGTATTCCATCAAGGAAGAACTCCATCTCAATCTTGTGAGCTAGTATTGTTGTGTTTTTACTGTTTGCACTTTTGTTATGCATCGATTTTATGTTTAATCAGTTGTCATAAAGTGTTCTTCTCAAGCAAGTTTTCCTCTATTTCCACACTTTCAAGCAAACATTCAAACCATTAATGGTTAATTAATTCTACATCAGCTTTAGTTTATGATCATTTCAGATCAAAGAGTTACAATGACTCTATTTTCAAAGAAAGTTGGATCATAGAGCGAGAAAGTCGGATTAGTTTGGAATGGAGCGTGGAGGTCGTTATCTTAAATTTTGGAATATTTTGAAAATAGGAAAGATTTGGATAAATTTCATTGTTTCACTGGTTGATATTGTAAAAAATTGGAGTGTTGGATTATGTTTAGCACAAATGGAATATCTGTAATTGATACTTTTAAAATATATATATATATATATATATATATATATATATATATATATATATATCTATATATATATATGTGTGTGTGTGTGTTAGTTAACACTTTGTAAAATATTGGTTAGTTGACATATTTCTTCTATATACCTTTACACCTTTTGAAAACAGTTACTAATTTTGTGAGATTTCAACTAATACTTATATATATATATATATATATATATATATATATATAAGTATTAGTTGAAATCTCACAAAATTAGTAACTGTTTTCAAAAGGTGTAAAGGTATATAGAAGAAATATGTCAACTAACCAATATATTACCAATTGTTAACTAAAAATAAACCAAAATATGAACCAACATGTTTATGAACATGTTGAAATACTAATTTTTCTTAAAAATATATGTAAATTAAATTATGCCAACAAACTTTAATTAAAAGAATGCAAGTAAAAATGTAAATATCATAATCAGTGGTGAATACAATATTCAAACTTAATGTAAATGAAAATTGCAAGTGAAAATTCATATATCATAAACTTCATGGCAAAAGAAAATGGCAAGTGAAAACTCAAATATCATAATCACTCATGAAAGAAAATAGTTTTGCATTAATAATATCATCTTTCATGAAGTCTCCCAGCCACTAATACAAACAAGAACTCTCATATGTTTTTTAAAGTAACTTGGGTTTTTCAGAAACACTTGGTCCAAAATCCAAGTTAACATAAAACTTCATGCATAATCCGTAACACATTCAAATATCTAAAGGGGCAAGATATATCCATTGTTACACAATTTTTTTATTTTCTTGGGAAACGTGCATATCTAAACATAAAATATACTTTCTTATGGTCTTCCTTATATCCATCTATGAGCATAGTTCAGTTTCCACTAGACAATGCATTGACAAATCTAAGAACATTCAAAGTCAAGCTAAGAAATATTGAGCCCTTCTCGAGAACATACCAATATTTTTTCAACTTCACTACAGTTCTTGTTGACAAAGAGCTTCTCACTTGCATTGTCGTTGTCATTCCTTAAGGGGCTCCCAAGTACACAGCTGAGGTGGACATGTAGTTCCATTGCTCTTTTTAATGTTCTCTTACAATTGTTACTAAATTCTTCTAGAATCCCTTATAATTGCAGATCATAGGTAGCCCTTGTTTTCAAGAACCACTTATGAGCAATGCTCATCCATCCCATATATGAATTAATGAACTCTCTCCATTTAATAACCTACTCAATAATTTCTTTTTAGAATCATCATATGTGGAGCCTTCACCCAACCCACATATGAATTGAAGAGCTCTCTCAATTTGATAACTTCCTCCCAAAGAAATTTCTCATTCGATATGTGCATGATAGCTCTCGAACACACTAATAATTACCTACAAACAAAAATCTAACATGAACAAGAACTCAATTTCAAGATGATTAATATCCTTGGTTGAAATACCACCTACTTTTCCATAATATGCATTGTTGTATTTAATGTCCATAAAAAAATGAATTCCTCTTAAATCAATGAATAAATTGATAGAAAACATAAAAAAAAAATGAAATTTGAAACTTTTTCCAAAAAACAAATGACAACTCTAGACACATGTTAAACATTGACAACCAAAGCTTAGAAGCACTAATCATATCACTTGCATGATATATAAAGTAATAAAACTACAAAAACATGGCCAGAGTTAAGAGGATTAGAAACCCTCGCTAACTATTTTGTTTTCTTTCCATGAAAGGTGCTCAACCCATAGCTTCATGGATTCAATAAAATGCTAAAGTTTAAATTTGTCTAAAACACAAAACAACCTTATTTAGATACCAATAGTAGAGAAAAATTCCCGTGCGAAAGATATAGGAAAAAAATATGAGGAAAACCAATGGAAGATACTAAATAGTTCTTTTAAGTCTTTTCTCTTCATTTCAATATCTTAACATTGATATTCAAGGACTCGTGCCATTTTTTTCGGGCTAGGGATTTATAATGAATTACAGTATTGAACTTCAAGATAGGTTTCCATTATGAAACATTTTTTATTTTCGTAATAGTTATTGAAATATTCTTCAAGCTAACGTCCCATTGTATCTTCATCACAAAATGGCATTATTTTGAAGTTAATGAATCAAAGTTCATCAGAGAATCCCTAACTCATATTCACCATTAACACAATTCCAAAGTGTACCAACTCATATTCACCATTAACACAAGTCCAAAGAGTACCAGGAAATGATTGTAAATATAAATATGGAACAAAGAACCTTTAGTACATTTCAAGAAAGTTAAAATATATGGAGGATTTCAAACATTATCCCTAATCACTTTTCATTGTTATAATTTTTTAGATCTTTATAAAATCCTATGAAAATAGAGCCACGATTTTTATATTTTTTATTTCTATGATTTCCTGAAAATGCACATTTTTTTATATTTTTGAATCAACTGGTTGATATATTGATATGTAACTACAAAAATAGAGGGACTATACTGCACATACTTAAAAATACTCTCCATGGTGGTGATTAGCATTGAATTGTAGATTTTGATTGTTTCTCATTGCACTTAGAGGCACTCTACAACCCAATATGGGGTAGATGTCAGGCATAAATGTTTAACATTTAACATAAACATTAAAATTTATATGTCAGCTTAATTAAAAAAAACTAAACATTAAAAGTAATAAATAAAAAGTTAAAAGTAATAAATAAAACATCAAAAGTAATATAAAGTCGTAAACATTTAAATTTTGACTTAATTAATAAAAAAATAAATTAAAGTTAAAGTCATTTTTTTATACTTTGACTTTGTTCTTAACTTGTGAATAGACTTTGTTACAATACCGTAGGCCAATACCATGGCTTATCAATACCACATGCTCAAAAACCATAACTTGTTTCACAATCAAAATATTTTATAATATGACATGATTATTAACCATGGATATTCACCCCCACTTTACTATGGATATTATTAACATGTAAATAGGCTTTGTTACAATACCATGGTTTATCGATACCACATGCCAAAAAAACATAACTTAGTTCGCAATCAAAATATTTTATTTTAATTCAATTTTATAGAATTTTTTAAATTAAATGTATAAGGAGAAAGGTTATAATTACTTTTGATATATCTAAACCCTTTATCCTCATGAATACTAAAATATTCCATAGAAATTAAATCAAGATTTTAATCAAATTAAAAATGAGAATAGTTTTATATATAAAGATGTGAAATTTATATTAAATAATGTTATTAAGAATCAGCATAGATCCATATTAACTAAGGATCCAAGCAATGAGAGAAAACATATTGCCTAACAATAATAGAGGAAATATAATGCATGATTTTTTTTATTTTTTCATTATTGTATTTTCTTTGACATGATTGATCCAAAATATAGGTTTAATATTTTACAGCCAATTCAGTTTTTTTAATTTAGATACTTTCTTAAACAAATATAATGGGATAAAATTTAAGAGAGAGGGATAGGGGAGATGGAGGGAGAGAGAGAGGGAGGGAGATCGTGAAAAAAATTGGAGGGTGAAGAGAGAGAGAGTGACGGGGGAGAGAAAGAGACGAAGGTGGGAGAGATAGAATGGAAGAGAGAGAGAGAGAGAGAGAGAGAGGAGGTGAGAGAGGGAAGGAGAGAGGTAGAGAGAGAGATGGAGTTGGATGGGGAGAGAGAGGGAGGAAGGAACAAAGACATAGAGAGATAGAAGTGGAGAGAGAGGGAGTGACAAGGGAGGGATGGGAAGAGAGTAAGCGAGAAAGGAGAGGAGGGAAGAGAGAGAAGAGGAGAGGAGGGATAGGGAGAGAATTGAAAGAGAGATAGAGGGAGACACAAAGATGGAGGGGAGAGAGATAATCAGAGAGGGAGGGAGTTAGTGACAAAGTTAGAGGGAAGAGAGAGAGAGAGAGAGAGAGAGAGAGAGAGAGAGAGAGAGAGTGATGGGGGGATATAAAAAGGGATGTGGGAGAGAATGACAAAGAGCGGAAGGAAGAGAGAAAGGAGAAGAGAGAGTGGGAGGGAAGAAGAAATACATAGAAGGAGAAAGGTGGAGAGAGAGAGAGGGTGAAAGGGAGAGATGGAGAGAGTTTGAGGGAGAGAGGAGAGGGGGCGCGAAGAGAGAAGACAGAGAGAGGGAGAGGAATAGAGGGGAATAGAGAGAGATAGATATGGAGAGAGTGTGTGTATGTTTGGGGGGTGAGATAGAGAGAGGGAATAAGAAAGAGACACATAGATACAAATATAGATATTATATAGTATTATATAACCAGTCTAGATCCATCTTAATTCCATATCTAACAAGTGCTAAGAGGGATAAAATATCTCGAGGCGCAAACATCTTTCTTGAGTGAAAAACCTGAGGAAATGTTTGCACCTCGAGAGATTTGATCCCTCTCACCACTTGATAGATCAAGGGTTAAGATGGATCTAGGTTGGTTCCTAATCAAAACCCTCTCAAGAAGGGGTGACAGAATTGAAAGGTAACAAGGACTACATAGTTCTGTAGAACTAATATTTGAAGTTGAAAATGAGTATATGTAATGAATCCTTCTTGGCGAGATGTGCCTCATGACAGAATGCATTTATATGAAAAGATACAGGAATTTATGTTTCAAAGGCTTCCATCACCATCACGGACCAATTAAGACAAGATTACTACACGTGAAATGGGTCTATTATTTAGTATTTTGCAATGTAATTCAAAATTGAGGGAAAATGAATACAAAATCCATAGCAATCTAAAACTACGGGAAATCAAGTTATTAATTTGCAAAAAAGAGGAACATAATATGTACCTAGTGTAATTTGAATGGTGCACAAGGTTAGTTGTGAAAGATGTAGAACAATAAATTGTTTTAACCCGAAGAAATTAGCCCAAAACCCATGGTCGCATGCATTATCTTACACAGATAATAGGTCTAATTTTCCCCAAATGAACGCTAAACCTAGGGTCATGTGCCTTATCTTGCATAAATAATTGGTCTAATTTTCCCCAAATGAAATCCAAACTCGGGAATGTGTAAAAAAAGACAGCAATGATGAATCGTAGTTGCTCCAAAACCCAAAATTATTTGCAAAAATTGCAGAAACAATGATATTTACTTGCAAATAAGTTTTATGTAATGAATATCGAACCAGGCGATTTTAAATAATAAAAGCCTTCATCTTAGAACGTACTTCAAGACATAAAAATAAATTGGAAGAGCAGACATGGTGCACAAATGACTCACAAATCAATTCATATATTCCTCACAAAACCAAATTATAAGCCTTATAAATAGTGCTCATGAGATCCAACAGATTCCAAACAAGGAGAATATTGTTGATAAAATCTCTCTATAGAAATCCAAAAACTAAGCCCAAGTCCCCCCTTTAACACTTATATTACATCAGTACAAATATTAATACAAAAATAACAAATTACAATTCACATGTAACATCTATCTCACTAGTCTTCCTTGGCACTTATGGCCACTCACACACGCATAGTAGAGAAATCATCTAATATTCAGTTGTTTCAAACGACCTCTCGTTGCCATATCTTCCCAAGGTAGTGCAGCATAACCAATGAATTATTTGAATCCTGCAACACATATGGACAAAGACAACATTCGCCCTCAGAACTCCACAGTTGCAAGCCTCCTCTTCTATTCCTATTTCAAAATTGATATGGAAAATTGGGACATAGGTTGAAGCCTGTTGTAATTTATGTAGGAAGTCATCATGAGAGAAGATTTGATGGTTGCGGGCCTCAGTTAGGATGAACTCCATGATAGAATTTTGTGGTAGCAGAGGGGTTTTTCATTGATTGACTGTAACGTTAGATCAAAGCCCCATCAACATTGCTCATAGTAGTGGCAGGAAACAAACAAGAGTCAACCATGAACACCACCAAACCGGAGGTGTTATTAGAAAGTATCATTCCCACACCACTAGCATGTTGGACCACAATTCCCTTACACACACTAGGATTATCCCCACAGTCGCACAACACAATCTTGCCCCTCACAACCTTGAGATCCTTCGAAGCATGAAACAGAAAAATAATTTCCCACACCCACATCTGCAACATAGACCAAAGGCACCAGAACTTGTTGGTTCAATCCCACTATACAACGACATGCCACAGATAACAAGCTTGTTGCCAAGTTGGACGTCTGCGGGGAAGTCATGATCTGTTGCCATTGTCATTGTTCAATTGCCTCTCTCAAAGGAAGGCATATGAATTGGTCAAAGGAGGGAGCCAAACGGGGATGACATCCTTACACAAGATATTCATTGTTGATGTCTCTATAGTTATGCTTGTCCCTGAAGAAAACAAGTGTCATTGCCATCAATAGATGTGCTTCCTCATAGCTTGGAAAGATTCAATAAGTAAACCATCCTTCACTTTGATGATGGGATCGTCCATTTGCTAACAGGTTCGTACTAGATAATGAAGATGTCACTTATCTCTTTACATGCACAATATAAATGTCCTAGTTTGATGCTATTTAATAGCAAGGAATCCACAATATACACAGCAAACTTCTCATTCAATCCACTCTCCTACCCTATATGTACAAGACTTAATAAAAAAGAATTGATTCCCCTATCTTCCTTAGCTTCCTACAAGGGAATCAGGCCAGAAGAGGCTCTGATACTGATCTAGGTGACTCCAGAGATGCTCAGAAATCAGAGAGGGCTCCAAAAAGGCTCAAATTTCAAAATTCCTGAATCTCGGCAACATTGGCATCAAGTTATAGAGCTCGTCATTACGAACCAAATGATGTGAATGACACCTCAATTGGAGATTGTATGACCATTTTATGTCTATCTGAAGTTTTAAATTCGTAAGGGGATGTGGGACCCACTTAGCTTATGTTGCGATGAAATGATCAATGGACCTTGGGCACATGGCATGCCAATGTTGGCCTCCTAACCCTACAAAAAGACAAAAAAATTATTAAAATATGTATATAATAACTCAAATAACAAAATTATTAAATGGTTATTATAATATATAAACCAATGGTTATAATGACCATATACTTAAAGTCATACAAAGAAAAACCAATGATAAAACTATTATTAAGGCCAAGGCATTAAAGGTTTGAAGCCATTATTAAGGCATGGGATATATATATATATATGGTGGTTAAGCCATATTAATGGCATATGCCAACGAAAGGCTTTAAATATATTGGAGCCATATATATATATATATATATATATATATATATATATATATATATGGTCTAACCATATAATGAGCCCATGACTCAACATTTATCACAAACCATCGAATCACGGTTGGCAGGTATCGAACCCGTGTTAGCCAGGTGGGTCAGCACGCCATCACCGTCTCCACTTAACACATTAAACCAAAATCATAACCAAAACAATACCACCATTACAAACCAAAGTGTTGACAACCATTGTAACGGGGGAGGCCCACGAGTTTGACCCGAGACCTCCTCCAACTTAATCCTTATTTGCCTTTTGCCAACCGGGTGTGCCCCAAGTCGGACTCGATTTTAATGTCGAGATACATATATAAAAGCGAGACTTCATTTGTGCAATGGAGGAGAGCCGTGAAGGAGCCACGAGACCATTGGAATGCCAAGTGGTAGAACCATGAAATGGTCAGAACCATGAGTGGGCACGCAGTACAAGATTGGAATATTCTACAAAATATTTTCTTTGCAAAATCATGAGGAATCTGAAAGATTCCCTTAGAGAATGATTTTTGACGGAGGCAGATGTATATCAACTTTATATTCATTTTTCTTAGTTTTCCGCAAGATATTTATGGTGTAATCAGTTTCCTCATCTGAACAACAGATCTTCAGTCAACTTGTAGGGAGGAATCTTTGTGAAATCATGAGGAATCTAAAAGATTCCCTTGGGGTCAATTTTTCACAGTGACATAATCATGCAAACTTTATACTCAAACGAACAAGAATTTCACTAGAATTCTGATGGCGTGATTGATTTTCTGATCTGAGCAGTGGATCTTCATTCAACTTGCAGAGAGAAATCTTTGTGGAATCATGAGGAACCTTAAAGATTCCTTGAGGGCCAAATTTTGACACTTTTAGAACTAGACCGACTTATACTCAAATTACTCAATTTTTCATAAGGAGCACATTGGTGAATTCAAATTTGTCATATGAGCAGCCGAATTTCAGTCAACCAGTGATAAAGAATCTTTGGGGAATCTTTGAGATTCTCGAGGGTCTAAATTTTGACAGTGTCAAAAAGGGGTCGAGTTTATAGTCATTTGACACAATTGCATGCCATGATTTCAACAATGTAGTCCACTTTTTTCAACAAAGCCGTGCATTTTCAGGCGATCCCTGAAAGTGAAGGTATATGATGTAGTGATGCCATGTCTTTCTTTTGATTTGTTGAGATGATGATTTCGATGTTGAGATTTGTGTTTACCACTCTATTGGAGGATACTTGTATGCCACTTCATGTGATAATTTTGTATCTTGTCATGCTAAAGGAGGGCCCATATGAATGAGAGTTCCTATGGGAGAACGTCTCATGGAGAGGCATGCCACTCTAGTTGAGAAATTTTATCCCTGTAGTGACAAAGCATACACTATTTACTCATCATCATATTACTTCTTTTAATGAAGCAACATCCCCACACTTGACATCAGACCTGAAGATGTAACCTAAACTGGGTGAACTATGTTATCAACTTGTGTCTGTTCTTTGATTTTATGGTCGTCATTATGTTTCCTCTTAATTAAAGTATGCACATGTGTTTTTTCATATTCAATCACATGCAATTATACTAACATCACAAAAGTGAAAGATCTTGGCTAATTTCGGTAGCAGAAAGAATCCAATCAATTTGCGAGTGTGAATGATTACCAAAAATTAAACGTGCAACAAGAAGGAAAATGGAGAACAACAGAGATATCTATGAGGACCTCCTCAAGATGTCATGCATGGTATATTTAATGTATGCATATTATGAGGATAAAATGGAAAGAGAGGAACAAGAGAAAGAAAGAGCAGAGGATGATGCCCCATCTCCATATTCAAGTGATTATTCATCTTCTTCATCATATTCTCATCATTCAAATGAGGAGATTAATCAAATACTTCAAGAAGAAAAAGAGGAGAAACAGAAATTGCAGCTTCAGTTACAAGCCACGGAAGAGGACTTAGAAAAATTGAAGCGAAACAAAGGCTTAGCAAAGCCATCATCCCCTGCTTCAGAATCGATAGCTGAGGTAAACACTTTTGATCGTTCTTTAGTTTCATTTTAACATGATTTTATTTTTTTTAGAAGCCTTGAGGTATCCATTTTAGGAACTAGCCCGAGACTCCTTACCAAGAAGGGATACATTGAAGGAGAGTGCTCGAAGGTAGAAGAAGCTTCCAAGGCATTGTCGAAGCCATTGTGGAAATTGGATTATTAGAATGCATTGTAATCCTCCCATGACAAGGCACATTACAAACGAAGAGCTAAGGCAAGCTCTCATCACTTCGATTGCACCAGAAACAGCCAAGAGAGGATAAAAATTCTCAGTATTCTAAAGTTCATTTTGATTACAAGCACATTTTTAATGATGAGAAGAAAGCATGTCATAGAAAACCATGTAGTTTTTGTGGCTTGCATAACCATGTGGTTTCTAAGTGCTCAAAGAGAATGGAAACAAGCAAGAGGACGAGACGTGAAAGGCCTTCTCCACATAAGGGAAGGAAGAAGGTTAAGTAGTTCTAGAGGAAGAATACTTTTTGCAATCATTGCAGGGGTGGGATCAAAGTGCCACATGTTAGGAGCTCCATCAGAGCAGCATCTCAAGAGGGACAAAGCGTGTGTGTAGAAGCCAGTTGGTGAAGATGTTCAACTAGAAAATCTGCCACAAGGAGATGACCCATTCACTTTAATGAGTGAGAGATGGTTTTACTAGATATAGTAGCTTTTCATGGCCGCATTTTGTAAATCATGTGTTGTAATATAATTGTAAAATTGATTATGTGTTTTCCATTGCTTATTAAATCAACGATGATGTTTTTGGCTTTTTGTTGATAGCTGGGGTATTGCTTTCTATTATGATGTAAACTTGACCACAAAGTGTGTGTTATAAGCTCTTGATAAGTATGGGGATTATTGGGTTATGATTGGTCATGTAATTGAACATGTAGCTTGCAAACATTGTACTACAGGTTCACAAAGGATGCAGGTGTTGGCTCATCACTCATGTCTCCGAAGAACAAAAGATGAAGGAGAAGGAAGTTCGACTTGACAAGGCACTTGTTGTGTAGACAATGTAACACAATAGATGCAGATTATGTTCATGCTTTTGGAGGAAAAAAATCTCCTCAATGGGGAGAAATGATCAAGGTGACTCCAAAGATGCTCAGAAATAAGAGAGGGGTCTAAAAAAGCTCAAATTTCAAAGTTCTTGAATCTCAGCAACATTGACATCAACTTATAGAGCTCATTATTACGAACCCAACGATGTGAATGACACCTCAATTGGAGTCCATATGGCCATTTTATGCCTATCTTAAGTTTGCAAGTCATAAGGGGATGTGGGACTTGCTTAGCTTATGTGGAGATGAAATGATCAATGGACCATGGACACATGTAATGCTAGCGTTGGCCTCCTAACCCTACAAAAAGACAAAAATATTATTAAAATATATATAATAACCAAAATAGAAAAAATATTAAATGGTTATTACAATATATAAACTAATTGTTATAATGACCATGTCACTAAAGTCATACAAAAAAACCAACGAAAAAACTACTATTAAGGCCAACACATTAAAAGTTTGAAGCCATTATTGACGCATGGGTAATATATATATATATATATATATATAGATATATATATATATATATATATGTATGTATGTATATGTAGATATATATATATATATATATATATATATATATATGTATGTATATGTAGATATATATATATATATATATATATATATATATATATATATATCTACATATACATACATATATAGATATATATGTATATATATATATATGTATATACATATATATATATCTACATATATAATACATATATATATACATATATATATATATATATATATATATATATATATATATATATATATATATATATTAACCATGCCTCAATAATGGCTTCAAACTTTTAATGTGTTGAGGGTGGTTAAGCCATATTAATGGCATATGCAAACGACAACATTTAAATATATTTGAGCCATACATATATGGTCTAACCATATAATGCACCCATGACTCAACAATTTTCACAGACCACTGAATTGGGGTCGATGGGTATCGAACTCACATCAGCCAGGTGGGCTAGCCCGCCATCGGTGGCCCCACTTAACAAATTAAACCAAAATCATAACCAAAATAATATCGCCATTACAAACCAAAGTGTCGATAACAATTGTAACGGGGGAGGCCCGCGGGTTTCACCTTGGGACCTCCTCCAACTGAATCTTTATTTTCCTTTCACCAACCAAGAGTGCCCTAAGTGGGCCTCGATTTTAACACTGAGATACACATATGAAAAAGAAACTTCGTTTGTGCAATAGAGGAGAGCCGCGAAGGAACCACGAGACCATTGGAATGTTAACTGGTGGAACCATGACATGATTGGAACCATGAGCAGGCACATAGTACAATATTGGAATATTCTGAAGAACAGGCCCTTTGCAAAATCATGAGGAATTTGAAAGATTCCCTTGGAGGTTGATTTTTTACAGAGGAAGAAGTATATCAACTTTATACTCATTTTTCTCAGTTTTCCACAAGGAATCTAATGGTGTAATAAATTTCCTCATCTGAGCAGTAGATATTCGTTCAACTTATAGGGAGTAATATTTGTGGAATCACGAGGAATCTAAAATATTCCCTCGGGTCCAATTTTTCGCAGTGACAGAATCAGGTCAACTTTATACTGAAACGAACTAGAATTTCACCAGGAATCTGATGGCGTGATCAATTTTCTGATATGAGCAATGGATCTTCATTCAAATTTCAGAGAGGAATATTTATGGAATCATGAGGAATCTCAAAGATTCCTTGAGGGCCAAATTTTGACAGCTTTAGAATGAGGCCGGCTTTATACTCAAATTACATAGTTTTTCACAAGGAGTGTAGTGCTGAAGTCAGCTTTTTCATGTGAGCAACTACATTTCAGTCAACCAGTGAGAAGGAATATTTGGGGAATCTTTGATCTAAAATTGAGGAGGTAGTCAATTTCCTCTTCTCCAAAAACAAACAATGGTCATTCCGACACTTTGCAAGGAAAAATGGGTCTTAACACAAAATAGGTTTTCCAAAAGGTCTCTTCAAGTTATGAGTTAGTTTTCACATGTAAACTTAAGCATAAAGAGGTTTTCCAAAAGGTCTCTTCAAGTTATGAGTTACTTTTCACATGTAAACTTAAGCATAAGAAACACAACATCACATAACTCATATAGGCATACATGAAGAGTAGAATAAAGTATTTTTTAACAGATTTCACCCCTCCTGGGCTACATCTCTAGGCCTGCCAACATAGCTAGATTGCTTCATATATTCAGTGGGAAAAGGAGTACATAAAAGTTTTCTAATAAACATGTGCCTATTTCCCCTTCAAGGAAATGTTCTCCTGCAAAGAAATTTCACATAAAATAGCATGACAACCTATAGTCATCATGATAAAATCAGCAACACAAGGTGTATCCTACAAAAACCCTATACTCCAACTGAAAATGAGCATATAAGCACTTCAATTTCACATTAAAGGACAAATAGAAAACTTTCCTCAACAAGACATAGTGAGAAAAGTATAAAAGAGTTGAACCCTCCAAGTAATAGTTTTTGCAGTAAAATTCTGAAGGTAATAAAACTACTACAAAGCCTTCTCCATGCTTAAACATATTTAAGAATTGCTCCAAAACCCTGTTTAATCCATACTCCCATGAACTTGAACTTGCAAAAAGTTATTTTATATGTGCTCAAATCAGAAAATAGAGGTCACCATTAGATCCATAATGTTCAAAAACACCTAGGTAGACTCTTCTTGAGCTCCAAAAGGACAAAAACTCACAAAGATATGGCTCTACAAACTCTCCATGTAGTTATGTTGTTATATGTCCTACAAATCGAACCAACACACTAATTGATCCGTTAATGAAAAAGGTATTATAGACTATGTGTGAAGTTGCCTATGTTACTTAGTGCAACGGATCGAAAAGATTGTGAATAACATAAACACTCAAACAATTAGAAAACACATTCAAAACACATCAACACAACCAAATTTAATAAAGGAGTTCACCAGACTTCCTGACTACGACTCCTGGTCCTTTCGCTTCTAGTGTTGACCTCTCTATTATGTCTTCAAATTGTTGTTACAGGTGTGAGCTCAGAAACAGAGTCTCAAACACGAAAATGGATCTCACCATTGTGTTCAGCTCGAGTTTTCGAGTCAAAACGAGTATACACTCGACCGTACTTGGCCACTATGACCTCCAAACCCCTAGAATGGTTCAAAACCATACTCTATCAACTTTTTTGGTGATATGGTATTAATATACCATGTTTAGTTACAAACTTCAATAAACTCGGAATAATACGATTACATTAAAAATAGAGGATAAACCAAAGGACTGGCGGGCGTGGAGTTGACCTCGATCATCCTGCCTTTTCCTAGTGCAGATCCCGATACCAAGCGATCCAACAGTTATAGCATCTTGCTCGTCAACTAATCCAGACGATCTACACCATTGATATGTCCTGCTTGATCCAATGGTTGTCGCACAATATCGTGCTCCAACTAGCACGTCGGTTAATTCAACAAAAGCATGCAAGAAAATTTGTTTTGGTGTGCTACGTGTCGACTGCTGAGTGGAATCGCGTAGATTTTTGAAAAACCATTTCCAGCCTTTGAGGTGCGCAAGAAACCGTTTACCACTTCCTTGCCAGAACTAAAAGAAGTTTAACTTATTTTGAATAACCTCATCGTGTCTGTTTTCAAGGATAACCTGCTTGCATGTCTCGACGTGATATGCGTCGATTTCCTTTGATCGGATGATCCAATGACTGTGGTGTGAACCAATCACACATATTCCATTCCTTCTCTGCTAACATCATCCAGAATCTATGACTCATTCCCGAGTTGCCACGTGTCCTGCTGACGTAGGCATTGCCTTTTGACCTAAATCTTTGATTGGCTCTAATTTCTTCATCTGGGCTCAGATTTATGCATTGTTTGCACCATTGGTTTCGTATTAACGAGCACTTCAACTTGAGCCTACTTTCACCTGCATTTGAAGACTTTTGATCTAGAGGTAAAATTGAATCCATTTTGGATCACTCCTCCCCACTGGAAGCTTTTGGTCCACCAAAAGTTGGTTTTAGCTATTGAGTAAGTGAGGATAAAGTTCCTTCACTTTTCCAATCTCTACCTATTGTGCTTTACTTGGATTTGTACCTTTGAGGCCAACTCGAAGA
Source organism: Pinus tabuliformis (assembly GCA_031772625.1). Taxonomy (NCBI): domain Eukaryota; kingdom Viridiplantae; phylum Streptophyta; class Pinopsida; order Pinales; family Pinaceae; genus Pinus; species Pinus tabuliformis. Next base: position 1,026,813,450 of record CM062813.1, read on the forward strand.
TACTCAACATTTCCCCTTCATGAAGTTCTTATCCTTCTGTCAAGAACTGTGTCCTTATGTAACTCATTGAGATACTCGAGCAATAGATTGTCAATGGAAGGTTGCTAACCTTGCTCTTCGGGATCTTTAATCAATGAAGGTTCATATAATCACAAGTTTTCAACATTTACTATAGAGTATATTTGCATGTAGGCTGGTAGATCTAGGTGGAAAGCATTTTCACCAATTTTATCAAGTATTTTGAAAGGACCATATCTAATTGGTTTCAACTTTTTACCTTCCCCTTGCAGTCTTTCTTTACTGATATACAACTAGGCTTGATCACCAACTTGAAAACTATGCTCAACTTGATGTTTTTCATGTCGCGCCTTATACTTTGCTTGGCTTCTTTCCAGTTGTTCCTATACTGCCTAGTGAATTTCCTGGATTTGTTCAATGAGCTTGGTTGCTTTGTCCACATCACTGTGTCCATCAATTGTTGTATCTTTACCAAAGACAAAATCCAAGGGAGACTTTGGCATAAAACCAAAACAAGTCTCAAGAGGAGATCTCTGAGTAGAAGAATGTTTTGCATGGTTGTACGCATGTTGCACATAACACAAATGCTCATCCAAAAGTTTGGGATGCTTGCTGCAATATCCTCAAAGCAACTGTATCAATGTCCTATTGACTACTTCTATCTGACCATCTATTTGTGGATGGAATGTCGTGCTCTTCTTTAACTTTGTTTCCATTAACTCCCATAGACTTGACCAAAATTTCCCAACAAATCGAGAATCTTGATCAGATATGATAGAATTTGGTAACCCAAAATGAACCCATACATTTTGAAAGAACAAATTTGCTATTTGTTCAGTTGTGACCTGTTTATTACATGGTGTCAAAATACACATCTTATTGAACCTATCCACAATTACATACAAATAATCATGACCCCTTCTAGACTTTGGCAATCCCCCAACAAAATCCATGGAAACACTTTCCCAAGGACGAGAATGAATTGGAAGTGGAGTATACAAGCCTAATTTTCTATTACTTGGCTTGCTTGTAGCACACAGAGTACATCCTTTAATATATCTAGAAACTGTCTCATTCATTTGTGGCCAATAGCAGAATCTTTGTAATTGTACAACTGTTTTAATTACACAAAAATGACCTAATATGAGAGAAGTATGTGCTTCTTGAATTATATTAACTCTTTCAATTCGTGGAATGCATAACTTTCCCAAATGATATAAGAGTTTGTCCTTTATGTAATAATTCAATTCTTCTACCTACTTGCCATGACTTAAAGTTGCATACACATCCTTAAAATTTGTGTCTTGAGCATATTGTTCAATGTAAATTTCATGAATTATTGAATTATGCTTAAGTATTGTGGATGAATTTATGATTGGTCTTGATAACATGTCTACAATCTTATTATGTATGCCCTTCTTATATCTGATAACAAGATGAAATTTTTGTAGAAAACCCATCCACCTATAATGTCTTGATTGTTGCAAGTTAGTTTGTGAGTGTAAATATTGAAGTGGTTGATGATCTGTATGTATGATTGTTTCTTTACCCATTATATAATGTTTCCACTTTTTAACACTCTGAACTAATGCATACAATTCTTTATCATATGTAGGATGGTTAACTACTGCTGATGTAAATGTCTTAGAATGAAAGCATATAGGCTTTCTATGCTGCATCAACACTACCCCAATGGCATATTCACTTTCATCTATCTCGATCTCAAATGGATGATGAAGATCTGACAGTGCTAGTACTGGCGCTGTACTGATCCTTTCTTTCAATGTGTCGAAGGCTTTCTGCTGTTTGCCTCCCCATTGAAACACCTGTTTCACACTTGTTAAAGCATGTAAAGGAGTTGCAATGAAATATAAGTTAGCAATAAACTTTCTCCAATATTGCGTTGTCCCTAAGAAACTTCTAACTTCTATAGCAATATTGGGCTTAGGTTGTAGGTTTTAACCCGTACAGGAATTACCTGCATATGAATTCTAAAACACATAATATAAACAATGCGAGAGCATAACACATAAAATACATATACACAGAGATTTTCCCCTGGATCCAAAAACCGGGACTACCAGCTTGATTTTTCATTATGTTCCTTTCAATGTTATAATACATATTTATACATGCCGAAGCATCCAATACCATGGACCGAAAACCATCGCATCCAAAACCATGGACCAAAAACCATCACATCCAAAAACATGTGCGAAAATCATGCACAAAACCATAGGTGGGTACACCCAACCTAACATAGGTTCCAAAACCCCCTTGTGACCCACCCATTATGCAATCGACGCAAACCCCCTGTGACCCCCCCGCTACGCAATCGGTGCAACCCTCAAACCTAATGGATAATAGAGTGGGGTTACCTGCACCCCTCAAACCCCCTGTGACCCCCCCGCTACACAATCAGGGTCAACGAATGGGGGGCTCCGCCCCCCCTCTAACCCCTTGGTTAGCTACATGGGCTAGTTGTGGAAAGAATATAACACAACCCAACATAGGCCAATTTACAATGACTTCGACCTTAGAGGCATCTATCTTCAATTCACCACCCCCTTCAATATAACCCAAATAATTCAAAGATGTTTTGCCAAATTCACATTTTGAATATTTTACATAGAGATTTTTTCTTTTCAATACATCTAAAATCTGCTTTACATGCTTTACATGTTCAACCCATGTTCTACTAAAAACAAGAATATCATCTAAATAGACTATTACAAAATCATCAATAAATGGTCTAAATACATCATTCATGACTCGCATAAACGTAGCTGAAGCGTTAGTTAAGCCAAAAGGCATAACCAACCATGCATAGAGTCCTTGCTTCATGTTGAACCTCAGAATTACCTTCCCCTTGACATTTGTTCTAACCTTTTTCTCTTGATTTCTCACAAGACTACAGATCCAATCAATGATAAATGCTATATTTTATCTTCGAAAAGCATTAAAATGATCCCCATATTATATTTTCATGTTATTGCTATTTTAATATATTTTTGCAAATTAGCTACAGAACGCAGCCTATTCTACAGCTAACTATGAGTTCTGTAGCTAATCTCATGGTTTGGAAGGTTACAGGTGTCAAATGAAGAACTGGGCCACATGGGCATCTCCAGAATCATCTCTACATGGATTCTATCCTACTCACTCGATCTAGATCAACAGAAAAGAATGCCTAAAGTCTTGGTCAAAGATGGAGTCAAATACGTTATCTAGTAGCAGTAGGACTCTTGATATTTCTTAGTTGACCAGGAGTCTAATGGTTCTGTTGAAGAGTTAATGCGGAGTAAGCCACTTGTAGCTAATCAGGAGTTGAGGAGTTAATGCATATCAGGCCACTTGTAGTTGTTCAAAAGTTTAACAGTCTCATTACAATTCGAATTAGGCCATTTGTAGCATGTATTTTTATAAACGGTCATGATAGATTCAGATCAAGCCACCTGTAACAAGATTTTCTCTTAGACAGTTATGTTGTTTTTCTATAAATATCGGTTAGGTGAGACCGAGAAGTAGTTAGAAGCTAGAAGGGATTACAGGCTTTTTGTTAAAAACTTTGTTCAAACTTCGTTTTGTTGATAATACAAACTTTGTTTTGTCAATGGTGGTTTAAAAGTGCATCTTTAATTAGCTGTTATCCAACCACATCAGTTGTAGAGGGCCCCTGCACTGAAGGAGGTTTTTCACTTGTTGTTTTCATTTTAATTTCTACTACTCTATTTTTCTGCAAGTCCATTTTCTTTAGTTTTGTTTCCTTTCAGTTTGTAACCAAAAGTGTGAGGATAAAAATCACAATTGTACAAGTCTTATTATTCTAAGATATTGTATGAGAAATGACTGAATGAAAAATGAAGAAACAAGAATACACAGTTGTTTAACTTCTTACTATTTTTATTACACATTTTCTTAGCATAGAACTATCGATTATCTGTATTAATAGATGTTCTCAAAACTAGCTTAATTGGTTGAATATCTAATTCATGCAATCATTGATCTTACTCAACATATTGTCAGTTTTACAATCTATCATCTTTTCTTTTTTGTTTTCAGGTCATTACTTAGTTACATCACTTGACATTCCAAAAAATCATTTGAAGGATATTGATTCTATCATGTTCCAAAATTGAATGGTTGAATGGATAAATGAATGCAATTATTGGATTACCTTTTGCATCAGTATCACTTTTGCTTGTAGGAATTAGATCCATGGATTAGGACTAAATGGTAGATAAGATAGATGCTATGTTTCTCTTATTATGTACTAAATAGTTAAAAATGATTCTTATTCCATTTTAGGAGACTAGACTAACTTAGGAACCTATCCTTCCTTTTAAAACTCATTAGATCCATGTAAATTTCTCATAGATTGTATATTCTTAGACACCAGAGAAGATAAACCCCCAAAACAAACATAAAAATACAAAACAACGAAGTAAGAGAAAAGTTAACTCTAGAGAAAAGTTAACTCTAGGGGTAGATTTATAGCTAAAAGCAGGAGTTCAATTCCTACAACACCACCTACTCCACCAAGACTAAGAAGAGATACACCTCCATCTAAAGCTCATATTCCTAGCCGTAGACCTCTTGAAGTTCTAAGGTTAGAAATTCAATCAAGAGGATCTCCTACTTCATCTACTGAGGCAGTCCTAGACGAGGAAAATCTTGGATATCCAACAAAACGAGTAGCATTTTTCACCTCCATAGGGGAACATATTTTAGTGGAAGAATTAAGAATACCTAGTGAAGAAGAAGAAGTAGAACCTCTCTCCCACATACCATTAATAGAGGAACCAGAGGAAGAGCAATTAACCTTGCAGGTTGAATCTTATACTGACTCTGAAGAAACTATAATGGTAGAAGAAGGAGAGGATGGAAAGTTCACACTATTTGGAGGAGGAGGAAGTAGAGGAAGAGGTAGAGGAAATAAAGGAGAAGGTAGAGGAAATAATGGAAGAGGTAGAGGAAATAGGGAAGTTGATAATTCTTTCAGATTCCCTATAGTTGATGAAGAAACAGATGCCACAATGAAAAATATCTCACCTTCTTTCCTCCCAAACTTTCATGGATTAAAAAGTGAAGACCCTAAAACCTTCTTATTTGAATTTGAAGTCTTGTGCCGAACTGATGATTATTTACAAGACTCTCAAAAACTCAAATTGTTCCCTTCCACATTGAAAGGAGCTACTTTAAAATGGTTTATGGGGTTGGTCACTCAGTCCATTAGAACATGGAATGACATGAGGAAAGTGTTTTTGGACAGGTATTTGGATTATTGCATGCCTATCAATCACAAGTATGAAGTGTTCAAAATGATGCAAAGATGTTGGGTTGTGTTATATTGTTTCCACAACTAGCCCACGTAGTTAACCAGGGGGTTAGATGGTCGGACCCACTTATGGTTTTGTGCATGATTTTCACACATGTTTTTGGACGTGATGGTTTTTTGGTCCATGGTATTGGATGCGATGGTTTTCGGTCCATGGTATTGGATGCTTCGGCATGTATAAATATGTATTATAACATTGAAAGAAACATAATGAAAAATCAAGTTGGTAGTCCCCATTTTGGGATCTAGGGGAAATCTCTGTGTATATGTGTTTTATGTGTTATGCTCTTACATTGTTTATTTTCTGTGTTTTAGAATTCGTATGCAGATAATTTCTATACAGGGTTAAAACCTACATTTGGTATCGAAGCAGTTTTGGCTTCAAGGGGACACCTCTATTGCTGAGGGGTTTCGCTCGAGCCTGTGGTAGAACCTGTTCACTGGGATATCTGCGAAATCGATTATGGTGGTGAAAGAAGATGGCGAGCAGTGGAAATATAGAGATTGAGAAATTTAATGGTCAGAGTTTTTAGTTGTGGAAACTCAAGATGGAGGATCTGTTGGTGGATAAAGATCAATGGATCATGGTAGATCCGGGTACTAAACCAATGGGAGTGTCCGATGAAGAATGGAAGAATTTGGATCAAAAGGAAAAGAGCACAATACGATTGTGCATCTCATATTCAGTATTGCTGAATGTATCAGGGGAAGCTACGGCGAAGGCTTTGTGGGACAAGTTAGGGACTTTGTGATGCGGGAGCATGTGACTCAGAGGGAAAAAGTCTTCCAACTTATTCCAAAAATCCAAAAAATCTACATGCAAGGGAGTGGGGTCCTTTAGCCTGCAATTTCCATGTTTTTTTAGTTAAAGATAGAATAAATTCTAGAAATAAAACATGTTGTAGTAAAGCTTTCACGCTTTAAATCATTCCTGTAAAGGACGCTTTTGTAACGGGTAAGGACCGAGAGGGCCTATCCTTTAATTATAAATAAAGAGGCAGCGATACTCTCAGCAGAGAAGAGAGGAGCGAGTGCCAAAGCATTATTATTCTAAACTTTTCTCTCGGCATTACTAAAGCAATGGTTTCTATTAATATGTATGTGTAGTTTATGTCACTGTGTATTGAGCGTATTAGATTGCTTTACTGTTCCCTGCATGATGCAATTACTGTGTGTTTAATCATTTAGGGTCGCTTCCTTTTCATTGTGGTGATTGCCGACCCTTTATATTCATTTTTATAAAGTCAGAGGAGAACTCTGTTTATACAGAGAAATTACAATATTTTCCCTTAAGCGGAACAGTGGCGGACGTGAAATATTATCAATATTGGTTCTAACCCTTATCGGGTCCGAACCAATATCGCATCGCATCGGAAGGGCTTTATAACAGTGAATGTGTAAGCTCCGATATATCGGAGCCGAATTATTATAGAGCGCGGCTCATAAAAGTTTCAGGTCCGAAAGGAACCCGTAATATGACCAAGTGGGCGAGCTCCGAAATCCGGAGCTGAAATACAATAGGGTGGAGTTTAATATGTATCGGGTCCATAAGGGGTTAGGACTGTACTCCCATAAACGGAGCCGAAATTTTATGCATAGTAGTTGAAGGGGGTCGTCGAGTCCGCAAGGCCCATTACATTAACGAACTGCCGAAAGGGGAACCGCCGATATACATCGGACCCGAATTCAATATAGAAGGGAGTATAAAGGCTGTCGGGTCCACGGCATATCGGAGGCCTTGCACCATAGAACCCGCCGATAGCGATCGCCGATGCGATATCGCATCGGGGGAAAGGAAAGGGGATATTATAAGGCCGCTATAGCATTTAAAGTAATTCTTTAGAATTACTACCCCGATAGTGTATTGCATAAGTCCTCCCATAATAAAGTCGCCGATAGTGTTGGGTGTATTATCCCTATAAAAGCCTCCGATAGTGTTTTAAAGTAATTCTTTTGGAATTACTGCTCCGATAGGAGTAAAGCCACTGTTTTTGCCAAATTGCAAGGTTTAAGGGATTCTGAGGAAATAATGAAGCTATCAGTTTAATGACTGATACACCACAAGGAGCAGAAAAGGAAGTTGAGGCTGATATAGAAGAACTTGCTGTCAGATTAGGAAGATTATCCCTAATGCCTACACCCACGCCATCATTAGTGGTATCAGAGCCATCAACTGACATTGAATTGAATCTCAGGAGCAGGAGAAGGATGGATTTCAGATTTGGAAGAGGACGAGGACGTGGTGGAAGAGGACGACCTGTTGCAAATGCTGAAATAATGGAAACAGTAGAAGAGCTGCGAGCTAGATTGGATGCGTTAACTTCAGACAGAAACATAGATGATGGAGATGTCAGTGAACCCGAGGTGGAAGCTACAGAGGAGGAAGCTGTACAGGTTACTCCTAAGATGAGGTTCTTTCAGTCAGTGTTGAAATCCACAGCCAGACCAAAGACCGAGGTACCAGTATACCAAGGAGGACTGAATCCAGAAGAATTGATAGACTGGATTAATAGCATGGAGAAATTCTTCGATTATGAAGAAACAGAAGATGAGAAGAAAGTGAAGTTTGCTGTCACCAAGTTAAAAGGCCATGCAGCGCTCTGGTGGGATGGTGTGCAGGCAGAAAGGAAGAGACTTGGTAAGCAACCAATCAAGAACTGGAGCAGAATGGTAACAAATTTAAGAGGTAAGTTTTTTCCAAGTAATTATCAGCAAACATTATTTAGACAAATGAAAAATCTTAGACAGAGAGCTTTAACAGTAAAAGAATATACATAAGAGTTCTATAAAGTGAGCATAAGAGTTGGAGAAGGCCAAGATACAGATGAGAAGGTGGCCAGATATATGAATGGCCTCAGGATGGACATTCAGGATGAGATAAGTCTGTTGTCTCCTAAAACAGTAGAGGAAGCTTATCAGATAGCACTGAAAGCTGAAGAAAAACTCATGAGGAAGCAGTCTGCCAGAGGGAGAGGGACTTTCAGAGGAAAAGGAAGTCAAGGTGGTAGAGGAAGATCTACAACACCTAAAGAAGGAGCTAGCAGTAGCTCAACCCAGCATGCACCCACAGGAGGTGATGCAAGAGGCAGAGGGAGTTTTTCTAGAGGAAGAGGAGGCAGAGGAAGAGGCAGAGAAATAAGGTGTTACAGATGTAACAAGCTGGGACACAGAGATTTTGAGTGCCCAGAGAATGCAGAAACAAAGCAGAGGAATGCAATTGTTGCTCCAGAAGTTGAAGGAGAAACACGAGTGACAGCAGTAGCAGAAGAGGAAAATACACCAAAAAGAGGAGAATCCTTGGTAGTGAATAAAGTCCTACTTAAGCCAGCAAAAGAGATGGTTGAACCGCCACAAAGGAAGACTTTATTCAGGACAGTGTGTAAAGTTCAAGGGAAATGTTGCCAGATGATCATTGATAGTGGCAGCACTGATAATTTGGTGTCTACAGAAGTAGTGGAGAAATTAAAGCTGAAGACAATGAAGCATCCAACACCTTATAAAGTGTCATGGTTGCAAAAGGGACATCAACTATTGGTAAGTGAACAGTGTGAAGTAGAATTTCAAGTGGGCAAGTATAAAGATAAAAAAAATTGTGATGTGATTCCAATGGACGTGTGTCACATATTGCTTGGAAGACCTTGGCAATATGACAGAGGAGCCATACATGATGGGAAAAGAAACACCTACAAGTTTGGAAAGGATGGTGTCAATCATACATTTCCGCCTCTACAAGAAGAAAATATACCGGGACAGAAGACTGATCCAAAAACTCTGTTACTTGGAGAAAAGGAATACCTGAAGTAGATTGAAGAAAATGAGGTAAATTTTGTTGTAATTTGTAAGCCCAAGGTAATAATGACTTCGACTAAAATTTCTAATTTACCCATTGAAATTCAAGAAATGCTGGAGAAATATTGTGATATTATTGTTGATGATTTGCCTAATGAATTACCACCCATTCGAAGAATCAGTCATCATATAGATTTAATTCCTGGAGCAAGCCTACCTAACAAAGCAGCATATAGAATGACTCCTGCAGAAAATGAAGAAGTTAAGAAACAGGTACAAGAATTTCTTGACAAGGGACTGATCAGAGAAAGCTTGAGTCCTTGCGCAGTGCCAACAGTGTTGAGTCCAAAGAAAGATGGAGGCTGGAGAATGTGTACAGATTCGAGAGCCATCAATAAAATCACAATCAGGTACAGATTTCCGTTACCCAGAATTGAAGATTTAATGGATTTCTTGACTGGAGCAAAGTATTTTTCAAAGCTAGATCTTAAAAGTGGGTATCATCAGATAAGGATAAGAGAGGGGGATGAGTGGAAAACCGCTTTTAAGACCAATGAAGGATTATATGAATGGAGAGTGATGCCTTTTGGGCTGTCAAATGCACCAAGTACATTCATGAGGCTTATGAATGAAGTTCTTAAAGAGTTCAATGGTAAATTCGTAATAGTATATCTGGATGATATATTAGTCTATAGCAGGTCCAATGAGGAGCACTTGAGGCATTTAAATTATGTCTTACAGAAGCTACAACAAGAAAAACTATTGTTGAATTTGAAGAAGTGTTCATTCATGAAAGAGGAACTGGTGTACTTGGGATTTGTTATTTCTGCTGAAGGGTTGAAGATGGATCCAGAGAAGATCAAAGCAATTATGGAGTGGCCTTCACCCAAGAGTATTTTTGAGGTAAAGAGTTTTCATGGTCTTGCCAGTTTTTACAGAAAATTCATTAAGAATTTTAGTAAGATTAATGCACCTATTATTGAGACCATAAAGAAGGATAAACAACCATTTAAATGGACTGCTGAAGCAGAGAGAAATTTTCAGTTGTTAAAGAAGAAAATAACTAAAAAGCATGTTTTGGTTCTTCCTGATTTTAACAAAACTTTTCAAGTTAAGTGTGATGCCAGTGCAGAAGCAATTGGAGGAGTTTTAAGCCAAGAAGATAGACCAATAGCTTATTTCAGCGAAAAGCTAAATGATGCAAAAAGGAAGTATTCTTCTTATGATAAGGAGTTTTACGCAGTTGTGCAGGCATTAAAGAAATGGAGGCATTATTTAATGTCAAAAGAATTCATTCTTTATACAGATAACCATGCATTGCAGTTTATAATGCAGCAGCCAAAGCTCAGCCAGAGACATGCTAAATGGGTAGAATATCTTCAAGGTTTTCATTTTGTGTTGAAGCATATAACTGGGCAGTCAAACAAAGTTGCAGATGCCTTAAGTAGGAGAAATGTATTGCTGCAAGAAAGTCAAATCCAAGTGTTGGGTTTTGATTTTCTTAAGGAATTATATGAGACCGATTCAGATTTTAAAGAGGCATTTGAAGCTTGTAAAAATCCTATTTTGGCAGATAGGAGCAAGTGGCTGGATTATTTCCTACAAGATGGACTGTTATTTAAGAAAAATCAGCAGTGCATACCAAACTGTTCAATGAGAGAAAATTTAATCAAAGAAAAACATAGTGGAGGACTTGCAGAACATTTTGGTACAGAGAAAACTTTTGAACAGCTCAATAGATTTTATTTCTGGCCAAAGATGAAGTCTGAAGTAGAAAAGTATTTAAGAAATTGTAAATACTGCCAATATGCAAAAGGAAGGAGCCAGAACACAGGGTTGTATAGTCCACTACCAATTCCAGATAGGCCTTGGGATATGGTAAGTATGGATTTTGTGCTAGGATTACCAAAGACTCAAAGAGGTTATGATTCAATCTTTGTTGTAGTGGATAGACTTTCAAAGATGGCACACTTTATTCCATGTTATAAAACTAGTGATGCTTCTCACATTGCTAACTTGTTTTTTAAACAAATTGTAAGATTGCATGGGTTGCCCAAAAGCATTGTCTCAGATAGAGATTCAAAGTTCGTTGGACATTTCTAGAGAACACTATGGAAGAAGTTGGGAACTAAATTAAATTTCAGTTCTGCCTATCATCCACAAAATGATGGACAGACTGAAGTTGTGAACAGAAGTTTAGGCAATCTTCTGATGAGCCTTACTGCAAAACATCCAAAGCAATGGGATCAAGTGTTAGAACAAGTTGATTATGCATATAATGACTTACCAAACAGGAGCACAGGACAGAGCCCATTCCATATTGTTTATGGAATGCATCCTAGAGGAATATCTGAATTAAGGAATTTGGGAAAGGAAGAAATGAGAAGTGCAGAGGGTGAAGACTTTGCTTCAAGAATGTAGGCGATACATGAACAGGTGAAACAACAGCTGCAGGATAGCAACATCAAGTATAAAACCAGTGCAGATATGAGGAGAAGAGAGGTAAACTTTGAAGTTGGAGATCTGGTTTTAGCACATCTCAGAAAGGAGAAATTTCCAAAAGGGGAGTATAATAAGTTAAAATCCAAGAGAATTGGACTGTGCAGAATACTGAGGAAATTCTCTGCAAATGCTTAAGAGATTGAATTACCACCTGATGTCGGAATATCACCAATTTTTAATGTTGCAGGCTTGTACAAGTATGAGAATGAAACTGCAGATGATACAGCACAGGATCAGGGGACTCCAGAAATTAACTGGATAAAATAGTTACCTACAGCAAAGAATTTACAACCAGAAAGAATTCTGGACAAGAAAGTGCATAAGAAGAAAAGGGGACGAGAGTATTTCTAGTATTTGGTAAAATGGAAGGGACAACCAACCGCTGAAGCTACTTGGGTTACAGAAGATGTTCTACAGAAACTGGGCAAATCTGTAGACGAGCTCATGGACAGGAGCCCATGAAGAATTTTGTCCTCAGGAGTCTGATGCGGGAGCATGTGACTCAGAGGGAAAAAGTCTTCCAACTTATTCCAAAAATCCAAAAAAATCTACAGGCAAGGGAGTGGGGTCCTTTAGCCTGCAATTTCCATGTTTTTTTAGTTAAAGATAGAATAAATTCTAGAAATAAAACATGCTGTAGTAAAGCTTTCACGCTTTAAATCATTCCTGTAAAGCATGCTTTTGTAACGGATAAGGACCGAGAGGGCCTATCCTTTAATTATAAATAAAGAGGCAGCGATACTCTCAGCAGAGAAGAGAGGAGCGAGTGCCAAAGCATTATTATTCTAAACTTTTCTCTCGGCGTTACTAAAGCAATGGTTTCTGTTAATATGTATGCGTAGTTTATGTCACTGTGTATTGAGCGTATTAGATTGCTTTACTGTTCCCCGCATGATGCAATTACTGTGTGTTTAATCATTTAGGGTCGCTTCCTTTTCATTGTGGCGATTGCCGACCCTTTATATTCATTTTTATAAAGTCAGAGGAGAACTCTGTTTATACAGAGAAATTACAATATTTTCCCTTAAGCGAAATAGTGGTGGACGCGAAATATTATCAATATTGGTTCTAACCCTTATCAGGTCCGAACCAATATCGCGTCACATCGGAAGGGCTTTATAACAGTGAATGTGTAAGCTCCGATATATCGGAACCAAATTATTATAGAGCACGGCTCATAAAAGTTTCAGGTTCAAAAGGAACCCGTAATACGACCAAGTGGGCGAGCTCCAAAATCCGGAGCCGAAATACAATAGGACAGAGTTTAATATGTATCGGGTCCATAAGGGGTTAGGACTGTACGACAATAAACGGAGCCGAAATTTTATGCATAGCAGTTGAAGGGGGTCGTCGGGTCCGCAAGGCCCATTACATTAACGAACTGCCGAAAGGGGAACCGCCGATATACATCGGACCCGAATTCAATATAGAAGGGAGTATAAAGGCTATTGGGTCCACGGCATATCAAAGGCCTTGCACCATAGAACTTGCCAATAGTGATCGCCGATGCGATATCGCATCGGGGGAAAGGAAAGGGGATATTATAAGGCCGCTATAACATTTAAAGTAATTCTTTAGAATTACTACCCCGATAGTGTATTGTATAAGTCCTCCCATAATAAAGCCACCGATAGTGTTGGGTATATTATCCCTATAAAAGCCTCCGATAGTGTTTTAAAGTAATTCTTTTGGAATTACTGCTCCGATAGGAGTAAAGCCACTGTTTTTTCCAAATTGCAAGGTTTAAGGGATTATGAGGAAATAATGAAGCTATCAGTTTAATGACTAATATGCCACAAGGAGCAGAAAAGGAAGTTGGGGCTGATATAGAAGAACTTGCTGTCAGATCAGGAAGATTATCCCTAACGCCTGCACCCACGCCATCACTTTGTACCAATCTAAGTCTCTGGTGAATAAACTGTTCCTGTGGAAAAAGTTGTATAACCTGAGGATGAAAGATGGAGACTCGGTGACAGAGCATCTGAATGCATTTGATACTGTGGTAAGTCAGTTAGCATCTATTGATATGAAAACTTCAGATGAAGATAAGTGCATCAGTTTGTTGTGTTCTCTACCAAATTCGTCGGATAGTCTGGTTATTGCAATAGGTAGCAATGCAACTACCTTGCAGTTTGATGAAATAGTCTCATCCTTGTTGACGAAGGAGATGAGATGGAAAAATATGGAGAGCCAGAATGGTGATGCCTTGTCTGTACGAGGAAAATCCTAGAACAGAAACAAAAAAATTCATCGAGTGGGAGATCTAAATCTCCAAGAAAACCTATAAAGGTGGTGTGCTGGAAATGTGGAAAGGAAGGGCACTTCAAAAGGGACTGTAAATCTAAAGCGCCTACTAAAGGAAAGCGATCTGATGATGCTCCTTCTGCAGAGGTAAAAACCACCTCAAATGAAGGTGGGGATGTGTACTTGGCTTCTTCAAGTACACATGTAGATCATGAGGCATGGTTGATTGACTCAGGTGCATCCTTTCACTTCACTGCCCATAGAGAGTGGTTCTACGAGTATGAGAAATACGATGGTGGTGACGTCTTCTTAGGGGATGATAGGAAGTCTAGAATCATTGGTCGTGGAAAAGTAAAGTTGAAGTTGCAAGGTGGAAGGGTTAGAACACTTGCGGGTGTTTTGCATATTCCTGCATTGGCCAAAAATCTAATTTATGTAAGAAAGTTGGATGATGCAGGTGTAAAAACAGTGTTCAAGAAGGATACCTGCAAAATGGTTTCGGGAGCACTGGTATTGATGCGGAGAGTTCGAATTAGAACTATGTACAAGCTGCAAGGTAGCACTGTTATTGATGAGTGAAATAGTTTTCTGGTTCCTGAAGGTGGAGCAGAAAATCTAGTGGTCTCTGGAAAGAAGACCATGTTGTGGCATCAAAAGCTTGTACATATTGGAGAGAAGGGCCTTCGAATACTTCGTGGTAAAGGTATGGTACAAGGTATGAGTAATAGCTCTCTGGATTTTTATTTCTATGAAAATTGTGTATATGGGAATCAGAATCGGGTGAGTTTCCCTCTAGTAGTAAGAGGGCGACACAGATATTAGAACTTGTGCACAGTGATGTGTTTGGACTTGTGAAGGTTCCATGATTGGGTAAGTCTGTGTACTATGTATCATTTATAGATGACTACTCAAGGAATACATGGATATATTTCCTTAAGAAGAAATCTAAAACCTTTGACAGGTTTAAATAATTTAAGGCTCTCGTGGAAAATCAGACAGAGAAGAAGATAAAGATGATGAGGACAGATAATGGTGGAGAGTTTTGTAGCAAGGAATTTGAAGAATTTCGTAAGTGTGGTATAACACAACAGAAGACTACTCCATATACACCTCAGCAAAATGGAGTTGCAGAAAGAATGAATAAGACATTGATGGAAAGGCCAAGAAGCATGCTCAATGGTGCCAGTTTAGGATAGGAATTCTTGGCAAAGGCGATGGATACTGCATGTTACTGGTCAACAAGTCACCTTCATCAACGTTGGAGGATAAGACTCCACAAGAGGTATGGACTAGTAAGAAACCCTCTCTTTCACATTTGAGGGTATTTGGATGTGATGCATATGTACATGTTCCAAAGGAGAAACGAACCAAGTTGGATAGTAAATCTGAAAAGTGCATCTTTATTGTGTATAAGGATGGTTTAAAGGGTTATAAGCTTTGGAACCCAGTCACACAGAAGGTTGTGTACAACCGAGATGTGGTGTTCAGAGAGGTAAAATATGTTATTAAACATGAAGTCCAACCAAAGGAAACAGAGAAGATAGAGTTTGAGCTTAAGGAGGAAGAATCAGACTCTACAGCAGAGAAGGAATCATAAGATGAAGAGCCACAAACTTCAGGTGTGAGAAGATCAGTTTGAGAAACAAGGCAACCAGAAAGGTATAGTCCATCTGCTTTATGTTCAAATTTTTCTTTATCTATTACTAACGATGATCCCAGAACTGTGAAGGAAGTAGTACATTCAGAGGATGGCAAACTCTAGAAAGAGGCCATGGTTGATGAAATGGCATCTTTGCACAAAAGTGAGGCTTGGGAGCTGGTGGAGTTGCCGGCTGGAAGGAAACCCATTGGCAGCAAATGGGTGTTCAAGAAGAAGACAAATGCAGAAGGAAAGGTGGAGAAATACAAAGCTCGGTTTGTAGCGAAAGGTTATTCCAGGTGCCGGGAATTAATTTTGGTGATATTTTTTCTCCTGTTGCCAAGGTAACTTCTATTAGATTACTTTTATCTGTTGTTGTTGCTTTTTATTTTGAGGTAGAACAGATGAATGTGAAGACAACATTTCTTCACAGGGATCTGGAAGAGGAAATGTACATGAAGCAACCTGAAGGCTTTGCAGTGAAGGGTAAGAAATAACTAGTATGCAAGTTAAAGAAGTCTTTGTATGGGTTAAAACAGTCACCAAGGATGTGGTATCATAAATTTGATACATTTATATGGGAACTTGGCTTCACCAGAAGCAAAGTAGATCATCGTGTGTATTTTAAATTAATTGGTGACTGTGTTATTTATCTGATCTTGTATGTGGATGATATGTTGCTAGTTGGAAATGACAAAGAAATTATCCAGGATTTGAAGACCCAATTGTCCTCCAAATTGGACATGAAAGATCTTGGTGCTACAAGCTATATTTTGGGCATGGAAATTAAAAGAGATCGGGCAAAGAGGAAGGTTTGGTTAAACTAGAGGAAGTATGTCGAGATAATACTGCAAAGGTTTAATATGCAGGATAGTAAACTAGTGAAGGTTCCTATTCTTGTAGGTGCGAGGTTATTTGTTGAGCAGTCTCCCAAGACACAAGAAGAGGAAGAGGACATGTCCCTTGCTCCATATGCAAGTGCAGTCAGTAGCCTGATTTATGCAATGGTCTGTACTAGACTAGACATCGCACATGTAGTGGGAGTATTGAGCAGGTTTATGTCAAAACCAAGGAAGGATCACTAGACAGCAGTGAAGCGGGTTTTCAGGTATTTGTGTGGCACTAGTGATTATGGTTTGTCCTACCAAGGAAGACTGGGATTGGACAGAATGTTGGATATTCGTGGCTTTTTTGATGCAGACTAGGTTGGAGATCTGGATCAGAGAAGATCTACAAGTGGGTATGTGTTTAACCTATTTGGAGGTGCAGTCAGTTGGATGAGTAAGAAACAATCTGTAGTGGCACTATCAACTACAGAAGCGGAATACATGGCAGCCACTCATGCAAGCAAGGAAGTAGTTTGGTTGCAGAGATTGTGTTCAAGTATGGGGTTAATACAGGGAGCTATAAGGATAGACTGTGACAACCAAAGTGCAATTTTCTTTGTAAAGAATCCCGCATATCATTCAAAGACAAAGCACATTGATGTTTAGTATCACTTTGTGAGGGATATGATAGAAGACAGAAAGGTGTCGCTGGTAAAGGTGGACACTTTGAAGAATATTGTAGATGCATTGACAAAATCTTTGAGCTCTGAGAAGTTCTCTTCGTGTAGAGAGACAATGGGCATTTCAGGGCTGGAAAAATGACTAAGCTCTCTTGTGGCCCCCTATGGAAAGAAGAAAACAAGTGGGAGAATGTTGGGTTGTGTTATATTCTTTCCACAACTAGTCCATGTAGTTAATCGGGGGGTTAAACGGGGGCGAAGCCCCCCTTCGTTGCACTGATTGTGTAGCCGGGGGGGGTCACAGGGGGTTTGAGGCATACCTGTAACCCCACTTTATGGGGTCTGGAAAATTTTGGTTTTGGACCCTATGTTAGGATGGGCGGACCCACCTATGGTTTTGTGCATGATTTTTGCACATGTTTTTGGACGCAATGGTTTTTCGGTCCATGGTATTGGACGAATGGTTTTTGGTCCATGGTATTGGATGCTTCGGCATGTATAAATATGTATTATAACATTGAAAGGAACATAATGAAAAATCAAGCTAGTAGTCCCGGTTTTGGGATCCAAGGGAAATCTCTGTGTATATGTGTTTTATGTGTTATGCTCCCGCATGGTTTATTTTCTATGTTTTAGAATTCGCATGCAGGTAATTTCTGTACAGGGTTAAAACCTACAAAGGAGAGGATGAAAATTTAGAGGATATAATTGAGAGATTCAACTATAACTTAAAAAGAGCACAACTGGATAACTTAGCTCATGTTACTTTAAAAGCTCTTCTATTGAAAGCCGTTAGAGATGAGTGGATAGATATCCTTAACATGATGGGGAAGGGATATATCTCTCAACTCCCATTAAGTGACATATGAGAATTATGTGTTCATCTCTCAAGAGAAAAATCCAAAACTGGGAAAGGTCCAAGAGATCCTTCTCTTGTTAGGGTGAATAAATCTGCAACTGGATCAGTGAGTAGGGCAGAAATTGGAAACATGCTTGATGAAGTTAAAACATATATTCTAGGGAGCCTTAGTGAACAGATAGACACCCTTAAGTTAAAAAACAAGCATAAAACCGAAATTGATGCTCTGGCTATTTTTTGTCCCAAATGCAGAAAGAAGCACGCTTGAAGAGAATGCCCTTTAGATGCAAAAGTCCTATAGAATTGTGTGATTTGTTTAGAAAACCATGAGACCAAGAGTTGTCCTTCAATCCCTAGTCTTAAAGTTGTTTTTCAAGAAGAAACAGTTTCAAATCCAACAAAGTCCCTTTTCTTTGTCTCTAGAAGACCTTGGCAAAGGGAAGCAAAATCATGGTTTTAACAACCAAATGTATATGCAACCCCCTCCAAATTGGAATTCTTGGCAACAACCTTGGCCTCAATCTAAATCTCAAACTCAACCTTGGGCTCAAGGAATGTAGAATCCTTATGGAAGATTCTCTCCATACTATCAATATCCTCCATCATATTCAGACTTTCCTCCCCAACAAATTCCTCGACAAAATCAACAGCCCCAACTTCAAAACCAAAACCCTCAACTTTCACTGCCATTTCCACAGAGACCAAATTAGCTACCTTCCCAACCATTACCGAACCCCAACAATAAAAATCCTCAAAATACCTATATGGTCGAAGGACAACAATTTCCAACTTACATGATCACTCCATTAGACCTCAATGATGTCCAATTGAGATCTAGTAGGATATTGGAAAAGGAAAAACCTTTTGTGGTTATTCAAGAACAAGACAATTATGAGGAGGATTCTCTACAACAAAATAAAAGTTTTGAAGGAACATCTCCTTAAATCCAAAACACTAAAAATGAAAAACAAAAAGAACCAATAAACTCAACTCCTATCATAGAGCAACAACAATTATCTACTTCTACACCTCCTTTTCCAGAAAGATTACAAGTTGATAGAGGGGTAGAACAGCATATTATGTTGCCTAACTATGATTTTCTAGAGGAATTGAAAATTTTCTGTATCAAAATTCCTTTGTTACAAGCCATTAAGGAGATTCCAATCTAGCTAAAACAATAAAAGAGTTGAGCATGAAGAAAGCAGGAAGAAAAACAAAAGAAGTAAAAATTATTCACCTAGTAGGAAAAATAGCAGACATAATGATGGGAAAATTTGTCATACAAAAATATGTAGATCAAGGAATTCCAGTTGTAAAAAAACATACCACTGGAGTTGAAATCCCAAATATACTGATTGACTTAGGAACAATAATAAACATCATGAGCAAACAAACCATGGAACAATTCAAACTTCCCAATCTTCTTTATACATCTACATTACTGCAATTAGGAGATAGATCTGTAATCAAACCAGATGGTGTGTTAGAAGATATTTCAGTGTCCTTAGACTCTTGGGAGTACCCTATTGATTTTATGATCCTAACCCCAAAGAGAAAAGTAGGAGGACATCCACTTATATTAGGAAGACCTTGGCTAGCTACAACTGATGCATTCATTAGCTGTAGATCTGGTGATATGTATATCTCTGATGGTAATTCAACTAAGAAATTCACTTTATATCCTCTAGCAAGAACAATCATAGAGATAGATGACAAAGAATGGATTGATGATGAAAATGATATTCAGTCTCTCTTTACTATTTCAATCATTAGTGAAGATAGTCAAATCTTGAATACAATGGAAAATTTTGAATCATCTCCAGAATATGAACATGATCAATTTCAAGAAAAATATAATATTGAATATTTGTCATCTAGGAAGATGTCTCTTTATTCTATGGAAGAATTTGGTAGCTCTACAGTTGAAATATTTCCAAGAAAAACATTGAACATCAACAATAACTTGGAAAAATTACAACATGAAAAGCTAATCAAAACTTTACAACAACATTCTTCTACATATGCATGGGAATACACTGACATGAAAGGAATTAGTCCTAAGACTTGTATACATCACATCTACATTGAGGAAAATTGTAAACCTATCAGACAACCTCAAAGAAGGATGAATCCAAATCTTAGGGAAATTGTGAAAGAAGAGTTGCAAAAATTGCTGAATGTAAATTTTATCTACCCAATTTCAGATAGTCAGTGGGTTTCTCCTCTAGTGATTGTGCCTAAAAAGAATGGTAAATGGAGGGTATATATTGATTATCGAGAATTGAATAAAGCTACCCTGAAAGATCATTTTCCTTTGCCCTTTATAGATCAAGTGTTAGATACATTAGTAGGTAAGAAGTACTTCTCATTCTTGGATGGTTTTAGTTGTTACAATCAGATTCAGGTAGCACCTGAAGATCAAGATAAAACCACATTTACCTTCCCATGGGGAGCTTATGCCTACCAAGTACTCCCTTTTGGATTATGCAATGCACCTGCAACATTTCAAAGAGCAGTACTAGGAATTTTTTCTGATCTGATACATGATTGTGTAGAGGTATATATGGATGACTTTACAGTTTATGGAGATACATTTGAGGAAGCATTAGAAAATTTGGAAAAAGTTCTTAAAAGATGTAAGGAAGCAAACCTTTCACTAATCCATGAAAAATGTTTTATGATGTTTACAGAAGGGATTGTTTTAGGACATCACATTTCAGGAGATGGAATTAAGGTTGATAAATCTAAAGTTGAAGTCATCTCTAAATTATCGTTTCCAAGTTGTCAAAAGGATGTTACAAGTTTTCTAGGATTCACAGGATACTATAATAGAAATTTCACTAAACTAGCATCACCACTCTTCAAATTTCTCACCAAGGATTGTGAATTCAAATGGAATATTGATTGCCAGTTGGCATTTGAGACCTTGAAAGAAAAAAATTATGAGGCACTCATCTTAAGAGGTCCAAATTGGAAACTACCTTTTCATATTTCAACAGATGCTTCAGATACAGCTCTGGGAGTTGTATTAGGACAAAAATATTTGATCCCTTATGCCATCTACTACACAAGCAAGAATTTGACTCCCACTGAGTTAAATTACACTGTAACTAAAAATGAATTCTTAGTTGTTGTTCATGCTATCAACAAGTTTAGACATTATATAACAAGCTATGAAACCTTTGTTCATACAGATCACTCTACAATTAGATACTTAATGAATAAACTGATTACTAATGGCAAAGTTACAAGATGGTTACTACTCCTGCAAGAGTTCAACATCACTGTGTTAGATCGACCTATAAAACAAAATACAGTTGTTGATTTCTTGTCTAGAATTCAAAATATCAAAGAAAACACTCCAGTTGAATATAAATTTCCTGATGAATATCTTTTTGCAGTGACTACTCAAACTCCTTGGTTTGTAGATATTGTTAATTACTTAGTCATAGAAAAATTACCTTCACATCTGTTTCCTAAGGAGAAAAGAAAAAGTATTCAAACAACTGCAAATTACTCATGGCTTACTAATGAATTGTATAAAACAGGTCCATATCTCATGATAAGAAGATGTGTTCGAGAAGATTAAATGCCTGAAATTCTTAAGGCATGCCATGATGAACCTTGTGGTGGACACTTTGTTGAAAAAAGGACAACCTACAAAATCCTTCATTTAGGATATTATTGGCCCTCTATCTTCAGAGATGCCAAAGAGTATGTCAAAAGGTGTGATAGTTGTCAAAGGGTAGGGAAACCTGCTCCTTCAGATTAAATGCCACTTCAAACTCAGGTACTCATTGAACCTTTTGAAAAATGGGCCTTGGATTTTGTTGGACTAATTAATCCTCCATCAAAAAAAGGAAGTATATTTTGGTATGCACTGATTATGTCACTAAATGGGTAGAAGCTAAAGCATTACCTTTTGCTAATGAAAAATCTGTATTTAATTTTCTTTTTGAGGAAATCTTCACTCGTTTCGGTGTTCCAAGAGAAATAGTGACAGATCAAGGATCTCAATTTACATCTAAAATGGTGGAAATACTTGTAGAAGAATACAAGATAAAACATAAGAAGTCTACTCCTTACCATCCACAAGCAAACGGTCAAATTGAATCTACCAATAAGATGATTGAAGGAATTCTCACTAAGACTATACATCTACACAGAAGAGATTTGGTAGAAAGGCTTCCTGAAGCCTTATGGGCCTACAGAACTACATGGAGGAACACAATAGGACATACTCCCTATGAGCTTGTTTATGGGAAGCAAGTCTTGTTCCCTATAGAGTTTCAAATCAGAACCTTCAAGATGGCAGTCCAATTGGGACTAGATTTATCAGAAGCACAGAAACATAGATTGGAGCAACTCAATGAGCTTGATGAAATCAAGCAGGATGCAGTTCAAAGAACCAGTTTATTCCAACAGCACACAAATAAATGGCATGATAAGTATATCAAGGAGAAGAAGTTTCAAGCAGGAGATTGGGCACTTTTGTTTGATTCAAAATTCAAAGATTTTCAAGGGAAGCTTCACACTCATTGGCTTGGGACATAGGAGATTGAATAAGTCTTTAATAATGGAGTAGTAAGAATAAGGACAATAGATGAGGGAAAGGTACCTCTTCTTGTAAATGGTCATCGGTTAAAGATATATCATAAGCCAATTTCAAGGGAGGATTTTGTCAAAATTTTCCAAGATAACACTGAGATCAAGTTGGTGAAGAAGAATTCTTCTTCTCCACTAACTTAGCTTTCCTATATATATATATATATATATATATATATATATATATATAATGTATAAGTCTGAAAACCAATTGTTCATTGGCTTACTTATATAGGAAATACAGGGTGAAAATCAAAGATTTCTAACATCCTATATTTCCTATTTCTCTTTCTGTAATAAGTAGTGACATAAAGCTACATTCATTTGCAGTGCCTAATCTGCAAATTCATTTCATTTCATTTCATCTCACTTCACTTTCATTCCCTTTCACTGTTATATTCCATTTTCCTTTCATTACACTCCATTTTCATTTTATTTCACATCCATGTTCCATAGCCATATTTCATCTTTGTCATGTTCTACAACTAACTCCATTCTGCAGCTAGTTTGATTCTACAACCATAACTCCATTCCGCAGCTATGTTCCAAGTAAATGTTGATTGCAGGGAATTGAAGAATCCTTTTTTTGAAGACTGATATGTTAAGAAGGGGATCTGCGGATCAACATCAAAGAAAAGCAACAAACAAGAAGGTTAAATTCCAAAAGGTAAAAGTGCAAGAATCTATTTTAAAATAGCAAGGTTAGAACATAGAATACATATAATATGGGCATTCATATGTCTCTATGAAAAATCATCATTTTATTTGATTCCCATCTCCATCGTATTGCATATCCACCACACCATCCGTCTTCCATCACATAACAGTCCATAATTAACTCCCTCATTTTTTTTAATGGTCATACTATGACGTGACATATTTGTCCACGTCTCTCCAAAACCCTTAACATCTACTTATTTCACGCAAGCCTATAGTTCTTTTCACCATACTCGCAGTCAATCCATTTTATAAACCAGGAGGGTAATTTTCAAGGTTAAGGAATTTTGAAAAACAAAAGACATGGGACTCACTGTCACGTCAAAACTAGTAGGAGCAAAATATATGGAAGGATACCCACAACTCAAGGAAATGTTGCAAAAGGCTAGATGGCTCAAATTCATCGAAAAATTTGATGGTTTTCATAGAGAGATCACAAAACCTTTTGCTATATCTTTTGATGGTACAGAGGTAGAAATTGGAGATATTAAGTTTGTACTACCAGAATCCTTCATAACAGAGACTACAAAACTTCCAAGGCATGGTGAAAGATGGTTCAAAAACAAGGAATTCCATAGTGAATCATGGAAAGTAATCCTCAGGAACCCAAGTATGGATGTCTCTATTTTTAGAAAAGGAATTCCCATTTCAGCTCTTAAAAGTAAATGGAGAAGCATGCTTTTGATATTATAGAAATTTATCACCTGTGAGGGGAGATTCGGGTGCATGTATGTCTACCATATACATTTATTGACGAATTTTCTAGAAAATGGAGAAAGCAATCTTCCTTTCTTCCTGCTAAATAGTTTAATAAGGATGGCCTCAAATGTGCAGAAGAAAATAGAATTCATATACATAACCATGTACCATCATGGGTTGATAAAGATATTGATTGAGTTTCATTTAAAAGGCATAGGAGATACCTGGGAGGATTTCCTCATTAGAAATCATTTTCAAGAAGCACCAGAGTCACCCAAAGAAGATAATGTTAGAAAAAACAGAAGAAACAAGATTGGTATAGTCATTGAAGACAAACTTGAGTCTTCATCACAGAAAGATGATGAAAAATTAATGTATGAAGAAATAACAGAAATTAGGAAAGAAATCAGAGCAAGAGGAAAGATAAGAAAAGAGAAAAAGGTCATAGAGAAAGAGAATATAAGTCATCTACAACCTATAAGAAGCTCTAGAATCTGAGGGTTGGCAAAGAAAACACCGTCAAAAGGGACAAAGTTCATAAACTGGGAAGAGGAAACCCCAGAAATTTCTCCTGTTAACATCCCTTCTGCACAGAGTCCTCAAAATTCTCTTCACCATCATTTTGAAGGTAGCCCAAGCAGAAGATCTCCAAGCATAGACTCAGTACAACAACAAATATATGATTATATAGAATCAATGGAGAAGAAAAGTGCCTCAATGAATCCATAACCCTCTGTCAATCCACAAGAACCTCTAATTGACTCTCTCAAACATGAAATTTATGAATTATAGATATTGAATAGACATATCAAGAAGGAGAGTGAAACCTTGAGGGAACAAAGTAAATTGGATAAAGCTATTCATGATCATACCATTCTGCATCTAGGATTGTTGTATAAGAAAAATAGGAAGTTGAAAAGTAAGAATAGAAGTCTGAACAAAACAGTCATCAACCTCAAATACAGGCTTCTTATGAGGAAACCTAGAATGACAGTCACTTCAAAGAAGAGAAAGAAGAAAATTGGATGTACTAGTAGAAGTGTCTGAGCAAATGCATTAGAGAAGAATAATTCACATTTTTGGCAAATTGCATGAGGACATGCAATGATTTTGCAGTGGGGGTATGTTGAACCTCAGAATTACCTTCCCCTTGACATTTGTTCTCACCTTTTTCTCTTGATTTCTTACAAGACTACAAATCCAATCAATGATAAATGCTAGATTTTGTCTTAGTAAAGCATTAAAATGATCACCATATTATATTTTCATGTTCTTGCTATTTTAATATATTTTTGCAAATTAGCTACAGAACGTAGCCTATTTTGTAGCTAACTGTGAGTTTCGTAGCTACTCTCATGGTTTGGCAAGTTATAGGTGTCAAATGAAGAACGGGGTCACATGGGCATATCCAGAATCATCTCTATGTGGATTCTATCCTACTCACTTGATCCAGATCGACAGAAAAGCATGCCTAAAGTCTTGGTCAAAGATGGAGTCAAATATGTTATCTAGTAGCAGTAGGACTCTTGATATTTCGTAGTTGATCAAGAGTCTAACGGTTCTATTAAAGATTTAATGTGGAGTAAGCCACTTGTAGCTGATCAAGAGTTGAGGAGTTAATGCATATCATGCCACCTGTAGTTGTTGAGAAGTTTAACAGTCTCATTACAATTCGAATTAAGCCATTTGTAGCATGTATTAATATAAACAGTCATGATAAATTCAGATCAATTCACCTGTAACAAGATTTTCTCTTAGACAATTATATTGTTTTTCTATAAATATCGGTTAGATGAGACCAAGAAGTAGTTAGAAGCTAGAAGGGATTATAGGATTTTTGTTAAAAACTCTGTTCAAACTTCGTTTTTGTGAAAATACAAACTTTGTTTTGTCAATGGTGGTTTAAAAGTGCATCTTTAATTAGTTGTTATCTAGCCACATCAATTGCAGAGGGCCCCTGCACTGAAGGAGGTTTTTCACTTATTGTTTTCATTTTAATTTCTACTACTCTGTTTTTCTGCAAGTCCATTTTCTTTAGTTTTGTTTCATTTCATTTTGTAACAAAAAATGTAAGGATAAAAATCACAATTGTGCAAGTCTTATTCTTGTGAGATATTGTATGAGAAATGACTAAATGAAAAATGAAGAAATGAGAATACAATCTGTCATCTTTTCTTTTCTGTTTTCAGGTCATTACTTAGTTGCATCACTTGACATTCCAAAAAATCATTTCAAGGAGATTGATTCTATCATGTTCTAAATGAATGAAGTTATTGGATTACCTTCTGCATCAATATTACTTTTGGTTGTAGGAATTAGATCCATGGATTAGGATTAAATGGTAGATAAGCTAGATGCTTTGTTTCTCTTATTAGGTCCTAACTAGTTAAAAATTATTCTTAGTCCATTTCAGGAGACTAGACTAACTTAGGAATCTATCCTTCCTTTTAAAACTCATTAGATCCATGTAAACCTCTCATAGATTATATATTTTTAGACACCATAGAATATAAACCCCCAAAACAAACATAAAAATACAAACCAATGAAGTAAGAGAAAAGTTAACTAAGCACTTCTAGTGCATCACACTTCATCAGTATACAAACCTCAATTGATAATTCATGCAAGCAATTTAGGAAACTAAATTGACTGAACACTTCATTTTGAAAGCTTTATTCCATACATCTTGTTCTGCAACTCTGATCTGATGGTCGCTGCTTCGCAAGTCCAATTTAGATAGGTAAACTGCATCTTTTAATTGATCTAACAAATCATCAATATGAGGAAGAGGATAACGATTCTTTATTGTGATTTTATTTAATGCTCTAAAATCAATGCACATTCTCCATGAACCATCTTTCTTTTACACTAACACAATAGGTGGTCAGCGTGGTGATGTGCTTGGTCGAATAAAACCTTGATCGAGCAACTCATGTACCTGCTTCTTTATCTCTACGTTATCTAGATTTGATAACCTGTACATTCCAATTTTAGGTAGTGGGGCATCTTGCTGCAAATAAATCTCATGTTCTATCTTTCGCTTGGGTGGAATACCTTTAGGCTCTTGAAATAGAATATCATAATCAGAAACAAATTTAACTAGATCTGCTTTTTGTTTAGGATTACAGCCTTGGAATGCATCGGATTTATCAATATCCTTTGCTTTTACAATCATAAGTAAAAATTTCTTACTTGAATTTACAATTATTTTCATATGTCCTAAATTTATGATAGAGAAATTATCTTTGAGTTTATGAGCCCTTACAATATATTCAGTTCCATCCTTAGTGAGTTGATACTTAATTTTCAGTTCGATAGAATATAGCATTTCTATCGTACAAGTATGGACTTCCTAATACAATTCCACATATGTCCAATGGGACTATGCCTAACTCAACCTCATCTACAAACTTTGACCTAATAGCATGACAGAGTTTACATTGTTTCGTAACTTGTAGCTTAGTCTTATCACACACCCAACCTAATGGATATGGATTTTTATGAGGTTTTGTTTCTAGACCCAACTTCTTTACAATTGCTTCAGAAGTCAAATTAACTTGTGACCCACTATCAAATAAAGTATCAATTTTAGTATGCTTGTAAATGACTCTATAATGAAATAGCTCATTCCTTTTCCTCTCATTATTATCATTATAAACATAATGCGAAGAATTACTTGTAGATGCTTTAGAATCTTTACCTTTTATACTTGTGGTTGTAACCATTGTCTTGTCACCTGAATCTGATCCCAAATCCTTTTGAACAGTAGCATCATTCTTTCACTCTTTACTCTCCAACTTCTTAGGCTTCAATTCTGGATGCAAATACCAAAAGTGTGCTTCATTGTGTCCTTCCTTCTTACAATGAGTGCATGAAGGTTTATCCTTCTTCACAGTGTTTGTTTTCCTCTCCTTCCATTTCGGTTTCTTCTTGCCTTTATTCTTGCTTTCAATAGGTTTGGATGATTTCCCAACATCTGGGGTTACTTTTTTACCTCTAGCTTCTAGATGAGTTGCTTGAGTTGATACATCATCTAAGCTAGTTGGATTAAACATAAGTATAGTATGCCTCAAATAACTATGAAGACCACCCATGTATTTTAACAATGTCTCTGGTGAGTCCAACGATATGCCTAATGTTAAAGCTCTCTTACAGAATTTCTGAGTATAACTTTGAACAATTTAACCTTTCAATTGATGTAGTGTTTTCCAACTCGTCATTGCTTGTTGCATATTGGCCAAAGGAGAAAATTGCTTTTTAATAGCATAAACAAATTCATTCCAAGTTGAAATGATTTTACCATGCTTTTGGAGATCTGCTTGTGTCTTGCCTTCCTACCATACAAGTGTGATTCCTCCAAGTCGAAGGCTAGCAAGCTGGATCTTCTTCCTTTCTAAATCAAATTTTTGCACCTTGCAATATATATCAATTTTCCTTATCCAATTATCAAGATTTTTAGCATTAAGTTCTCCATCATAAATTGGCAAATTAAATTTTACATCTGATTTGATCAAAGAGGATTTCTTTTTCTTCTTCTTAGAAGAACTAGTTATATGAGAAGAAGATGATGACGAAGATGATGAGGGTGATGATGGAGGAGATGGTGGAGGAAGCATTCCTTATTTTCCTTTATCTCCTTTATTTGGAGGAACAAAAAGAAAAGGTTGCTCTGCTCCTTTGTCTAGTTTAGGTGATGAAGTTCCTTCACCTTTACCCTTTTTAAACTCATTATACATCTCTTCCACCATTGCATGTATCATCATGAAACTATCGAAGAATTGGGATTCTGACTCAAGTGGAGTTTCATTTGCCATCCTTCTTTGTGAAAAGACCCTTCCAATCTTTGGATTCGCCTCAACAAGTTCACCTTCACCTCATCCAAGCCTCAACCAAGTAAGCATTCAAATCTCCACACAAACTTGAAAAACCTTTAAAAACCTTACAGCTCTAATACCACTTGATCCGTTAATTAAAAATGTATTATAGACTATGTATGAAGTTGCCTATGTTACTTAGTCCAACAGATTGAAAATATTGCGAATAACATAAACAATCAAACAATTAGAAAACACATTCAAAACACATCAACACAACCAAATTTAATAAAGGAGTTCACCAGACTTCTTGGCTACATCTCTTGGTCCTTTCACTTCCAGTGCTGACCTCTCTATTATGTCTTCAAATTGTTGTTACAGGTGTGAGCTCAGAAATAGAGTCTCAAACACGAAAATGGATCTCACCACTGTGTTCAACTCAAGTTTCCGAGTCAAAACGAGTATACACTCGACCGTATTTGGCCACTATGACCTCTAGACCCCCTGGAATGGTTCAAAACCATACTCTGTCAACTTTTTTGGTGACATGGTATTAATATACCATGTTTAGTTACAAACTACAATAAACGCGGAATAATACAATTACATTAAAAACAAAGGATAAACCAAAGGACTGGCGGGTGTAGAGTTGACCCCGACCGTCCGGCCTTTTCCCGGCGCAGATTCTGATACCAAGTGATCCAATGGTTATCGCATCCCACTCGTCAACTAATCCGGATGATCTGCACCATCGATTTTTCCTACTTGATTCGACGGCTGTCGCGTAATCTCGCGCTCCAACTAGCACATCGGTTAATTCTCTGAAAGCACGTGAGAAAAGCTGTTTTGGTGTGCTACATGTTGACCACTCAGTGGAATCATGTAGATTTCTGAAAAAACATTTCCAACCTTTGAGGCACACAAGAAACCGTTTACCGCTTCCCTACTAGAATTGTTCTTTTGAATAACCTCATCACGTCCGTTTTCAAGGATAACCTGCTTGCATGTCTCGACGCGATATGCGTCAATTTCCTTCTATCAGATGATCCAACAACTGTGGTGTGAAGCAATCACACATACACCATTCCTTCTCTGCTGACATCATCCAGAACCTGTGACTCATTCCCGGTTGCCACGTGTCCTGTTGACGTAGGCATTGACTTTTGACCTAAATCTTTGATTGGCTCTAATTTCTTCATCAGGAATCAGATTTATGCGTGGTTTGCACCATTGGTTTTGTATTAACGAGCACTTAAACTTGAGCCTACTTTCACCTACATTTGAATACTTTTGATCTGGGGGTAAAACTAAATCCATTTTGGATCACTAACTGTCCCACAAATCTACCCTATTTTCCGCTAACAAGGCGATAATTTTTCCCCACAATGGTGCAATTTGTTGGACACTTAAATTTTCCAATTACCCTTAAGGGAAAAAAATTAGGCCACGTGGGCCATGTGGCCGCAGGCTGGGCCTTAACGCCCGACCCGCCCGCCTAGCCCCTTAATTGTCGAGTTACGCTTACATTGTGCCCACGGGACCAAGGTTCCAGCCCTAACTGTTGGATCTCCCTCTAACTATCGCACATCAGGGTCACATGAGTTTGACAGGACCAAGGGCTAGCCCCCTCCATAAGCACCCTCCTGTCAGACTCGTTTTACTCTGCATGCCTGGTTTTATGTCGGCCCATACAACCTGGATCTAGGGCTTCCACCGATCCCCCTCGGCACTACGGTGATCGGTAACTAGGGGTCGGTGCTGGTCCCTAGGCCCCAAACTTATACATAGAGGTTCTATGGTGTCGGATGACCAGGGTCGGGGCTAGTAGCCCAACCCTCTCCCCAAATGAGCATCGTTGAAATTTTAAATAAAGGTTTCGATCTACATGGGTTAAGACCCACCCACAAAGAAATCGGTAGAGCATTGCACTTATGAACATGATGTTGGGGGTTCAAACCTCCCAGACCTCGAACCGACCATACCAAATTTTAGTATGCTATGGGGTTCCATGTGGTAGCCCGTGATTGGGAAATGTGGCACCATATCATTAGTCCACACCCAACCAATAAAAAACAACCAAAACTTGATGAACCAGAACCTACCATTTGGTGACACTCGGTTGGTCCGTACCTACATAGTCACCCTGGGTGATGTCAGCAGTACGGAATCCCAGTCAGTTTCATATTCAACAACCTGCTCCTTTTTTATTTTTTGGGGCAAACTATCAAAATGCAATAACTTGAGCATATGGTGTCGGGTTGAGGTGAAACAAACATCGTTGGATTCAAAACAATGAGCACTTTGGCTTGACACCAATTTCAATACTTTTTGGGCACTTCCATTTTTGTGCTAAAATTTCATCACTTGATCACACATCCCCACTAGGAACTTTTGGACTCCAAAAGTTTACTTTCCTAGTAAATAAAATGAGGTTGAAACTCAAAATCACCCAAAAACTCAATCCAAATGCTCTCTTTTCAATTGGTGCCCTTCAAGCCCAATCAAGGCACTTCATCTATCATCTTCGTGAAGACCTACTATCCTGTTAAGAATCGAGCCAAAAAAAATTATTGTTGATGTAGGAAAAAAAAAATGATGAGTGGAAAATGAACATTCTCTTTAATCTCATCTTTGCATGGCTCAAAACAACTTCATCTTGAAGTTCAACTATTGAAAACAAATTTGGCTCCATATTGGAAATCAGAAGCAACATAAAACTTGCTTTACCATCCTCAAACTGAGCTTGTACACAAAAGTACATTGCTGCAAAATTTTCAATGACATAATTCCCTTTGCCTACAAAAACATAGTCATCTTGTACAATCTTAAACAAAGATTCTATTCACAACAAGTTTCATCTTGAATACTTGCATTAGTGTGTACATGACAAACTTGTAGACAAACTTGGATGATAACATGTACATTCCAAAAGTCCTTGAACATATGAACTTATAACAAGCCAATACATAATATTAATGAAAAACACATACTTGTTGCACATAGTGACTATGATGCAGGAGCATTCAGCTCAACAATATCATTGTATTTTAGTAGACATAGGGGTCTTGTGTTTCAAAGGAAGTTCGTTTCCTATGTTTTGAATTAATGTAATTATTAAGTTTTGAGTGATTTTAATGAGAGAAGCTAGAATAGGGATTTAGTTAAGTATAGTGAGGCATATTTGTAAATGTTCTTGAATGTAGGAGAACATGAGAGAATCAGGATAGTTGAGAGATTGAGAGATTTGAGAATTAATTGTAAAACTTAGATTAGGAGTTAGTTCATGATTTTGTGGATTAGAGAGGATCCTTAGAGATAAGGAAGAGATTTTAGGATTTTGTTGAGAAGGTTATGGATCTAAACCAGGAATTGGTTGTAGAATCCTTTTGTATAAATGTCAGCCTAAAAGGCATAGTCAAGGGTTAGCTGGTTAGTCAGTCAGGTCGAGAGTTAGATAGGTTTGATTGTAAGGCTATGTCCGGTACAAAAATAGAGGCCATAGATTAGAAAATCAGGCCAGAGAGATAGAGAGTCTCATTATGTAATTATTTGTTTATATATAGAGAGAGAGATTCAATTCCTAAATTGTGTAAGTGTGTGGTTTAAGTAATTGAATGATAAATTGTGTGTGAATTAGAGGTTCTTCATAGTATATGTATGCAGGTGGAGTTCGGGTAGAACACAGAGAAGAAGTGAGGATGAAGGATCGTGTCAGATTGTTGAATCTGATTGAAGGATCAAAGTGAAGTTCGGGAGTGACAGTGATTAAAGAGTACGTAGAGTTAAGCTCAGGAGAGAGTTGTGTGGTAAAACAATGAAAGACCAGAACCCTGAAGAAAACTGAAACCGCAGAATAACATTAAGAAATAGCGTA
Source organism: Pinus tabuliformis (assembly GCA_031772625.1). Taxonomy (NCBI): domain Eukaryota; kingdom Viridiplantae; phylum Streptophyta; class Pinopsida; order Pinales; family Pinaceae; genus Pinus; species Pinus tabuliformis. Next base: position 1,026,846,055 of record CM062813.1, read on the forward strand.
AAAGTGAAGAAAGTAAAGGCACGAAGGAAAGAAGTAAACATGCACAGGAGCCGTCGGATCATTTAGATTGAAGGATATTAATGGTGGAAGAAGAATGGCGGAGGAATAGATCTAGATCGTCAGATCGACAGATCTGTTAGATCGACGGTGATCAGCAACTACGGGGGTAGGAGAGTACAAATTTCCTTGATCGCAGCTAAAGCCGTACACTCGCTCCTAGCTGTCGATCTCATATTCAAACTTTTAGATCATAGTCAACTTCAGGGGTTAAGGGTGTTTTAATCTGTGTGCTAGTTGAAGTCCCACAAGTCGTAGATTGATGGCCTCTTATATCCAATGGATATCGGGTCATAAAGTGATCGGACGTTAATTTCAAAACCGGACCCAAACACTTATAGATCAAGGATTTATATTCCTTATCGACTCCATAAGGATAGATAATCCTCGTGCAAGTGCTTCACCTGATATCGCTGTTAACCATTGGATCAAGTGTGCTTTGATCAACGGTGGGGGATCGCCGATTAGTTTCGCATCGCAATATTTCATGAGTGAATGAACCTTGGCCTTAAGAAAATGCGATTTGCGATGTGTGATGCTCGAGTCTATCAACAACCATCAGATTAAATGGTAAGATTGATGGCAGAGATTGAAGCTGATAAAGGCTTGGGCCTGAGCGGACCCGAGAAGTTTATCAATGCAAGTTAAGTTCATTTGAGTTCCGGTGGATGAATGGGTTAAGTGGCGATACAACGTGACAGTCATTGATCTAACGGATGAAATCAACGGTGGAGGTTGAACGCGATAAAAGTGAGCATCGGGAAATGTGCAAAGGCCGAGGAAAGTGAAAAGGTAAGGTTAAGTGCGGTTTATGTTATATTTCTATTATAGGAGAATTATAATAGAAATAAAGTGGGACTAATGAATTAAAATGTTAAGTTGAGTTTAACCAAGTCTAGGACCATGGCGTGGTTAACGTTGAGTTGAGTTGAGACCAGAGTTAAGAGGGTATTGTTAATATGTGCGGGATTAAGGATTAAGCAAAGTTTAGGAAGGGTGAAGAAAGTTCTACTGGAAAGGCTTTATTAAAGTTTAAGACTATGGACAGTCAATTATAATGTTTCCGCATGAGATTTAATTAAGGGGCCTTAAACCTTAAATTATGAAGGTTTGACTAGGCAGGGTAATTGAAATTCCTGGGACAAATGATATTATGCATTTTATATGCATGCTATGGGTAAATTCGGCTTAGGCTGTTATCAGACTATTAGTGTCCACTTTACAAAACTACCCAAACAGGTAAACAACAACAAGTAATCACAAATTTACAAAGCAACTTTACAAATAGTAGACCCAATCTCTGCCTCTCCTAGGCCTATGGGTTCTCTTTTGCATCAACTTTTCCTTGAAGGTTGCTTTAACATTGTTGCGAGTCCTCTTTTCCACCTCTTACTTCCCTTGAATTAGGTTTCACAATCTATTTTCCCTTCTTGGAACGAAACTCTAGATGTAATTTTCAACATCCTTCATTTCCATGCCCATGCATCTTGCAATGTGTACAAAAGAAATTTCTCTTGCTTGTCGACAAAGAAGTCCTCTCATGCGAAGGAGATTCATTATGCTTTATGATAGAATCTGATCCATTATTTTAACCGTTAACATGCATTACTCACAGACAACCACACAATGGTCAAACATATCGCAGAAAGTAGAAGGGTACATGTTCCACAAATAGTCAAAATTACCATGCACTGGAAAACACCCATGAGATTTATACCTATCGCTCAAGCTGTAGCTTTGACGATGTGTGGTGGATGATGACATGCAAGTTCCCTTCAAGAATCCATCTCACTTGGGAGACAAATGAACATTGTCACCACCATCTTGGTGTGACATCTCATCCTTAGATGATTGATGTGCCTCAAAATGTTTAGAGTGTTCTCCAAGCTCCCTTTGACCATATCCCAATCCTTGATACTTTGGTCTCTCTTCAACCATGATTGGATTAGTGATCCCTTGGCCATTGATGTTGAGGCCTCATCCTTCATAATCCATATTAGAAAGTAGCTTCATACCTATGCCTTTGGTATGTTGCTCAAATGTTGCAAAAGAGGTGTTATGAACATAAACATAAGGAATTGTACTTGAAATGCTTATTACCCCCTTAAACTTGACATTCATCTTTTCAACTTCTGATGATCATGATGACATTGCAGATGACTCTAGCCACACACTTTTACCAATTGGCATATGGTGAGAATCTTGGAGATGCTTGTAAAATGCGCATGCATCATCTTCCTCATTTGGTCCATAGCTACTATGTGATCCATGCCCACATATTAGTTTCATTATGGAGGTGTTGTTTGTTGTCACGGGAGTGGAACTTTCTGTAACTTGTTCCTCAAGTACATTCTGCAACTGAACGCATATATTTCTCTTCTCCTCTTCAACCAATTCTAGCATTCCTCTCAACTTAATGTTCTCCATACGAAGAGACAAACTCAGCTCTTCTAGATCTTGGAGACTCTTCCTTCCCATTCTTGGAACTTGTTCATACTAGGCTCTAATATAAATTGATCGAAAATGGAGGAGGTAGTCAATTTACTCTTCTCCAAAAACAAACAAGGATCATTCTGACGCTTTGCGAGGAAAAATGGATCTTAATACAAAACAGACTTTCCAAAAGATGTCTTCAAGTTATGAGTTAGTTCTCACATGTAAATTTAAGCATAAGAAACACAACATCACATAACTCATACATGCATACATGAAGAGTAGAACAAAGGATTTTTTTACAGAGTTCACCCCTCTGGGCTACATCTTTGGGCCTGCCAACATAGCTAGACCACTCCATATATTCAGTGGAAAAATGAGTACATAAAAGTTTGTTGAAGTTCTAAAGGTTTTTCTCATTTATTGTTCTCTACATATTATCGATACTTAGAATGGATGCTTCTAAGTTATTACTTGAAATGGAGGAAGAAGAAATGTTGACTGCTACAAAATTTTCCAATGAGATCCAAAAATTCAAAATCATCGAACCATATACATTTACATTTAAATTTTCCAACTAGAGAACATTCAAAATAAAAAATGATCATTAAAGCATAACAAATTCTCTACGTATAACAAGTGCAATCAACCTCAATGAACAAATGGTTGATAACAAATCATAATTCTTGTCATGGATCGTATTTCTCTCCTAATTCTCACGGTTTTCTAAATGTTTCAAGGTAATTAGGCTAATCATGTATGTTTTTTCCTAGAATTATTTTTTCTCCTCTTACTTTCTTTAATTTTTTCTCACACCAATGCCCATCATGCATCTAGGAAAACAAGTTTCTGAAAGATGCATCTAGGAAAGCAGTTATCTTGCAATTTCATATGGTATGTAGTGGATTTGTGTGTTGATGTTTTTGTGTGTGTTGAAGAGCATAAACTTCTAGAATCTTTGTCTGCTTTTGTCACCACCACTTCTCGTAGACTGAAACAAACTCAGAGGTTCAAGATAAATCGTGTCCAAAATTCTGAAAATGATGTCGGTGTTTCTTTCAGGTTCAACATAAACATAGGAAGGTATATCAGTACAACTCCTCCTGAAGGTTTGGAAATACCCAAACATGAATTGTTCTTTGCTGGAGGATGTCACATATGTGGTTTTATCACTACTAATTATAAATGGTCAAGAAATTATTTCAGTACTCAATTAAAAAGGGTTAATCTTAGTTCACTTCATTCTATGTTGGAACCAATGTCCAAAGACTATGATCTCAATTTCACTAGGCTCAGAAATGACGATTTTCTCTCTCTTTTAAAGCATTCTGCATTTCCAGAGTTCCATTGTTATAAATACTTGGATAATTCAATTAAATTTAAAGAGTTCTAGTGTTATAAATACTGGAAATTTTATACCATTATCAATATTTTGAGGTCAAATTTCTTAATAATTTTTTTGTATTTATTAAATTTGTTTAACATTGATATCAACATATTAACGTTCACATTGTTGTTTCTTCCTTTATAACCATTTCATCAATTTTTTCCTATCCACTATGCTCTACTTAAGTCTCTGATCATGGGTGGTGACACCACTTGAAATGTGGACAACTCTAAACCTACACACAACAAAATTCCAAAAATTAACATTAAGCATAATTACGAGTTGAGGAAATATACACAGTAACCCAGATTAATAATTAGACCCCTATACTACTAGTGTAACCCCTTATTGTTATTAGTACAACCCACTTATTATATTGATGTACCCATGTAGTGCCCATATTGTTACTAATGTGCCCCATAGAAGCCCACTATTGTTATTATTGTGCCCTTACATTATTATTGTTATGTCGGCTCTGATTATGTTATGACCCCTTAGACTCCTATATATAGAAAGGAGGTCTTTTCATTTGTATCATCCAAGAAATGTTCATTTATCTAATGTAAAGGAGGTTGCCCCCTGGAAGAGGCTGAATTATAAGGCGTTGATCTATCTTTTCTATCTTTTCTTGAGTTGGTTTCATAACATTTGGTATCAGAGCTTTGGATTCTAGGGTTTCGCTGCTCCAAACAGGTCATCGTGGCATGTTTGCTATAACGTTTTTTCTGTGATGTTTCAGAAGTCACAAAAAAAACCCATTTGAGAAGAAATCATGTTGAACCTTGGGTCCGAATTTCAGAGCTTTTCACGCGATATTTGTGGAGATATGATCTGAGGAAGTTGGTCTTTTTTCAGACTCCTGAATTACATTCAAAACAGGTGACCTGGGGAAAATCATCATAACTTTCTCTCTGGGGATCGGATTGAAATTTCGTAAGAAGGTACAGAAATAGGACAGACTGTGGTTTCTTATATGAATTTTTTAGATCCAAAGGTTGAAACAGTGACACGTGGCACTTCATACAATTTCACTCTTCTGGAAAGGTCTATAATCAGGTCATCTTGGGAGATTGTGCATAACTCTTTCTTAGAGAATCCAATTTGGATCAGACTGGTGGCAATAGAAAGAGGACATAGAGGGATACTATAGTTCACAACTTTAGAACTTAAAGATTTGAAAGTACAGAGTTACAGTCGTTTCAAGGTCGAGCTCCTAAAATCAAGAAAAAGCAAGATGAGGAAGTTTGATGGCAAGGATCTGGTAAATTGGATAATTCAGATGGAGCAATATTTTGATCTACATGGTGCACAACTATTACAAAAGGTATGTATTGCATCTTCATATTTAGAACCAGATCAACTTTTATGGTATGAAGGGCTTTGTTCTCGTAAAAAACGTGTTACGTGGTCAATTTTCATGGAGGAAATGATAGCACATTATGAGGATACAAAGAGCAACACCTTCTTTAGATCATCACCACAACAATTGGAAAGAGTAAAAGGGATTTGTGACAAAATGGAAAGCAAAATTATGGAAACCAGGAAGCATACCCCTCACAGCTATAAAGATGGAAGTGTTGTTTCTCCCAGCCTTCCACAACCTATAAGGGTTACACCACAACAATTGGAAGAAAAAAGAGAAAAAGGGCTTTGTTACAATTGTGATAGCAAATGCACTAAAGGTCATAGGTGTTCTGAGAAGAAATTATTTTACATATAATATGAAGAGGAGGAAGAAAAGGATCAAGAAACATCAAAAGAAGATGATATACGCCAGGACACCACGCCAGAGAAAGAAGAAATGAATCAGACCATATCTTGCAAAGCATTGGCAAGAATTACCACTCCTCAAACTCTCAAGATAGAAGGACATATCAAGAAGAAAAAGGTGCAATAAGTGAAAGATCACATCGAGAAAGAAGAAATGAATCCAACCATATCTTGTAATTCAATGGACGAAATTACCACTCCTAAAACTATCAAGATAGAAGGACACATCAAGAAGAAAAATGTTCAAGAAGTGAAAGATCACATCGAGCATCAAGAAATGAATCCGACAATATCTTGTAAAGGACTGGAAGAAATTACCACTCCTCAAAAGATAGATGGACATATCAAGAAGAAAAAGGTTCAAGCAGTGAAAGATCACATCGAGCATCAACAACAAGTTCTCCAACTTTTAAAGGATAACGCCACTTCTGTGCAAAATCAAATGAAACAACAGGTAGATCAACATCATAGTGAAAAATGTTTTGATGTAGGCGATTGGGTATTTTTACTACTGCATCTAAAGCAAGCTATTTATGAGAAGGAAATGTTGGCAATACTACATGCACTTAAAAAATGGCGACCTTACCGAATGGGAATACTCTTCAAGGATGAGGATGTGGAAGCATTGTTTTGTGCTATTTCTATTATCCAACCAGATTAGATAAACGAAGCAAGGGATGAATGGAAGAAGGACAAAGAAGTATGGCCACTTATTCAAAAGTTGAAAAAGATCCCAATTCAAATAATATTGCCAGATATTGAAAAGGAACGAAAAATCATATTGGAACCTGGAGCAGTCACAAAAACAAGAACCTGAAAGCTACGAAATCGATCAATTTCAGAGTATCTCATCAAGTGGAAGAACTTACTCGCTGAAGATTCCACATGGGAGGACAAGAATTTTATACAGAAGCATCAAGAACTACTCAAGCATTGAGGACAACGCTTTTTGAAGGAGAGGGGCATGTTAGGCCCCTATACTACTAGTGTAACCCCTTATTGTTATTAGTACAACCCACTTATTATATTGATGTACCCATGTAGTGCCCATATTGTTACTAATGTGCCCCATAGAAGCCCACTATTGTTATTATTGTTCCCTTACATTATTATTGTTATGTCGGCTCTGATTATGTTATGACCCCTTAGACTCCTATATATAGAAAGGAGGTCTTTTCATTTGTATCATCCAAGAAATGTTCATTTATGTAATGTAAAGGAGGTTGCCCCCTCGAAGAGGGTGAATTCTAAGGCGTTGATCTATCTTTTCTATCTTTTCTTGAGTTGGTTTCATAACAAACGTTCACATTGTTGTTTCTTCCTTTATAACCATTTCATCAATTTTTTCCTATCCACTATGCTCTACTTAAGTCTTTGATCATGGGTGGTGACACCACTTGAAATGTGGACAACTCTAAACCTACACACAACAAAATTCCAAAAATTAACATTAAGCATAATTACGAGTTGAGGAAATATACACAGAAACCCAGATTAATAATGAATCAAATTATTTCGACTAACATAAGGCATAAGTGAAATGTTAGTCAACCAGCATTAATGTCAACTACAAGTTCAAGTAGCATATCCTCACTCGTTCATCCATGTCATACAGACTTTACTCAATCAGTCCACTCCCCAAGCCGACCAGGCATTGAGAGTTACATAAGTCGAACGCACCAGTTGACCATGAATATGATGGGTAATCGATCAGTCAACCAATGTGAATAAGTATAGTTCATTTAAGAATAGAGAATCTAAGGGGAATTCATATAATAATCTCCAATGGAGTTTAGGCATCTGAAGCTTTTGTAGTTCAGAATGTTTTGATGTAGTTCTTCTCAATCTTCATAATGTTTTTATGTAGTTCTTGATCTATTATATTGAGTAATTTTCGATTGACGTTTTTATAATGAACCTCGTTAACTTTTTCAACTGAATTATTTGTATAAAATTGATTCATATGAGAATGTTACATCAAAAAGGAAGATGGTCGTGGTCTCCACCTTATAGATGAAGGGGTTCCTACCGATTAAATCATGAGTTAGAGGACTGAAATACTTACAACACTTGATGGCATGAGTGGTAGCTTACAAACTTGTGGGACGGGAATTAAAACCCACTAGACAGGAAGATACACACCCAGATATATGTGCAGGAGATTAGCACTAAGGGGTTTTCCTTTTCCTATATTGTGAAAAAAAAATACTGGATTTCATCTTATATTTCTTATAGTTCATAGAGAGGGAGCATTTAGTAGGGCAAGCCAAAACAATAAGCATTTTGATTCAGATTACAAGTAAATTTGGAAAATTTTAAAATATAAAAGTAATATTTTGAATTATAATAACAAATTTTTCCCAAATTGAAAATTTTTGAATCAAATTATTTATGTATCGTATTGTATTCTAATCCAAATTTGAATCCGAACCTCGTAAATATGGTTACAACTACCTTAGCACAGGATAAAAGAAACATGAAAGACATGAAGGCTTCATTATAATTTCGGGTAGTAGAAATACTGGTTTTTGTTACTGTGTGGTCAGACAAGGAGGCTAACAGAATACGTCCAGTGACGACAAGGTGTAAGAACTCCTTTGGCACCAACTAATCTTGCAAAAAACTAAAAAAAAAAAATTAATATATGCAAAAGAAAAACCTAGAAAAACAAAAATAAATATTAAACCTGAATAAACTAACAAACTTACTCCTAAACACTCAAAAAAAGAGCCAACAGAAACAAACTCATGAGACAAGTTGACACAAACAAAATCAATGGAAAAGAAAAATAGTGTGGAAATTCTTGAACGTTCAAACCACCCACATATATATATATATATATATAAAAACATTTTCAGTCGAAAAAATTGTTCGGTTGAACAACCTTTTTGGTCGAAAAACTTGTTCGTCTGAAAAACTTAGTCGTCAAATTTTTCCCTCTCCAACCAAAAATTCGTCGCACATTGTCATTAATTTAAACGATAACTTTTTCGGCTGAAAGTTAAATTCAAATGTTTGGCAAAATAATAAATAAATAAAATAAAATCGGAAACAATTTTAAATAGTTCCACTAAAATATAGTTTAGTTCAGCCAAAAAAGTGTAGTTACAAATTTTTCGTGAGCAATTTTCACAAAAATATAACCCAACTTCATAGGTCGACCCATATTACATTTATGATGAGGCAAACAAAAATTTAGTCCTTTCTTGGGATGTGGCTTTTCTTGAAGCTACTAAGAATGAGGAGACTATTGAGCGAGTGCTTGATAATCTAGATAGATCCACCCATGTAAAGACATATCACAAGTTTTATGATGATATTCCACATCTTGAAGGGTGGATCCCCTTCATAGATCAATCTTGGGAATATGATTTTGATGTGCCATTTCCCCCTCATGAAGAAGATCCAACCACTTCATTAGAATAGGGAGTTCAATTAGATGGTGTGATTGAGAGGAATGAAGGGTTGAACTTTGATGAGAATTTAGAAACATTCAAACCAATGGAACAACCTGGACCATCAAAAAAATGTCTAAATTGGATCATAAAGGCTCTTGAAATTGTTCATCTTACTGAGGCTGGAAAGATAGGAACCAAGAGTTAAACCAAACAAGATGGAGGTGAAACAAATAATAACTTATAATTAGTTATTGTAAATGATATGAATGTTTCATATGCTACGAATTGAATTTATATACTAAAATTGAATTAAATTCCTTTGAAGAAATCGCTTCTCATCATGACTAGAAAGAATCCATGTAGAATGTGTATCATGCCCTCACCAAGATTGGGACATGGAAGCTAGTAGACTCCCCATTTCAAACTGAACTAATTAGCTAAAAACGGGTCTATAAAAGCAAGTACAAATTAGATGCCTCACTTGAAAAGAATAAAGTTAGGATTGTGGCAAAAGGATTTTCAAAAAACAAGTCAGACTATGAGGAGACTTTTGTGTCCATAGAAAAATGGGATAACATTTGTGCATTGTTGGCTTTGGCTACATTAAAAAAGTGAATGATTCATCATATTGATGTGAAGATAATATTCTTGAATGGATACTTGAAAGAAAATGTCTATGTGTATCAACTTTAAGGATTTGCTCTAAATGGTTGAGAACATAAGGTATGCAAGCTCATCAAGTCCTTGCATGGTCTAAAGAAAGCACCTTGATAATTATACGAAAAGATAAATGAGCATATTTTGAAAATCAATTTCAAGCATTTTAATCTTGATGATGAAACTTTATTGTCAAGAAATTTGGAATTTTTTTTGTATATCTTGTGGTTTATGTAGTAATCTTTTGATAACAGAGAATAGTGAAGAATATAATACATCCTTAAAGAAATAATTGAAGAATGGTTTTGAAATAAAAAACATGGGACATATTCACTACTACTTGGGTATTGAGGTAACTCAAAATCTAAAGAATGTATTCAATCTGCTACAGAGGTACATTGGAGAATTGTTGAATAAATTTGGCAAGATGGATTGAAATCCTCTCTCTACTCCAATGGAGAAAAATATAAAGCTTACATCAAAAGAGGGGAATGAATTTTAGTATACAACTAAATATATATGGCACATGGGAGTCTTATATGCCTTACTACTAATAAACCATATATTCCTTTCTTTCCACATTCATGAACACGCTTATGAAGGTCATTAGTGTGCTACAAAGAGAGCTCTAAGGTACTTGAAGGGAACTCAAACATTTGGGCTCAAATACTCTAAGGTAGACGGCTTCAAACTAGTTGGGTATTCAAATTAAGACTTTAATGGGGATAAGGACAATGGAGTGTCTATTTCAAGATATCTAATGACTCTTGGATTAACCACTATTTCCTCAAGTTCATGCAAACAATCCATTCTAGGTGACTCGTGTACAAAGGAAGAGTATGTAGCTCATGTGAAGATAATAAAGGAGATTGTGTGGCTTAGGAAGCTACTAGATTTCACGATAAACAAGTGAATGCTACACCACCTATGGTTAATAACACTTCTACGATCAGTCTACGATCAAGTTGTCCAAGAATTATAGATTCAATGATTGAACCAAACACATCAACACTATGTACCATTTGATTTGACATGATGTAGAGGCCAAAACCATTTAGTAGATACAATGTTCCACAAGTGAATGGATTGCAAATATCTTCACCAAAGCATTTGGAAGAAAAAAGTTTGAAATTTTTAGAAAGATGCTTGGACTTACAAACATCCCTTCAAATTAAGGGGGAAATGTTACATACCTAATCCTTGTGATTATGGTACTTTGGAAATATTAATTTAAGATAAATGCTAAGAGTTAGGTGAGTACAAAAATTCAATGGACCTCTTGGAAGATGAAACCAAAGGTCACTTCACATTGTATTTAAAGTCAAAAAGAGTGTTGGACTTGTTGATGGAAAAAATGTGTTATCTTTGTAACACTAAAAAAGTTGAAGATAAAAAATTCTCTTAAAATATCCTACATACATTATATCTCAATTTTAAAATGTTAACTATAATAAGAACCTTCCTAACATTTAAAGTGATGAGAAATATATTGCTTTAAAAATATCTATCTTCAAAAGAAATTTAGAAAACAGGTAAAATACTTCCTTATCTCTTTTCTATCATAAAATACAAAACATTTTCTCTTACTATATCTTATATACATTAAATCTCAATTTACATTAAATCTCAATTTTAAAATATTTATTGGAATGACATCTTAATCTTTAAATTCATCAAAACTACATACTTTTCTTTGCAAAATAAAATTACATAAGAAACAAAATTCTTCCTTACTTCAAATATAATTCCAAAACAACCCAAATACTTCCTTACTTTTTTTAATAATAGATATCATTTTACTTGAAACTTAACCTATATTGAAATTTACTTTATTTACAAACTTAAAATTATTTTTTATTATTAACATATCACTGCCAAAATTCACATACTCACACGTTCAAATCATGATAAGAGATGCATTGAAATTCTTTATTTATTATTTTATTACGAACATGCTCACACGTTCAAATCATGATAAGAGATGTATTGAAATTCTTTATGTATTATTTTATTACGAACTGAAAATTATTTTTTATTATTAAATTTTTAAAATATCACCGCCAAAAGATGCATTTGCCTGCAGACAAACGAGATAATATAAAGAATATTATTAATTAAAAACTGATTATCCATCAACGAGTGAAATTCCATGATTAATTTTCCTGGATTAAGGTAATTCGATATTTATTATATTTTACTTCAACTTAATTCACTTGGAAGACCCTACAACGTTAAATCACAGTAATCAAACTAACCATTAATATGGTTTAAGCTAATTTGGTATTTATTATATTTTTACTTTAACTTAATTGTTTTACATTGAATCACACTGATCAAACTAACCATTAATATGGTTTAAGTTAATTCGGTATTTATTATATTTTTACTTTAACTTAATTGTTTTATATTGAATTGGCTAAAATTTCCCATACTTCTATGTGTATTGAAAGTATTTAGACGTTTTAATGTAATCTCTTTTGTAGAGTGGAAATTCTTTTTATTATAAGAGTATTAATAATTAAATTAATATGAGGGTAAAGTAATTGAAATTCGTTAGATTTATTATCTAAAAGGTTAGTTAATTAATATTGAACATAAATGTAGTTAGGTAAGGAAAATCTCTTCTATTTTATTATAATGAAAATTTTCCAAGTATTTTCAAGGATTTAGATATATGTAATATTAGAAGTCATTAATACCATATGACCTACTATTGAGAATTTAATAATTTTGTTTTTTTCACGGAGTCAAATTTATCTACTCACCATTTTAAATTTTGTATATTTAACTTTAACTTTTTCACCAAGTCAAGTTTATCTAACCATCCCAAAATTCGCTTCTCTCTCTTATCCATTATTTCATATGTACACATGTCTAACCCGCAAAGTCGTGTGCCTATTGACATGTAGTTTACAAAATTTCATCTACAAATATGTTATCATTCTCTTGTTTTAAGACACCTAATCACACCTTGTGCTTTACTAATGCACCTTCATCCCAATTCTACTCATGGGGCTTCATCGCAACCAACACCAACGTAGGTTTTATCTTGGATGGTTTTGGTTTTTGCCTCTATACCAATGATTCCATGCTATCTCTATGCATGCATTGTACTTTACATCTTGACCAAACACTATAGTTATTTCTTCACCAAATAATAGTGTCTCTTACCATTTATTAATAATTAAATTGATGGAAAAAAAGAAAATATAAGAAATAATTACACAAATAACAACAATTCACATAAATTACTTTAAAAATTTCCAAACAAGAAAAAACTAACCAATAATAAATAGATTATCTTATAATTTAAGAGTAGTAAATATTCTTCACCTAAACTTAAGAAAGCCTAGAAAACACCCGGCCAACAATAAATTTATTACCATTATTATCTAATGATTGAAAAGCAATTAGTATCCTTCACTTCAATTAGTATCCTTCACTTCAGTTCATTAAATGCTGTAAAACACCCTCACCCTAATAAAGTAGTACATTACAATATAAAAAAATTAATTATAGGTAACACACTCCAAATAAACCTAAAGCCTTGACTCTTTAACGCAATCAAATTTACCTATCCTCGGAATCCTAACTTTTTTTCTTACCTATCAAATTTTAACAAAAAGGAGAAAAGGATTGATTCCTAACTCGACTCCTCCGGTTAAGCCATTCTTTAAAATAAAATATACATGTGCCAGAAAGCTATTGTTTGATACTCGGAGTTGTTTTTAGCTTGTACAGAATTCTATGATATCATATGCATGATTATTCAATCTCACTGAATCTATACTTTCCTGCTTCTAATTTCTAGTAACCACGACATGGCTTGCAGCGGTATCACAACAATCAGTTACACAGGCATGGCAGCTAGTTGCCATACCCCGCAACTTGTGGAAAGAGTTCCCATCCAGTTAAAACATTTTCATGGAACTTCAACTTGAATGGGGATTTCTCATGGGGGTCATCTAGGCCTGCAAGGCTATTCGAAGAGGAAGTTATCTTCAAACAGAATTTTGTTCAAATGCTTGTTGTTTCAGAAGAAAGGAAGAAGGTCCTTGAATTTGATTTCAAAAAGTACATGCATTCCAAGACAATGGCAGTGAATGAGGCACTTGATAGGGCTATTCCACTTTGTTTTCTTGAAAATTTACTTGAATCCATGCGATATTCTATTCTCTCTGGAGGGGAGCGAGTTCGCCTTGTTCTGTGCATCGGTGCATGTGAGCTTGTGGGAGGAACAGAGGAGCTCACCATGCCAGTTGCCTGTGCAATAGAGATGATTCATACAATGACTCTGCTACATGATGAGATATCTTCCATGGATAAGCCTGCAAACCATAAGGTCTTTGGGGAAGCCACTGCGTCTCTTCTCATTGGGAATGCACTTCAGTCATATGCCTTTGAGCACATTGCAATCTCCACAAGAAAAATTGTTGGGGGTAATAGGGTTGTGAGGGTGGTATCTGAATTGGGTAGAGCAACAGGATCTCAGAGAGTTGCAAGTGGGGAGGTTGCTGAGGGTGATGCTTCTGTTGACATTGAGACACTGCAGTGGATTCACATTCAGAAGACTGCAGTGCTCTTGGAGTGCTCAGCAGTTTGTGGGGCCATCATCGGTGGTGCATCAGAGGATGAAATCGAGAGAATTCAAGAATATGCCAGTTTCTTGGGGTTTCTGTTTCAGGTTGTGGACAATATACTCAATGTCACAAAATCTCTAGAAGAATTGGGCAAGGATGCAGAAAAGGATTTCATTAGTGATAAGGTCACCTACCCCAAGTTGATGGGTCTGGAAAAATCAAAGCAATTTACCTTTGAATTGCTAGAGAGACCTAAGGGGTACTTATCTTCCTTTGATCGAGAGAAGGCTGCACCCTTGTTGGGTCTCGCAGATTACATTGCATTCAGGCAAAAGTGAAAAGCCTTCTAAAAGTGAGTGTTGTTTTGTGGCAGATTGGATAATCTTGGTTTGATTTGTCACTGCAGGTAGAAGACAGAACTACAAAGTTGTTGCAGAGTTGTTTAAACTATGAAGGTTTAGAGAGTAAGAGCAGAGTTGAACTTCTTTAGGATGTAGTTAGAACTTCTATGCAGAAGAGTATAGAGTTAAACTTATTTAGCCTACAGTTACAGCATCTATGTATAATAGTAGATGTGATGTAGACTTTGTACTCTGAGCATATTTTGATACACTTGTACCTTAGAAGTTATTTTGTTATGGGTTTTTTAATTGCTTTTGTTTTCTGAAAAATGATAAAGGTGATTTATAAAAAAGTATGACTTTTTGAACAGTTTTCTAGTTTATTTTCTGATTTAATTTGTTTAGAATCCACTACAGATTCATTGAAATCAGAATTTTGACAAGTGAAATTTGCATAATAGAAGTGTCCCATAGGTTTTTGGGCCATTGAATCCATATATGTAGTCAAAAAACTAGTTTAAACAACACAAATGAAGATCTGACCACAATTTTTTTGTCATTCCGGCCAAAATTCTGTCAAAAACTCTAAAATTTCTCACTTAAAAACAAGTCCATAGTCTTATATCACAAAATCCAGTAAACATATATTTTTAAGGTTCTCGAAAATCTTTACAATGTATTCATTTATCATCAATCCAAATCTAAAAACTCATATGCTAGTGTGAAAGTAATTTAGTTGTTTTGTTTTTGGGCAGTGCACACAAAAAATCGCACACTATGATATATTTATTGATCACAACAATTACACATATATAGGACATAAATCTGTGATTTCCACACTTCTAGATCATGACTACAACTGACATACATAAGAAACAACAACTTCTAGATTGATGCTTGGGAACTCTCAATGACAACTAATGACAACACATGCAAGCATTACTTCCAATACCCTCCCTTAATGCTTACAAGGAAAACATTGAAAACACATATTACAACAACAAGGATAATCTTTGTCTGATTGGTCTTCATCAACACTCACACCCACTATGGTATCTCAGAAACACGGTTCTTTTACCACCACATGTTTGAGCTATCACTTGACCTCCATTTAAAACATAACTGCATATCACCATCATTGGTGCACTTTGAAAGATCAACAATGTTGACACCTCGACTCATCAAGGCTTCCACAATAAGAACCGTCAAGTAATAAACCATCCTATGGACCAACCGCCATCTATCAGATATTTCACTTTTGGCTATCTATTAGTTGCTAGGATGGAGGTATGGATACTCAATGTGTTCAAAAGTGGATCAAACAACTTGACCTTACTAACACACAAGAATTGATGTTTCAAACACAAGGACTTCTAGTTTAAGAACCACCAACCCTTTTTATAACCAATAAAAACACACAAGAATTGATGTTTCGTACACCAGGGTTTCCAGTTTAAGAACCACCAACCCTTTTTATAACTAATAAAAACACAAACACCAACCACCAAAATGTACAGAGACTAAATCAATGACTGCTCTTTATTGATCTCTGCCGATGAGATCAAATATAACAATAATAACTTTGCATATTGGTATTTTCCATCAGATCTGCAGTGTTTGGATTTTGATTTTTGGATAAACAATAACACAATACTATATTAGATCATATCTGGAGTGAGAAATGTCAACATTCCACCTAGATGTTGCAGTTATACATCTTGCACTATCTGATAATCTCAAGAACCATCATTTAAAACATGTATACATTGCTCTCAATTGTAGATCCTCACTAGATCAAACCAAATCTATAGTAGTCCAGCTTCTTCACAAGCACATCTCCTCTTATTTTACAAGGATTTTTCCACAATGGAACTTCACACAATAGCAGCATCACTAGTTCTTCACAATTCTCCTTTGCATGCAACTATCTACAATCAACACACAAATCAAATATTCACACAAACATTAGATCAAACATCTATTAAACTAATCTATGTACAAAAGAGTATCATGGCTAAAATTGCATGTTCACAGCCCCTCTGTGAGAGAGTCAAGGCTGAACATACAATGTTAGAAATTCCAGAGAGAGTGGAGAGAGATTGTGCACACAATAAATCACACACTATAATATCTTTATTGATCAAAAGAGTTACACATATATAAGACATAAATCTCTGACTTCTAGACTTCTAGATCATGACTACAACTCATACATAAGAAACAACAACATCTAGATTGATGCTTCCGAACTCTCAATAACAACTCATAACAACACATGGAAGCATTACTACTAATACATTATTTGTGTATATTTTAAATTATAATTTAATAAAAATGTTTGTATTACACAACTTTTAATTAATATATATTTTAATAAATTTAATGAAAATTATTATATTTTCAAACTTTCTAAATAATTATCATATATTTTTGCAGGGCGTAAAAATCATTTTTTCATTCTTTATCATTTGTATTTATTAAAATACAAAATTCAATATATTTTAGTGACTTATATTTTTTAATGGTCTTTCCAACTCATTTTCCAGAACGAGAAAGCAAAATATATTATATTGAGCCAATATAAAGCAGATATTGCATCATAACCTTTAAGGTGAGCTTGAGAAAACATATTGGATACCCTGTGCCTCAGAGATGCCAAAGGGTGGTATCACGAAATAACATGACATTCCATGACAGCATCATGTAGACAAAGATAGAAGTCACCACATATGAATAATGCCTGTACTAGAGATATAACAGGGATATCATTTACATCGATCACAAAAAAACAGAAACATACCAAGAAAAAATCAGAGCAGTTAGAAGCCAGGGAGGGAGAACTCTTGTATGGGCAATCAAACCCCCTCAGATAAGACCTTCATAGACCATTTACCTGTGGGAGCTAGCAAACCTTCCTTGGATAAACAATCAACTTGTTGATTCTTTGACCTGTAGATATGTTGAATGGAACAACCCTGTAACTTACCCCACAGGTACATAATTCTATCCATCCAGCTTGTTAGATGAGGGCAGCTGATACAACATTTACCCATAACATGATCAACCATAATTTTAGAGTCTCCATGTATAGACACAGAGTGAATATCGAAAAAGATGCAAAAAGGAATAATACTCGCCAAGGCAATCGCCTCAGCCAAACTGTTTGTTCCTTTTGCAGCGTTCCAAGAGATAAGATAATGAAGATCCTCGTCCATGATAATGTGAACCCCGCATCCATAGGAGTCATTCAGGGATGTGCCATCGAAAAAAGCTCTTGGGGCACTCGAGAAAACAACACCTTGCATGTTCCCATTGACAGCTTTGTATTTCCTATTCTCTGCCGGAAGCGCCTCATAATAGGAAACAACGTTTTGAAATAGCCCAAAAGGGCTCTTTTCTAGCTCTAAAGAGAATGTTGTTTCCACACTTCCAGACAAACTAGAGGACTATGATGATAATTGGTCTCCAAGATTCATGTTGCCCACTCCACCAGATGAAAGCAACCTGTACAGAGACATGAGATACAACAGGGAAACCAAAATTGGCAGCCAGTTCACTCCATAGTAAGCGCGCTTTCTGGCACTGGAAGAACATGTGGAGGTTACTTTCCTCTGCTGCTTCACACAGACAACAAAAAGCCGGTCCATGCCAATTTCTTTTTCGTAGATTATCCCAGGACAAATTTTTATTGTGAAAGACCAACCACCCAAATAAGATTAATTTGTGAGGACATCCGGCTTTCCAGAACATGGAAGGAAAGGAAAGGCAAGCCTGTGACGGTTTTAACCTAATCAAGTTAATATAAATGTCTTTCATGCACACCAGGGACCTTGCATTTGGCACTTTCCATACCAAAACATCGTGAGGTAGAGAGCGATATATGCCACTGCTAATCAAACCACCTCTGATTAAGTTCCATTGACTAGCTAAAGAATCACACATCCCCATGCTTTCAGCTTCTCTCCACAGTGGGATTGGACCCTGCCAGGCTGTAATGAGTTTATCCCAAGTGAAGAAGCCCTTACAATGGAAAAAACTGAGCAGATTAACTGGAACAAAAATTTGCTCATGCCCACTTATAAAAGAGTCTGTTCCAATGAAAATCTTGTTGCTTGATTGAAAGCTCCATATCAGATTCTTCAAAAAGTAAAATCCAATCTTTCGGAAGTTGAGCCAGATACCAGACCCATACTTGGAGCCAATCCTCCCAACTCTGTACCAATATGCAATGTCTCTACCGCCCATGTATTTCTTTTTTATAATGCTGCACCAGGGGCCTTCTCCAAACATCCCCCTCCATAACGATTTGCATAGAAGCGCCCTCCCAAATGATCTCAAGTCCAACAATCCCCAACCACCTGAACTCTTTGGCTTTGAAATCTTATCCCTTTTGACAAGATGGTATTTCCCCTATGCAAACTTGCCACCCCATATAAAATTCGCAGTAATCTTATTCAATTTCTGTATGATACTCGCAGGGAGAAAGAACAAATGATCCCAATAAATAGCCAGTTGAGTTAAGACGACTTGCACAAGGACAATCCTTCCAGCCAGTGATAGGCTCCTATATTACCACATAGAAATCTTTGTATGGTACCTTTCTATTATCCATAGCCAATCTGCTTTTGATTACCCCTTTGCTTTGAGATGGAAACCAAAATATTTGAAACCATTTTTTATGGATTTCATGTCTATCCCAACACAAACTTGAAACCCAGTCAGCCGTTTCCATGTTGACATCATTGCGGTATAGAGTAGATTTTGACTTATTTATATGAAGACCAGTAGCATCTTAGAATCTCTTCAAAATGACATGTAGATATGACCAAGTAATTTTGCACAGCATTGTGAAGATGAGCACATCATCAACAAACAGGTTATGCGAAATGAAATTGTTCCTGCAAATCTTCAATGGTCTGCATCTATTTTCATTGACAGCAATGTTAATATGAAGGCTTAAAGAGGTCATTGTCAGTATAAACAACAAAGGAGATAGGGGATAGCCTTGACGAAGACCTCTTTTTGCCTGAAAAAAGAAGGGATCCCATTGATAATAACAGCATAGCTAACGCATTCCACACAAGCCATGATCCACTTAATAATGTTTGATCTCGGACCAATCTTGGCCAATAAACATATGATAAATTCCCAATCTAAGGAATCATATGCTCTTTGAAGATCAATTTTTAAAATGGTAGCATCAGATTTGTTTGTAGACATGGAAATAAACTTTCTTGCGTATTAGCAACAGCATCCAATATGTTTCTACCCTTCAAAAAAGCATGCTGGTCCTTCGTTAAAAAACAGGCTAAGGTAGATTTGATCCTTTCAGCAATGATTTTAGTGATGATTTTGAAAGTGATATTGCATAGGGAGATTGGCCTAAAGTATTTAAAGGAATGAGCCTCTGGTTTCTTAGGGATGACAACTATCAGAGTTGAGGTCATAATCTGATGAATTCTGCCAGAAATTCGTGATGCCTCAACCATCCTTAGAAGGTCATGTTTGATGAGATCAAAAAAGTGGATAAAGAAGTCTATAGTCCAGCCGTCAGGGCCTGGGCACTTGTCCTTTTTAAAGGACTTCATAATACCAAGCAGCTCGTCCTCAGAAATGGGCCGAAAGAGATCCTCGTTTTTTTCCTCATCAAACATATGGGGGAAAGGGTCTATACCCCATAAAATATCCTGAAATCTAATGGCTTCCGTTCTTTTGTATTGACTTTCAAAGTATTTCACAACTCCCTTTTGAATGTCTTGTAGGGAGTAAAGAAAGCCCCCTGACCATCACTAATTTTCCATATGGAATTTTTCTCCCGCCTAGAAATTGCAAACTTATGAAAAAATTTAATGTTTTTGTCACCTTCATTGAGCCAAGTCGCCCTGCTCTTTAGTCTCCATGAGGCTTCCTCCTGTTTTAAAATTTTCTGCTTTTTCCTTTCTAATACATTGAGGCGGCACCTGTTAACAAAAGGGAGAGAATTTGCATTGAGGGACCCAGAGATACTGTCTAATTCCAGCTGGATCTCCCTCAGATCCTTTTTTATCATAAGACTTTTCTTGATTTTCCAGTCTTCTACCACTTTTCTCATCGTGGACATCATTTCTCTGAAGGTCAGGAAAGGGGGGATCTTTTCTCTAGCTGATAAGTCCTTCCAGGTTTCTGTAACAATATTATTAAAATCAGGATCTTCTAACCAACATCTGTTAAATTTAAAGGAGTAACCTTTTTTAAACCCCTTCTCCCTCTAGCTAAGATAAATTGGTCTATGATCGGAAATGTAGACATTTCCAATGGATGAGAAAGGCATTTCCATTTTGTCAATAATGCTGATATGAACAAGAAACCGATCAATTCTTTTTGCAACATACGCTTCCTTTGTCCTTCCGTTATCCCATGTTGGCAACATTTTGGAGGGTATAATGTCTATAAGATTCCTGTGGAGTAGCTCACATTTAATACGTTCTCCCAGCGGATCCCTTTTACTGCTTTTTCCCCATCGTTCCTCCAGATATAGAGATATATTGATATCTCCTGCAATTATTAAGGATTCAATATCAAACATTTCTGAAGCAAAAAGCCTTTCCCAGAAAGGGAGCCTGTTCTTGTAGGGGGCATAGACATTCAGAATGTTAATAGGACAAACATGACCTCTAATCGATGTCGATATGAGAAGTCCAGCAAAACGTTTATATGCTTTTGCTTTGATCCAGGCCGGATCCCACAAAACTGCAAGGCCCCCCGAAAGCCATTTGCCTCCATGGCAACCAGGTGCCAGAGGGGAAACATCTTTATAAAATAGGATATAGTAACATAATTACTGTGCATAGTCTCTTGAATTAATATAATTTTTGGCTGAGTCGAAAGGAATAAGTTCTTTAGCGCCAAAAATTTGTGGTCTGCTCCCAGACCTTTGATATTCATGGATAGAATGAATGTCATTGGGGAGAATTGTCAGCCGCCCTTGCTCTAAGAGGCCGATTCTCAGTCATATCCATGATAGGTATATCAATAAGAGATAGGTTACTTACTTCTTTATCATGCCCCCTGATCTACCCCTAAAATACCTGCTACCTCTGTTGTTTTTTCTCCTCACCGTTATGTTTCTGGCAAAGTCAGGGCTAATGAAAAGAGGCGATGGGTTTCTCGGCTTATGAATGGTTAATGTTTCCAGATCAAGCGATTTTTTACTTAGCAGAAAGTCAATGTCACTGTCAAAAAGGTTCATTGGAGATGAGACAGGAGAGTTAAGAGGGGTAGCAGATATCATAGCTCCCTTCCCTTTAATAGATGGATCGATTGCCTTGTTGCGGGGGGGGGATGGAGAAGAAATAACAATGGTATAGGACCCCATCGAGAATTCTTTGATAGGCTGGGCACCTTGTGGGGGGGGGGGGGGGACTTCTTTGTCATCCTTTGGTTCCGGGGGAGGCGAACACTGAAAAGCATGGGATAATCTGCCAAGGATGGATGCAAGCCTGCTCGAGATTTCAGGAATGGTATTTTCCTGGGAGAAATACAAAGGAGAAAGGCAGGAAAATTTTCTCTAATTAGACAGATCTTTCATCTCCTTGAGTTCTGTCAGAGAGAGGCTATTTGAGGAGGATGGATTAAACATTACAGGAGGCTGGGGATTCATTTTGTATCTATTGGAATATATCTGAGAATTTCCTGAAAGCGACCTATGCCGAGGACAGTTTTTAATCAAATGTTCAGTCTTGTGGCATCCTGCACACCTGAAAGGGACTCCCCAAAAGACTAGTCTTTGAAAAATTTTAGAGTCTCTCCATGCTATTTATATATGGGCTGGGAACCCCCCCCTTGAACGCCTTTTCTATAAGAACCAATGCAATCCTCTTTTCTTTTACCCCCAGGCATCTTGGGTCAACATACACACATTTTCCTATGGCATTTCAACCTCCATTAATGTCTCCTTCGACCATAGCTCTAAGGGCAAGCCCAGAAGCTTAACCCAGATTAAGTTGTTTGAGTGAGTGTTCTTCAGAGCGTCGTACCCTATATACCACTTATGAAGAGCGAGGAAACTCCTTTTATAGACCCACTGTTTTTTTTGGATTGTGTCTAGGTCACTGGCGCATAAAAAGTGGAAACAATACCAGTCTCTCATGAGATTAGAAAAAAATAGGTACGTATCCAGTTAGAGGCTTCCATTGAATCTCCAACCATTTCCGCATAGTGGCATCATCCATCTCTGGAAAATGCCACTTGCCAACCAGAGCTAGATCCTGCAAACTTGAAATTCGATCTGTCAAGAAATAGTTGTCCAGATAAATGGCCTCTGGAGGAGTGGAGATTTTTACCGGCTTCCGATTTTTGTTGTATCGGTTATCATGTTCCTGTATTCCTGTTACCATATGATAATGGACCTTTTCCTGGCTGCCCACCCATGTATCTCAAAACTTAGATGATTCCCCACCCGTTCCAAAAGCAGTCGGCAACGTGGATTGAGCAACCACGTCATCCAAGGTTGATTGCCAACCATCCGGACACGTGGCGACAATCTGCCCTGCTTCCACTTGAATCATAGCTCGGATCATGGCCTCCGTGGCCGATGCATCCGAGGCACTGTCCATAGTTGCGTTCCATACCTACCAGTATCTTCCAAATTGGGACTGTGCACTCCGTATTAAATGGAAACTGACTATAAACAGCAGCAAAAATCCTGGATAATAAAGAATAGAGGATGAAAGAGGACGAATGAACTGATAGAAAAATCGGCATAGAATGAGACGTGTTTTTATCTCATATTACAAGGGAGGCCATGATCCAAAGCCGGCAGTTGTACCACGAAACTCGATGTCACACACCTCCTTTCCACGATAGCATCTATCCTAGGCAGATACCTGTATAGGGATCATACACTCCTAAATAAATATAGAGAGTCCTTTACTGCAGCATATGACCTAGATGGGGGGATAACAAAAGGAGGAGAGATAACAATGAACTGACATATGGCGCCGACATATGGAAAAGTCTAGATTCCCAGGACACCAACCATCCGAAAAACAATAAATCTCAGGCAACGTGGCCTGAAAAGGACGGGAAAGAATAAAGGCTGGCCTAACTTCTAAAATCCCACCAGGACGAGCCACATCAGCTCCAGGACATGGAACATTAACTCTAGCACAAGTCTATCGAAGGGCCAAACTATTGCTCGTGTAATTTGAATTTTCCGGCCCGGAAAAACCAGGGGCAACCTTGAGGGCAGGAAAATTCTATCAGCTCATGTGAGCGCCCTTAGTACCCTAGCTAGACTAGATATCGATGAGAAAGCAGACCAGTTCAGAGATTAAACCATCCACAAAAAATATTCATGGAACTAAATTCAGCAAAAATGCCAAATCAGGATGATAACCATGGCCATAAAAACACAGAAGAAACAATATTAGACGAAAAATAACACATGGTTTACAATGTTCTAGTAAGGCCCGCACCATTCAGACCTTCTATAACCTGAACACCATCCTAAGAATGTACCCTTTCAGGATGTTGAACACGGGCATGAAACACAACAACAATAAATTTCAAAAATGCACCACCATGAGCCTATTTTTAGACGAAAATCTGAGCAAGGCTTATATAGGACAACAAAATTATTTACTATCTGTGATAAAAAGTGGAAGCGATTGATAATAATAGACTTCAACATATGAAATTACTGAAAAAACAGCTTCGTAGCCTCTAGCTGAGATACTAGGCAAACTCAGTGCACTTGTGAAAATAGAGAGATACTCCTAATTAACCATGAAAGACATCCGATATATTTAGATTAAGGGCAAAAAGATAATCTAACCTTTGAACGAGAGCATGCCGAAAGAGGAGTGCACACTGAGCACCCGCAAACCAGAGCCAGTGGGTTGAAGCTATGCGTAAAAAATCAAACCCGGAGTCCAAGAAGAGACTAGATGGGAGGAGAGCAAGTATGGATAGGAAACTGCGCCTGGTGCACAGGGGGAGTGGGGGGAAATCTGAATTCTCTCCTTTACAGTAAAAAAGGAGAGCAACAGAGATAGGAGGCGAAACTATATCTAAAACTAAAACTAAATATTAAAATAAAATATTTGATTAATTACGTTTAAAATTATAAAAATATATAATTAAATCAATCTAAACAATATGTTACAAATATTAGAATCATTTAACACGCAGTTGGAGCCGTCTATAAAAGGAGAGTTTCATATTTCGTGATTCCAATTTTAACTTTGTAATGCATTAAATTTTAATTTGTATATCTACTATATTTACTCAACCACATTTGAAATCTATTCTCTCACCTGACATTCAAATGATCTAGATATTGAAGATAAACTTAAGGAATGCATGTCTAATTAGTTAAAAGTGTCTAACGACAAAGCTAGTTATTGCAACAAACATTAACTTGAAAGTTCTTTGATTTAAATAACCTGAATAATCTTTTTTAGAATTAAAATCATTAATTAAAAGCATTTTTTAAAAATAAATAAATTTTGATTTCTATCTTTTTTTTTTTTTTTTTTTCAATATTTTACTAAAATAGTTTGTCCATGTTCTTTGATTCAAATATCTTGAATAACTTATTTTATAGGTAAGATTATAAATTAAAAGCATTTTTAAAAGAAATAAATTTTTAATTTTAATTTTCTTAAATATTTGATAATTCTTGTCATGAATTATTTAGTTATTAATCAGTTGATGAATGTATGGGTTATTAAAAACTGATGCCGAGTTTTTTTTATCATGGTTTTGCTTTAGGGTTTTGTCGTAGAGGAGGGAGATCAGCTCCCTCCTATAGTCAAGTGGTTGTGGACAAAAGTAAGGGAGTTGGATCGCATCGCTTCAAGAAACCAACAGACGTGGTAACAGAGGCTAAGAATACAGAAAAATAAAAAACTATTAGACCTCAAGGACAGGAAGAGAATCATGAGAAAGCTAGTAAGGAGAAGAGGACAGAGGTTAGAAGTCTGAAGGTTGCTCCTATGAGTAAATCAGGGGTTTGTAACCAAAGTTTACCACTATTCCTTGAGTCATTTTAAGTGACCCAGCGCTGCAAGTACACAGATACCACATGTTGGAATATGCTATTATCTGTAAATTTATGGTGATTTGGCCGATGAAGAAGGTTTTGCAAGCATGGATAAGGAACCATTGGAAACCAAAGTGGGAAATTGACCTTCACCTTGGGTCCAAGGGCTTCTTCACGGTGGTGTTCACAAGCTTAGAGGATAAAGACAGAGTGTTTGAGGGAGGACCCTATTTTTACGCTTTTGCGGGCCTTTATATGAGACCATGGGTAATGAACTTTATCCCAGAATGAGAAACTTTCACCTTAGTGCTAGTATGGATAAGACTCTATTCCCTTCCTTTGTATTATTGGTTGTTGGAGTCTCTAGAGGCTATCAGCAACAAGCTAGGCCATCTTATAAAGATCTCAGATGCTACTCTAAGAGGCAAATACACTTTCTTCACCCAGATATGTGTGGAAATGGACTTATCTGGGGCACTTCTGGATGCAATCATTTTAGAAGTGTATGACGAGGAATGGGTGCAGTCAGTGGACTATGAGCATGTCCCATTTAGGTGTCGTAAGTGCCATGAGCACAGGCACCGATACAGGGACTTCCTATTGAACAAGTTGGAGAGTAATACGAAAGCCACTACAGGCAAGGATCCCGAAGGTTTTACTAAGGTTGGGGGTAAAGGAAAAGAAGGCAAGCGGTACCAAAAGAAAATTAATGAAGATGGACAACCGAGTCACAATAATTTCAAGATCTTAGAAGAAGAAGTCGAAAACAACTGGACAAACCAAGAATCAGAGAATATTCCCACTAAGAAGAAAGTGATACTAATATGGAGGCTATACCAAAAAACAAAAAACAAAAGGATGATATGCTGAGCCTTATGGAGCTCAGTAGGGACCACGAGATGACCCCAAGTGAGGCTAGAATGGAAGACCATGAACTGCAGGAGATTCTAGAGCGGGAGAATCTAGATCTAGAAAAGTTTCTAGAGCAGGGAATCACCAAAGGGGTAGACTCTCTGCCAAAAGAGGAGTTTGACAGGGTTCACCAGCTCTTCCTCTGGAGATCACAAACGAAGTGCTCTGGAGCAAAAATAAACCATGATATCCAGGAGAATATGGGAGTGAAAATGATGGAGGATACACTGATGCATTCTTCCAAGAACCTGGGTAGGAAAAGAGGAAGAAAAACACAGAATGAGTTGCTAACCAAATGTGGGAAACTTATGATTCTCAAGTAAGATGAGGGATCCTACCAGTTACTCCTTTACAAACCTTTCTTAATGAAGCTTACAAATCGGAACATTAGCGGTCTAGGAAGTAAAAGGAAACAAAGAACTCTTAAGAGTAGAATGAAAGAAGAAAAATCAGATATGGTTTTTATTTAGGAAACAAAATGTTCGATGGACAAGATCAGAGAGATACACAGCAAATGGTTAATCAAGTATGAGTATCTAGAGATTAAAGAGGATAACTTGGCGAGTGGGATTCTTACTCTATGGTATCCTCAAAAACTTGGAATGCTAGATGCTGAAGCTTCTAGGAACTCTCTATCGCTAGTGATTCATCCTTTGGGTGGTAAGGAGATCTACATGATCATTAACGTCTACGATTCTCAAAACCTAGAAGACAAACTTAAGTTTCTCACCTCCCTTGAGAAGCTGAGAGAGATATATCCTGATATGCACTGGATTCTGGCTGGGGATTTCAATATGATTAGATCACTTACAAAGAAAAAAGGCGGCACCAGAAAACTAGGCAGAGACTCCATTGCCTTCCAGAACTTCATGAATAACATGGGGCTAGTGGACATTGAAATAGTAAATGGCACTATTACTTGGAACAATAAGAGGGGAGGGGCTTCTCAAGTCGCCTCTAAACTATATAGATTCGTAATCTCAGAGGAATTCTTTCTCACAGGCCTTAATATGTCAGCTTTAATCCTTCCTTTCGAAGGCTCGAACCACTAGCCTGTCCAGCTTGAAGCTACTTTCATGGGTACACCAAGGAACATACCTTTTAGGTTTGAAATAGTCTGGATCTCTCACCCTGACTTCACCATCAATATTGACAAATGGTGGGTGGAAGATATGCCCGTTCAAGGCACTAAAATGTTCATGTTGTAGCAGAGACTTAAACACATCAAATCTGGGCTAAAAGATTGGAACAAAAAAGTGTTTGGTAACATTTTTAAAGCCAAAAGAGAAGTGGAGAAAAAACTCCAGGAGATTAATCAGATCATCATCTTAGAAGGTTTTACCAAGGAATGGAAAATTCAAGTTGATTCTCTTCAGAACAAATGGGACGATCAGTGCAGGCAAGAGAAGATTTTCTGGAGACGGAAATTGAGGGTGCAGTGGATTAGAGAAGGAGAAAGAAACACGAAGTTTTTTCATAGATCAACCTTGGATCACAGATCTCATAACAGAATTTCAAAACTTAAATATTCTCAAGGGAAAGAGCTCATCTCTCACAAAGAAATGGAATCTGTCTTAGTTCAACACTTCCTTAGCATATAGAGTAGCCTCTCGTCAACAGATCTTGGTTCATTAACAAATTCACCAAGTTCATTTCTAAGCTTGTAACCAGGGAAGAAAACCACAATCTTAACAGACCAGTGTGTGAAGAGGAGGTTAGTGAAGTTATCAATGAGATGCAAAATAGGAAAGCTCCTGGCCCTGATGGCTTCAATTTGGACTTCTTCAAAGCTTGTTGGAAAACAATCAAACAAGATATCCTTGATGTTGTATAAGAATCTAGAAGATTCAAAACTGTTTTGAAAGCTCTTAATGCCGCTTTCATAGCTTTGATTCCAAAGCAGGAAAAATCTATGACACCGAACAGATTCAAACCTTATGTAATGTGGTGTAAAAAATTATTTCCAAAGTGATCACGGATAGACTCAAGCCTCTTCTTCCTGCTCTGGTCTTAGAGGAGAAAGCTGGATTTGTGGAAGGAAGAAAGATTCTCAACAACATCATACAAGCTCATGAGGTGGTACACTCTCTTAAGATCAATAAGCAAGGTGGTATGATCATGTAGCTTGACCTAGCGAAAGCATATGATAAGCTAAGCTGGTCTTACATCAGGGCAGTGATAAGAGCTTATGGCTTCGACCACAACTGGATAAGATAGGTTATGGCCCTTGTATCCATGGCTAGCCTCTCCATTCTACTTAATGGCTCTCCCTCTAGAACCGTTATGCCTTATAGGGGTTGCAGACAAGGGGATCCACTCTCCCCCTTCCTCTTTGTTCTCATGATGGAAGGGCTAGGAAGAGAGATCAAAATGGAAAATTCTGAAGGAAGCATCCAGGGTCTGACACTTACCCCGATGGTGATGCTTCTACTCATCAACAATTTGTTGATGACGCAATGTTGCCGTGCATTCCTACGGTCAAGGAAGCCAGAGCTTTCAAAGAAATCCTGAACGACTTTGCATTGGCCACTAGTATAGAGGTAAGCCTTGACAAATAAAAGGTGTTCTTTTTTAACACTGACATTGCTATTCAGAGGAACCTCACCATAATTCTTGGGTTTCAAAGGGATCAGTTACCTTCCAAGTACCTCGGAATGCCTCTTACTGACAAACCTCTGAGCAAGGGAGTGCGAGAGCCGGTAACTAATAAACTTCAAGACAAAGTTATGAAATGGACCTCCAGGTCTTTGAATTTGGCGAGGCATCTTGTGCTTACAAAGGCTGTCCTGCAAGCTATACCCATTTTCATGTTTTCAGCTCTTCTTGCTCCTAAAGGAGTTATGCAACAAATCAGGAGTGTTCAACGAGATTTTCTTTGGGGCAAAGGGGAAGAAAAAGAAGTGGGTTTTGGTAGATTGGGACAAGCTTTGCAAACCTAAGCCCCATGGTGGTTTGGGGCTTCATGACCCTGAAATCGTCAATAGAGTTTCAAGAGCCAAACTTTGGTGGAGGTGGCTCAATTAATCGGCCACCCCTTGGGCCAAGCTTTGGAAGAAGAAATATCCAAATAATTGGCAGGAGAGGGATCATATCCGAATGTCAAGGCTCATCAAGGGCTCCCACATTTGGAACCTTTCTTGGGAGAATAGAGCCATTGTCCAGCAGCATAGTTTCTGGGAGATCCGAGTTGAGCACCTTGCACGGTTTTGGGAGGATAACTGGCAACAGAACAAAATTTGTTCAGGGAAGAACTAATCGCTCTAAAAAATTACACTAACAACAAGGGTTTACTTATGGTAAGTGAATTCTAGGATTAGGTAAGGAACAATGGTAAATGGAGAATGTGGAAGGATCTTGGTTATAGTTAAGAGAGTCCTTTGAAGGCCCAAGCAGATTCTCTTGTTCTTGACTTGGAGCAGAGGAAGATTTTGGTGTCATCCTCATCTGACCAACTGAGATGGGGTCGAAACACCGAAGGGACCTTCAACCTCAAGGAAGCTAAATGCATGGCCCTAGGTTTTGATCATCCAAACCCTGATCAAGTTTGGAATGAACTTTGGGAGAACTTGCAATGGATGAAAATCAAGTTGTTTATGTGGTTGGTTCAGAAAAAGAAAATTCTCACATGGGAGAATCTTCTTAAAAGGGGATTTGTTGGCCCATCCAAATTCCATATATGTGGCTTACAGGAGAAGGCGATAGAACATTTACTAAACCTCTACCCCTTCACCTCTACCTTGTGGGATTGGGCGTCCTTAGTCTTCAGGCAAACTGATAGGGACAGACTCAGCATCACCAACACTTTGAAGAATTGGAGGAAAGACTTATCAGGTAATGAAATCATTAACAAGGCTTGGAATCTGGTTCTAGGCTTTATTATCTGAGATGTCTGGAAAGAATGCAATGACAGGATTTTAAAGAACAAAACAGCCTCGACCCAGAACATCATTGTCCAAATTTTACGACAGCTCAAAGATACAGTAGGAGCCCTTATGTGGAAAATTCCTAAGGACCCTCCTTCGCTCGAGGATGCTCGCATACTGCTATAGTTGGGTCTCCATTCTCTGGTTCCCCAAGGCACTGTCAAGGGTGTGAGCAAAACAACTGTTGGTAGAGATATCTAGCAGTGTCCTCCTCATGGTTTTTTGAAAATCAATATAGACGGGGCATCTAAGGGCAACCCAGCGATGGTTGGATTTGGCTGTGTCATAAGAGATGATCAGGGGCACATAAAGGATATCTTTCATAGTCATTTGGTAACTACCACTAATAATATGGCGGAGATCATGGCCTTAGAGCAGTGCCTGGAAATATTGATGGAGTCAAATTTACACAACACCATCATTGCAGCTTACTCTGAATTGGTCATTAGTGCGGCCAAGAAAATGTGTAATGGAACGGCACCTGGAAAAGTTTCAAAACATTGGAGGCTCTCGCAGGTCTTTCAGTGTATTCACTCCCACTTACGAACCCTGAGAACCTTCAGCTTCGTTCATGTGCGAAAAAAAGCCAATATGTTAGCTAATCATCTGGTGAATGAAGGAGTGCTATGTAAGGAAATCTATATTTGGTATGACTGGGATGTTATACCCTCTGGTAAACTACGTGATGATTGTCAATGATAGGCAGCCAAAGACATGGCATACTTCCAAACCATGAATAATGAGTAGGAGGAAGACTAGCGGAAGTAGGAGAGAGCAGAAGTCCTTGAGCCTGGTTGAAGTGCCACAGTAAATCCTAACCATCGATCCCACAGTCAATGCTTACGTCATAGCTAACTACGGGGTTGAGTATTTGGTAAACAACGTGCTAGTTGAAAGGTCGTAGGCCATAGGATTTGATGGCCTTCATTATCAAATGGATATCGGGTTTTAAAATGGTCAAAGGTTAAGTCTAAGAGTGGACTCGAAGTTTTATAGACCAATGGTTTATAATCTATATCGGATCCGTGAAACGGGTAAGCTTCGCGCAAGTTTCGATGCGATATCATTGAGGGTCGTTAGATCAAATGGGTTTTGATCTACCGTGCAGGATCACCATGCAACTCTGTTGATCGGAGAGAATATCAACCGTCTAATTGAAGGTAATATCAACAGTGGAGATTGAGTGATAAGAATTGGGGAGATTGAGCGATAAGAATTGGGGAGAGATCAACAGTCTGAACACTTAGGAATAATGACCAAGAGTCTAATTTTGTTTTTTTGTGTAAGGTTTTGGGTTTTGTTGACCCTGTTGTTTCTTAATCATTAGCGGATCTATCTTTTGTTGGTCTTTACACTTGTAAAGACGTGTACCATATGTAATCTTTTTTACAGTTAATTGAAGGCCCCACTCTTACTTGACCAAAAAAAAAAAAAAATCTTATTTTATTAAAATAATTGGTATAAATTTAATTTCAAGCCTTATTAGCATAATTGGCTGAGCATGGGCTTTAACAGCAAGGTGACCCAACATCAAACTTCATGAAGTGGTTGTGCCTCTTGTTAACCTCACAGAGTGGTTGTGCCTCTTGCTAGGGGGACAAGACCGGTGCAATCTCTGAGTGACTTCGATAGCTTAGAAAAAGATTTTTTTTAATTAGCAAGTGTAGTTGGAGTGGCCCAAGACATGTGCAATCTCTGAGTGACTTTGATGGCTTACAAAAATATTTTTTAAACTAGCTGGTGTGGCCCAAGACGGGTGCAATCTGTGAGTGACTTTGACGGGTTAGATAAATATTTTTTTAAATTAGCTGGTATGGCACAAGACAGGTGCAATCTGTGACTTTGACAACTTACATAAATATTTTTTTTTTTTAAATAAAATGACCTTTTGCATTAAAAATTAATTTATATAAAATTTAGATTTATTTTTAATACTTTATTGTATAAAATTATTGGATTTATTTTTAATACTTTATTGTATGAAATTATTGAAATAAATAAATTTAAAATAAAAGAAATTAAGTAATAAAGACATTACACATGTAAAAAAGAAAAGATGTATTTGGAAAAAGTTTAATAGAGAAAAAACTATGAACCATACTCGATCACAAATGAAATTTTTTATATTAAGAATTAATTTATATAAAATTTCGATTTATTTTTAATACTTTATTGCATTAAATTATTGGATTTATTTTTAATAGTTTATTGTATGAAATTATTGAAATAAGTAAATTTAAAATAAAATAAATTAAGTAAATAAAGACATTATTCATGTAATAAGAAAAGATGTATTTGGAAAAAGTTTAATATGAGAAAAAACTATGAATCATACTAGATCACAAATGAATTTTGATGTGATTATCACAAAAAAAAAAATCACTGAAAAAGAAAAAAAAAAAAAAAAAAAAATAAACTAGTTAGAAAATCAGACTTACCCTCGAAGTTTTTATTTTTGGGAATTAAATGTAAATATAATGAGATGGACACTTAGTATGGAGTTGTTATGGATAGGTGACCAATATGGGTGCAACAAAATCTTCTACTTCTTTGATTCTTATTTAATATCCTACTCGTACATTTGTATCTGTCTATGAAACAATAGCAGTACAATAATTGTTGAACT
Source organism: Pinus tabuliformis (assembly GCA_031772625.1). Classification (NCBI taxonomy): domain Eukaryota; kingdom Viridiplantae; phylum Streptophyta; class Pinopsida; order Pinales; family Pinaceae; genus Pinus; species Pinus tabuliformis. The sequence continues at coordinate 1,026,879,162 of CM062813.1, forward strand.
CTTTCATTTACCACTGTCATAATGTTTACCATATTGTAAGAGTTGTTTAGGATTAGGGATAATATTTTTGCATACCTCAACCCTTGATTAGGGCAAGGGTTTTGGACCTCCTCTAAAATCTTCTTGAGTGTCCATATGTGACTAGCTCCACATGTGTGAGTAATAGAAGAAAATGTGTCATCAACTCAATACCATGGTGGTCAATAAGATAGGTCAATTTCTGTGAAACATAACTTTCACATACAAACTCTAATTGAGAAAATCTTCACACCATTAGTAAGCTCTCATAGTGTAGAACAACATCAAAAAGTTAGACACTTTTCATGTAAAATTTTATCTCCTAAAAAGAGAATTTAAGATCTTATATGGAATCCATAATTTTTTTTAAACCTAAATCACCAAAATATAACCTATCCCTAAAATATACCCCACAAATATTAACTCTAGTTTTTTTCACCAAAAAAATATTAAAATAAATTAAACATGGTATACGATCCATTTCAAATCATACATACACTTTTTTTTCTTTAAAACGACATTAAAAAAAAAAATGAAATGACTACACAAACATTTTTTTACTTTTAAACTATATTAAAAAAAACAAAACCGAAAATGATTACAAATAAAAATTCTTAAATTACTTATTTATTCAAGCACCATTTCCATTTTTAACTACATGTAAAATATCACTAAAATTTCTTATAATTAAAACCACGAACGAATTATCTATCAACTATGTTGCACAGGTTCCCGAACCCAGGAGTGGGGTTCTCGAACCCGTCCCGGGTTCCCGTCCCTACGTTCCAAGTGCTGGAACGGGTACCTCTGAGAAGAACCCTGAAGAACCTGGTTCTTCTTGAAAGAACCCGAGACTTCGAAATCAGAAACCGCATTCTTTTGATACATCGGAAAGGATTGCAAAGTGTCAATGTAGATGTAATATTCCCAAGTCAAATATACTCAATTTTCTATTAAAATTTCTGAGTTTTTAATTGAGTTTCAATGAGTCTTAATTGAGGTATTTTATCAAATATTTGAAGGACAACTGTTGTAGACGTTGGTTTTATATTTTCTCTCAAGTGACATGGACAGGGGTCATTGCAACAATAATGGGAAAATGCTTCAAATAACTAGACAACTTATTTATAAACTCAAAATTAGACTTTCACTGCTGTTACAACTTAAAATGATGAATATTTCTGAGCATAAACAACCATGCAATTAACTAGAAACCAATAGATGTAGTGAAGGTCAAAATGGTGGAACCTGGTAGCATTACAGCAATATATGAATGGAATATCAGCCTTTAAATAATAGATCTTCAGCCATTAAAATCAGTCTTCTATAGCAGAGATGGATCAGCAATAAACATAATTTGTTCTCTGAAAAATCATTGTTTAACAAGGCAAAGTCTGATATTGTTTAAGAGCAAATTTCCCTAATTTTACAATGCCATTGCGAAGGACACACCTGCGAAGGACACACCTGGAACATGCTCCATCTGATAATAATTTAAACTACTTGATTGTCAGAGCTTCTACAATTAACTTGATTTCTTGAGTAGGCAAGCTGCTACAGGATTTGGCAAAAATATTGAAATCTGGACAGTGAATAAAGATATATAAATTGGGCTCTATTATCTCTTGAAAGAGGATATTCCATCAGTCTTTAACCTCTGAAATCAATATGGTTAAATCATAAATATTTTAGTTTTCTTGTTTAAAGTTGAAAAATATACAAATTCATATATATTATAATTTATAAATATAATATTTATATCTTATATATAGATTATAATATACCCCCGACGAACCCATGTACCTTGCTTCAAAAAATGATGTACCTGTCCATGTCCCCGTCCCTGAACTCACGTTTCCTGGAAACATAGTCTATCAAATTTCCAAAAGAAAAAAAAAATATAATTAAAGTCATACATGAAATTTCTTATAATTAAAATCACACAAAAATTATCTCTAAAAATTTCCAAAGAAAAATGATAACCAATGAAACTATATCAATATATACACACACACACACACGAGGCTTCATTTAATGAACCTCTCACATAGCACATGTCGTCATGGCATACTAAACAATACCCTTAATTTGACTACATATTGGAAAATACCTCTAAAGATCATTTTATTTATCCCCCTACCAATATGAACCCAATATACCTTCCCAATTTAAAAAACCACTACTTTCACTACATATTGTAGGTATCCATTTTTTTATTAACTATTTTTACACCTCTTTATACTTATATCCCTAGTATAGTGACATGATGTTTCTCTTATGGCCCCACATGAATTCTACAATTCCCTTTTCTTCTTTTGATATACATTGTAGAAGATGAAGGATTCGAAGGTTCAAGGAAAAGGCGAAGGACAAGTACGAGTTAAATTGGCATAAGGGCTCTTAGATCAGCCTGGTTTCCAAATGCAATTGGCAAACCCAATATGCACAACTTCTTTCTATGGACATAGAAAGGAATAAGTTGAAGTTTTCTCTTAAGTGCATCTTGTTATTTAATCTATTCCTTCACGACCCAATTTCAAAATTTATTGTATAAACAATACCTTATAATAAAAATATTGTTATACAACATATAAAAACCCTTTACTCTCTATTATATGCTCAATATATTGTTTCATTTTTCATCATTTTTTATGTCTGAATATGAATGCACGTGGTATGGTATTGTTTTGCCAGTAAAGCCTCATGCATATATATTACCCCTTACATTTACACCAACAATTGAGTTTATATTCAAAGTAGTGCTCAAAAGTGAATCATTTTCAGTAATTATATATTGATTTAAATCTATATGTTTGGATCAAATTTCAATGTTTTAGGTTGATAAATGTGAAAGATAGTGGATTCTCCATTAAAGTAACATAGAATCATCTTTCCGAAGTAAACTTGGTTCCAATAGTATGGCATTTAAGTGTATAATGAAGTGAATCTTTTATCAGCAATAACATGATGTTATTTGTTGTGTTCATATTTATATTAAGATGCAATGAATCAGTATACAATAATTTTTTCTAATTTGAATATTTATGAACTATAATAAAACAACCATATATGAGATTTATCAGCTACATAATATGGAACATAAGATTTACATGGAGACCCTTTCAAGACAAAATTCAAAAAAAAATCTATTTTAGAATTCTTTGTAAACACCAACCTACTCGAGACACTAATCTCAAATGTTACAACTCTCCTTTAGCACATATAACTTATTTAATAAATGATAACATCCACATCTGAATACTATTTCTTCCTTCACCATGTCTATAGTGTACTCACCCTTTGTTGCTTTTGCCTTGAATAGTTCTACTCACGACTTCTACGCTTTGATAAAGATCCTTTGGATTTACAAACATCCCCTCAAATTAAGGGGGTATGTTAGATACCTAATCCTTATGATGGTGTTTTGAAAATATCAATTTAAGAGAAATGTGAAGATTTAGGTGAATACTAAAATTCATCGGACCTCTTGGAAAATAAAACCAAAAGTCACTTCACATTGTATTTAGAGCCGAAAAAAGTGTTTACTGATTGCAACACTGTGTTATCTTTGTGACACTAACAAGATTGAAAATAAAAAAACACTTTCTCTTAAAATATCTTTAAACATTAGATCTCAATTTTAGAATGTTTCCTACAATATCAACCTTCCCCACCTTTAAAGTAATAAAAACTATATTACTTTAAGAGTGTTTCTATTAAAAAAAAAACAAGTCAAATACTTCCTTACATCTTTTTACCAAAAAAATAAAAAACACTCTTATAATATCCCATTTACATTAAATCTCAATTTTAAAATATTTATTACAGTAACATGCTAATCTTTAAAATCATCAGAGCTATATTACTAATACCTCGCTTTAAAAATAAAATTACACTAACAAACTAATTCCTTAATTTTTCTTGCAAAAATTATATAATTCCAAAACAGTCCAAATACTTCCTTACCCCATTTTTAATAAATATTTAAAACAATCATTGTACTTGAAACTTAATCTATATTCAAATTTATATTATTTTATTGTTTATTCCCAATATAAAATATTTTTTATTATTAAAATTTTAAAATATCAGTGGCAAAATAAACATGCTGACACGTTCATATCATGATAAGGGATGCATGTGGCTGCAATCCTCCAAACGGAATAATATAAAAAAGATAATTAATAGTTTCTTTTAAAACGTGATAATATAATGATGACATGACGTACATTTCGAGCATGTGACACAGGTAGAAAATAATTATGGTTGACACAAAGCCACTTGGAAAAACTATTTATGGTTGAATTAATAGGAGTAGTCTTTAACGCGACTTTTTGAAAGCTTTTTCGGCGATTTTTTCCGGTGAAAATCCGGCAGTAATTTATTGGAATCCAAGTTTGATAGCTAATTTCTGCAGAATGAAACCGTCCCAGGGGTTTTTCAGGGTGCTGAATCCGAATATGCAGTTAAAAAACCATTTTAACTGCAACAAATCATGATTTCATCTCAATTTCTTCCGCCGGATTCCGTCACCGGAATCTCAAAAAGTCGCATTATAGACAACTCCGAATTAATATCGGTTAAGGTAATTCGGTGTTTAATATATGTTTAGTTTAATATAATTTTTATACCTGCCTATATTGTTTTTGGTTTTCAGCTTTCTTGACTTCAATTAAAGCCGAAAATTTTTTAAATCTTTTATGAGGCCATTTAGTTAAAAAAATAAAATAAAAGAAACTTAAATTTTTTTATAGATATAATTTTTATTTATTTATTTATTTATTATGGATATTGGTTTGACAAATTTTATGGTAGATATTATTTTTTGGATCTATTTATGACTATTTTTATGAGAGCTAATCGTAACTGACTAATTTCTCATGATTTTTGAATAGACTACTTAGCACTCATTGCATCGGGTGTTTGCAATAGTAGTCTTTAAGTGAGACTTTTTGGAGTTTTAGGTGGATTTCTCGTAGAAATCTAGTGAAAAAAATTGTGGTCAAATCTTGATTTGGGTTATTTAAACTAGTTTTCTAACTGCATCTATAGACTCAATGCCCTCAAAAACCTCTGGGGCAGTTCGATTGTGAAGAGTTCACCTATCAAATGTGTGATTTCAATAAATCCCTACCAGATTCTAGACAAATTAGATCAGAAAATACACTAGAAAAATTTCCAAAAAATTGCACTTAAAATGCTACTCATCTGCAGTATATTTGTCAATAAACAAACAAGTAAATAAATTTAAAATAATAAAATTTGAAAAAACCTAATAATTCCACATAGCATCCATCCATTATTACATGTGTAGTTTCAAATATTTGTGGATTTTGTCTTAATTGTTGAGTATTGAACGTTAATGTTTCCATCTAGCTCCATCATTATGACTGCCGACAATTGGGTCCCTTGCGAACTCGTCGTCGGTCTGTAAATTTTTCTTTTTCATTTCAAGCATGTGCACGGTCATGGGCTTTAACATTACTTTCATTTACAAGACCTTCTTCTTTTATTTTACCAGAAAAAACCCAACATTATTGTATCAGATAGAACAAATTGTTTACATATATCATAGTTCACATGTCCACCCACATTTAGTCGAAATGTTTTATTGCATAAAATTACATCAAAATACCTCCACAGTTAAAGAAAGTATCCCAATACCTATATTGTAACAAAAAAGACACACAAAATAGAAAAGGTAGTTATCATCAAAGATCCACATATTCCTCTTGTCAAAAAACATATCGTTAATCTGACATTCCATGAGTTGCAGCAACAGGAACCAATGCTCGATGAATGGAAAAATTCCCACTGTGTTGATAGATGGAATTTGCATAAAGTTTATACTGTAACAAATTGAAAGGCAGAAGAAGACCATTTTTGGATAACCTATCGGCAACCAAATTGAATTCCCGGTGTGTATGTGTACTTGTCAGATCAGATCAGTATTCCATGATTTTCCATATTCTACCCAACTAGTTGAAAACGAATGGTGGGCAGAAATATCTATTAGAAACCCACTCCACAATTGCTTGTGAATCTCCGAAGACTTCCATTTGTACCAACCAAAACCTGAATGCACAGAATAGAGGGCCCCATAGTGCTAGAATGTTGGCTTAAGGGGGCCTGATCCAAGTTCAGAGTTATTTGCGCCAACCAACAAAATCCTTACTGTTGGCCCTTTCAGAAAAAACCTGCGTAGCGCAGGATGCAGTCTCACTCGAAGCAGTATTGGGGGATGCTAGAACCAGGTTTCTACATCCAGAGGCCCATGTGATGGTCTTTCTAAGGATATTATAGCTTAGATATGCCTTCATGTAGACCCATTCCTTCCAACTGTCAGTTACTGCAATTCTACCAAAATGACATTCAGACTTTCACGAAGGTACTTGTTTGTAATTAACAGCCATAATGACATAGACTCACTACTTTCACACAATAAACTGTATATTCTGAAGCCTTTATGACCTAGATTTGCCTTCACGCAGATCTATCCTTTCAGTTAACTACAACATATTTATTTAACAACAACCCGAGCTCTGCGAAGGTGGTTAACTATATTTATTATGCATAAATATTACAGATCTATCTATTGCGCGTAGAAATAAAGCATTAAGTCACATAAAATAGATCATAGAGCGACGATACATAAACTTCACATAATTAAATACACAAGACACACATGCACATATTCGGCTCAAAACGGTCTTTATTATGAATAAGTGTTCAATTACAGACTTCCCCTCCCTACAAACTCAACTACAAGGGCCTGCGCACTCAACTGCGGACTGACCAAGGTTTCCACACACTCAGCTGCAGGAGCCTTCCCCTTTCGCCTAAGTACAGGAAACAAACTTATCATGCCTTAGCACCTTGCCCTACAATGGTTCTCTATCAAAGGTTTCTCCTTTAGACTCGCTACGACTCAACTATATGTAGCCTTTTCAATATAATACCATGACCCGCAGACCATGGGTGAGTCTCAAAACTGACCTATCACTTACCCATACAAGGGGTTAATGCCCCTTTGACTCTTACTTAGCTTCTCACTCCGCTACCACATTTCGTGGAGACTTTACATTATTTCACAAAAACTATTACAAAATGTGACTTAACTGGCAAAATTTCACCCTAGGGACCCCATCCCAACAGGGCCCCAACAAAAATATGGTGACTCACCCTCGAGTCACGCACCCAGCTTCTCCACTTTATGGCGGAGTTCACTAAACTCCATCTTCAAGACTCCAAGGTTCGTTGTTCTCTCTACGACATCTTGCTTCACTTCTTCGACCAACTTCTCTGTAGTTGGCCCCTCCATCACGAGGCGCATGATCCTTTGTGTCTACTCGAGAGTCTTCAGCTTCTCTTAGATAGCCAAAGTAATCTGGCTCACTTCCTCTGTCCATGGTTGAATCTGAGCCTTCAAAACTTATTCTTTGCATTGCAGCTCCTCAACATGTGCCTGCAACACCTTCATTTCTTATAAACATGTGAAGTTCTTGACTGGCACAAAGTGTGCGCAGTCGCCCTGATCTCATCAATTTCTAGTTGTGCCTCTCTGATCTATGTACCCAATCTCTGTAGCTTTGAGTCCTCCTGCAAAGTGGTCCATAGCTCCATTGCATGTTCAAAGAGACAATTGCAACCCATTATTGCCTTATCCAAGGTAGACATGTGTTCTCTCATGGTTGCATGGCACTGCTCCCTGACCTGTGGTGGAGTAGTCGGCTGCAGTTTCAATTGCAGTTCTGAGATCTTCATCTGAAAATCAAAAGTAACTTGGCCTACCTCCTCCTTAGATTGCTGCACTGCAGCGGCCAATTTCCAAACCTTGGCTAAAGCGGCTGCATCCTCTGGAATGTGTAGCTCCGGTACTGAAATACACGCTTGTGCAATTGTTGCTTGTAGGCTCTAGCTTCGCACTGCTAGTGTCAAAATTTCTTTATAGATCAGCTAGCTCTGATACCATGTAGAAATTCTGAAAATTCTCTACAAATCTACCACTAAGACCACGTAGAAAATCTTACTGTAGATTAACCCAATAATGCAATATACCAAATCAAAATGCTATAATCTACTTCTACTATCAATTTGAGGAAGCTTAAAGATTGAGCAAGATCGATCTGAACACATATAACCAGAAGAAGAAGAACCAATGCACAGGAAACACATACTCAGGGGAAAGCCTCAGCTAAAAACCACACTATCTGTATTATCATACAAGGTGGAAATACATCATAGTTATACAAAGCCTTAGCTCTCACAACTAGCCAGCTCTCAGTACAATCCTCCTAGATGCTCACAGGAAAACCTGGCTACTCATAAGCCTTCTCCTCTGCCCTCCAAGCTACTAATTCTTTGCGCTGTTCCTTTGGGTTGATCTCCTTCACCCAGTGGAACACTGCTCTCACACACTGCTCTAACACACTGTCATAACTGCACAATCCTCAAGGAACCTTACCTTGATTGCATGCATTAGTTTCCTTTATAGGAAAACACATGTAACTGATAGTACATTGTCCTTGACATTTAGCTCAACTGGGTCTTTCTCAGAATAAACGTGCATGAGTTTTTGGTGAGAGAATCTTCAGTTATCTGGAGTACACTAGTTGAGTGCATGCATGCATCAACTGACTGGTAACTCACAATTAGTTCCTCAAATAGTTTGGAACTAATTTAACCGGACTTAAGTTAGTAAACTGAGCTAACTAATTACAACTCAAATATAACTCAATCTTATTTCCTTAATTAATGGATAATATCCTTAATTTAAGCGATAACTCTTGCATGAATTCAAAAAGACTTCTAACTTGAATTTCTCCAACTAATTAATCCATAATGAATTAATTAATTATTTCCAAGCAGATGGTGAGATTAAATTCGAATTTTAATTCACAATTTTAATTCAAGGACAAATTAAAATTGGAATATTCTGGATTCTATTTTTATCATTTCTTGTTTCTATTTTCAACACTCCCTCTCAACAAGAAAGGAATTCAACTCGATCCCAATCGTGAGCCTTTGGAATGTTATGCATGCAACACTTCTCTCTAGTGTTGTTGCTCCAGCAACTCCAGAAACAAAAAAACATCCAACCTGAATCAGTATGATGCATCGGTCATCAAAGTCTCTGACTGCTACTACCTCTGTCAACTGAAAACTTCATGCTTTTGCACTGTTGTCAGTCCTTCTCTGCACTCTTCAGTGTCTAACTGCTCTAGCCTCTGTCACTTTGATCTCTAACTGCATCAATCCCTTAGATTCCTCTCGCTACTATGTACTTTGTGATCCTATAGCAAGGTACGATCCACGAGATAAAACCTCTCAATGAACCCTACTCAATTTCAGCCTTCTTGAGACTGTCATTTCACATCGCCCCACCTCACTCCTTGAGGTATGGCCGCATGTGATCCCTCTGTGCACTTCTCCAATTGTGGCTCCTCCACAATTGTCTGAGACTTCTTCTAGGGCTGCATGTTGAGAGGTAATTTACTCTCATTCGCAACCACCAAGTCTCTAACATTTGCCTTGCTCCTCAATGCTTTGCACGCATCTTGAACCTCAAGAGCATACAGGTTCTTAACTCGTGAACCGATTTGTTTCAACTATCTTGTGGTGATGTGTCTAAGGAAAACCTTTCCCTTACTGAAAACAACATCATAGCCTTTATCCTCCAACATCGCGACCGATACCAAGTTATTATTTAGTCTAGGCACATACTTCACATTTGTCAAGGTGATAGAAGCTCCATGCTCCCTCTGAAAAGCAACCGTTCCCACTCCAAAAATATTATACCTTCCATCGTCACCCATCTCTATGCGCATCTTGAGGTCTTTCTCCTCCAAGGTACTGAATAAACTTTTATCGCCGGTCATGTGGAATGAGGCTCCATTGTCAAGATACCAACCATAACCCATCATCGATGACACCATGCATGCGAAGAGGGTAAAGTCCATTTCAAACTAAGAGGCTAATGCCTCACCTTCCGATCCTTCCGAGGATCCCTTCTTGGACTTCTTCAATGGGCAATTAGTCACATAATGACCCATCGTGTGACAATTAAAGCATCTCACTTTAGACTCGTCAACCTTTTTCCCTCCATTAGAAGAATTCGATTTGGAATAGGAATCCTTCCCCTTCCCTTTCCTTGCCTTACTCACTAAGGCCAGATTTTCTTCATCATCATCACTGGATGAAGGACCATCTTGAGTTCTCCTCCTGATCTCCTCCTACATGAGATCTAACAATAGTTGTTCCCAATCCGATAGTTTCTCCCTTCCATTCATAGAGTCCTAGTAGCTATTCTAGCTCTATGGAAGGCCAAGGAGAGCGAGGCTCACCATATCATCATTGGCAATAGTTATTCCCACACTACCAAGCTCATCTCTGCAAGTGGTGAGCTTGTTCAGATATGTGGAAATAGTATCACCGTTCTCCATCTTGATTCTTCGAATCTTATCCTTGAGAGCCAATTTCCTCTGGTCGCTATTGTTCGGGTAGAGGTCCTTCAATGTCTTCCACATTGAATATGGAGTATCCTTCCCATGGAGACTCAAGACAATATGGTCTCGAACTCCCTCAAGGATGATCCATCTTGCCCTTGCCACACACTTCTTCCACTCAGCCAACTCTTGTGCATTAGTTGAACCTGGCTTTGGGATTTCTTGATCAATGAAATCCTTCAGGCCATTGTCTTCTAATATAGCCTCCATGCAATCTTTCCATGGTATGTAATTGAAGCTACATTCCAAGGCATACTTGAGTCTCAAGCCATAGAACGCCATTGGCCAACCTTGAAGTATGATAAGAATTCGATTTGCACCTGCAACCCCAAACTTCAAACTTCGAATTCTCCTCTCTGTATACTATCCACAACTCCGATAAACTTTGCTCTGATAAACTTAGCTCTGATACCATGTAGAAATTTCTCTATATATCAGTTAGCTATAATACAGTGTAGAAATTCTGTAAATTATCTACAAATCTACCTCTAAGGCCATGTAGAAAATTTGACTGTAGATTAACTCGATAATGAAATATACCAAAGCAAAATACTATAATCTTCTTCTACTATCAATTTGCAGAAGCTTAAAGATTAAGCAAGATCGAGCTAAACACATATAACTAAAAGAAGAAGAATCAATGCACATGAAACGCAAAAAATACTCAGGGGAAAGCCTCAGCTAAAAACCCCACTATCTGTAGTATCATACAAGGTGGAAATACATTAGAATTATACAAAGCCTTAGCTCTCACAGCTAGCCAACTCTCAGGACAATCCTCCTGGATCCTCACATGCAAACCTAGCTTCTCACAAGCCTTCTCCTCTACCCTCCAAGCTCCTATTTCCTTGTGCAGTTCCTCCAGGATGATCTCCTTCACCCAGTGGAACACTGCTCTCACACACTGCTCTAACACACTGTCACAACTGTGCAATCCTCAAGGAACCTTACCTTGATGGCATGCATGAGTTTCCTTTATAGGAAAACACATTCAACTGATAGTACACTATCCTTGACATTTAGCTCAACTGTCTTTCTCATAATAGACATGCATGAGTTTCTAATGAGGGAATCTTCAGTTATCTGGAGTACATTGGTTGAGTGCATGCATGCATCGACTGACTAATAACTCACAATTAGTTCCTCAAATAGTTTGGAACTAATTTAGCTGGACTTAACTTAGTGAACTGAGCTAACTGATTACAACTTAAATATAACTCAATCTCATCTCCTTAATTAAGGTATAATCTCCTTAATTTAAGGGATAACTCTTGCATGACTTCACAAAGACTTCTAACTTGAATTTCTCCAACTAACTAAACCATAATGAATTAATTAGTTATTTCCAAGAAGCTGGTGAGACTAAATTTGAATTTTAATTCAAATTTTAATTCAAGGAAAAATTAAAATTGGAATATTCTAGATTCTATTTTTTATCATTTCTTGTTTCTATTTTCAACAGCTAGCTCATCATTTTCCTCAAGAGCCTGAACCTTTTCAGCGAATATTTTCTCCTTGTTCGTTTAACTTCACTAATCACCGATAGTGTACATTGTTCTCTGATCTGAAGCTCATCTGAGGCCCCCCTATAAAGAGCGTGGAGGATCTCAAGGGGCAATGCGGCTAAATTCATACCCACGCCTTGATCTTTTCGAGCTGAGCGTTATCTTCCTTTGATTCTACATGTAATGTTCCTTTTGGCAAGGGAGTGACTCTGAGGTCCAGAGTTCATTCCCTTTCTATTACACTCATGGTCGCTTACTGTAGGCTTGCTTGAACCCCTCTCGCTTGGTCCATGATTGCTTGTAGCCAACTTGTTTGTATCTGGAGCTCATGCAAATCTTTTTGCACGCTTCCGAGTGATTGTGGGAACTACTGCTCAAATAGTTACCACAGTTCCATTGGTGTATCTCAAACCCTGTCCCTGATCTCATCCAAGTACCCTTTAGTGAGGACCATTGGATCTTCGTGTGCCTATTTGTTCGATTTTCGCTTCTTCTTGGGTCCAGAAGTTGTTTCCTTTTGTCGCTTTGATAGCCTGAAGGGAGTGATCTGCTCGTCACCCTCACCTCCTTCTGGCTCAAATTGTTCCTGCTCTTTCAGGTGTTGGGAAGTCGATGCTTTGACTTCTACTATGCCCTCTTTTGCAGTGCACTCTTTATCGACAACTACCTTAATAGCAGCGACTTCTTTCTTCTTCTAATCGGCCAACTCCTGCGCTACTACTTGTGCTGCTTATTTTCATTTATGCACTGTTGTCCTCTGTGCCGAAGAGCTTTCTTTGCATCTGCTGGTACTTGCGCCAAGATCGATGGGTTGTCGCCACTCTGTTGGTCATGTTCCCACAATCTCCTGTAAATTAGTCTCTGCAACTAGGTATGGCAACTTGTGCCATATCTTCTTAGGGTCTCGACTCGCGTGGATGGAGACATTATCAAAATCAGAGTTAAATTTTATGTACCCCCGCAACTGGTCAAACCAGGTTGGGGAGAACCTTGGCCTTTGACTGGTCATTGTGTGGAGGTCCATCTCGACCAAAATATAGAAAACTTTTGATTCCATGATCCTTTCTGGGTCCTTTGTTGCCCACAACGAGCGAACTTTGCTGCCTCTCGTAAATCCTCATCCTGCAGAGGGAACTGACTATCCTGCAGAAGTCCCCATGCATCGAGTACAAGAAACAGCAGGAGCTAGGCATAGTTAAATGCCTTGCTATCCTCCTGCACTTTGCGGAAATTCGCTAAGAATTCCTTGCAGAGGTATTGTGCCCAGTTGTACTGCACCCCCTTTGCGCACTGTGCAACCAACGAAATCATTGGTGCCAGAACCTCATTTGTGCGACATTTTCTCGTGACCTTCCCAGCCAAAATCTGAGCGAAAAACTGCACCACTTGGTCTGTAATAGAACGGATAGAGTACCTATGCGAATTCTTGACCCGTCCAAACTCAGTTTTCATTCTATCTGCAAGATCCTTCTCTTTTCTCTTGCCTCCAAATTCCTTGGTCACGTCCACCCCTTTATAGGGAAACTTCGTAATTTGATGGATCAACATGTCTGTTATTGGGATGGCTTCGCCTAACCATAAACACCCATCATGCACTTGTTGAAATGTGCAACAAGAAATCCTAAAAATAGAAGATGCTAAAAATAGCACTGCTACAAATAGCCAAGCTATAAATAGTAGTTCAACCATTGGAGATCTTAGTTGCAATGGGTGAAAAGTGAAAGTGCTAAAAATATCTTTTCTAAACATAGCATTTCGGGTTCCCTTCTTATTTTAGTTAGTCCCTCGACTAAACATAGGAAGTAAAATTCGAATTTGATATTAACAACAATTTGTAAATTGATTAATTAATTCATCTTGAGTTAATTGGTTAAGGAATTATGAACTTGAAGTCTATGTGAGGACATGCAACAATCTCTCCTTTGATTGAGGGATTTATCCATCAGTTAAAGAGATAAGAGTTAGTTGTAATATTGAGTTGTAATTAGTTGGTTCAGTTAACTGAGTCAAGTCCAGTTAGATGAATTTAACAATTTGTTAAATTAATGAGAGTTCAGTTAGTTAATGCTTGCATGCATGTAACTACTGTATTTTAGATAACTGAAGATTCACTCATGGATAACTCATGCATGTCAGTTCAGTCAGAGACCCAGTTGAGATCAGATGGAGGGACAATGTACTATCAGTTGCTAGGACATTCCTTGGTAAATATTCCTTGCATGCAAAAGGAATATTATTCCTTAAGGATTGTGCAGTTGGACTCAAGGTTACAGTGAGTGTGATGAGGCCAATTCACACATGTGATATCATTGGACCCCAATCAAAACTGCGCAAGGAAATAGGAGGCTGGGAGGGCTCGAGGAAGATATATTCTATGTCTATTGAGTCTATGAGCAGTATTGTTTGATTACAGAGAGAGTAGGATAGCTTGAGTGTTGTTCTTTTTGTAACTTGAAAAAGATTTCCACTTGTATGATAATACAGAGTTGGGGTTTTAGGCTGGTACTTTCCCCAGTGTTATATCTTCTGTGTTATGGTTGATTATTTCTCATTCTCAGTTATATATGTTCATGCTTGATGTTTCTCATGTTCGATTAAGCTTCTGCTCAATTGTTTGTAGAAGTACATCAAGTGTTTTGCTTTAGTACATTGCATTACCAGGTGATCTACAGTGGGAAAATCTACATGGTATCAGAGCAAAGGTGATCAAGGAAGAACAGTATACAAGCAGGAGAAGTTCAAAGTTTAGTTTCTGAATATTGAATTGTGATCTTATCATATCTATTTCACTATCATATCTATTTCACTAACGGTGTTCAGTGGTTTAAGACTCGAATATGCCCTTGATGATAGTTCAAATTATATAGCCTAGAAGGATCACATGGAGGAAGTATTAGAAGATAACGGTCTAAAGGACTTCATTGATCAAGAAGTCCAGAATCTGATTGATGCTACTCAACTGGTGGAATGGAAAAAGTGTGTGGCTAGAGCTAGGAGAATCATCCTAGAGGGAGTTCGAGATCACATTGTCTCAAGCCTCCATGGGAAGGAGACTCCATTTTAAATGTGGAAAACATTGGAAGATCTTTATCAGAATAGCGGCGATCAGAGGAAGCTGGCGCTGAAAGATAAACTTCGAAAGATCAAGTGCAAAAAGGGCGACACAATCTCTACATTCCTGAACAAGCTCACCACCTGTAGGGATGAGCTTGGAAGCATAGGGATCATGACAGCTGATGATGACATGGTGAGCCTTGCACTCCTTGGTCTTCCTACGGGTTGGCATAGCTACTAGGACTCGGTTAATGGAAGAGGGAAAGTGCCAGATTGGGAACGATGTTGGTCGGATCTGATGTAGGAGGAGATAAGGCGAAGCACCAGGGATGGATCTTCATCAAAACAAGATGATGAAGAAAATCTAGCTTTAGAGAGTAAAGCTAAGAAAGGGAAAGGGAAGGCCTCCCAATCCGAATATTCTCATGGAGGGAAGAATGTTGACAAGTCGAAAGTGCAATGCTTTCATTGTCATGAAGTGGGCCATTATGCTATGAATTGTCCACAGAAGAAATCCAAGAAAGGTTCCTCAAAGGGATCTGATGATGATGCACTAGCTTCACAGTTTGAGCTGGATTTCTCGCTTATCGCATGCATGGTTTCATCCATGGTGGGATTTGTTTAGTACTTGGACAATGGAGCTTCTTTCCACATGTCGGGTGACAAGAATCGTTTCAGTACATTGGAGGAGTAGGATCTCCAGATGTGGATCGAGATGGGCGATGGTGGAAAGTACTATGTCTTATGTGAAGGTATAGTTGTGTTTCAAAGGGAGCATGGTGCTCCTCTCACCCTTTCTGCTGTCAAGTATGTACCAGGTTTGAAAAAGAATCTTGTGTTTGTTGCTATGCTAGAAGATAAAAGCTATGATGTAGTCTTTAGTAAAGGAAAAGTTTTCCTGAGGCATATCAGCACCAAACAGACCAAGCGAATAGGGATTCGAGTAAAGAATCTCTATAAGCTGGAGGTAGATGATTGTGCTGCGCTGAGTTCCAAAGTAGAGGTGGTGCAAAGCCAAGATGTTGGCGAGCTATGGAATAGGAGACTAGGCCACTTGCATCATGGGGCCTTGAAGATCATGCAACAAATTTCTACCGGCTTACCCAAGGGAAAACTGGAGCAAACAGATACATGCAAAGGATGCACCCTAGGTAAGTATGTAAAAGCTTCCTTTCAGGATTGGGATAGTAGAGCTGGAGCAATCTTGGAGCGAGTTCACTCAGATGTATGTGGACCATTCTTTACAGCCTCCACAGCTAAGAAAAGGTACTATGTTATTTTTATTGATGATTTTTCTCATAGATGTTGGATCTACTTCATGCAAAAGAAGGATCAAACCTTCTTGAGGTTTTGTGAGTTTAAAGCCTTGGAAGAGAAAGAATATGGAAAGAAAGTAAAAGCCTTGCATAGAGACAATGGTGGAGAGCATGTTTCCCAGTAGTTAAAGACTTCTGTGCAACAGAAGGAATTAAATGGGAACCGACAGCACCTCATAACCCACAGCATAATGGGGTGGCCGAAAGGAAGAACAAATCTATTGTGGGAGAAGCTTGAGCGATGTTGCATGACCAAAGCCTACCACTTCATCTGTGGGCTGAGGCATGCAATACAACAGTGTACCTTCAGAACAGAAGTCCTCGTCATATTTTGGGGATGAAGACACCTATGGAGGCTTTTTTGGGGAAGCGACCAGATGTGAGTCACTTTCGTATCTTTGGATCACCAGTTTTCTGTCATGTGACCAAAGATGCTCAGAAGAAGCTAGACCAAACAGCTGAGTTGGGGATACTTGTGGGGTACACAGATACACCCCACAATTATCGTGTGTTTCTTCTTGCTAGTCAGAGGACCGTAGTGTGCAGGGATCTAATGTTCGACAAGCAGAGAGCCATGTGAGTGTCACTTGAGAGGGAGCTCATGTTGTATGGTGATGAGGAACTTTTAGTTCCAAAGGAGGAGGAGCCTCCTAATGATGTGGATCAGCCACATGCAGAGGATCCAGTAGTGGAGACCACCACTCCTGGAGAGTCTTCCAAAGACGTGTAGAAACGTTCATGGGAAGCTGACAGATTGATGCTAGATGAGAGAGAGAATGTGGGGTAGCCATCCTCTCAATGCAGACAGAGGATATCTCCCGAGAGATACATTGGCTACATGGCCCTGGTTGGGGAGTGTGTAGTGACCGAACCTTCTTCTTTTCACGAGAAAGTGCAACAACTAGTCTGGGTTGATGCAATGGTAGAAGAGTACGATTCTATCATACAGAACAATGTGTGGGATGTTGTCCCTAGACTTGGGGACAAGTCGTTGGTTAGTTTCCGATGGCTTTACAAGGTAAAGCAGGAAGCTGATGGCAATGTTGAGAAACACCTGGCAAGGTTTGTTGCCCGAGGTTTCTCACAGGTTGAGGGGATCGACTATGATGAGACTTTTTCTCCCGTAGCAAGGTACTCATTTATCAGATCGATGCTAGCTCTATTAGCTCAGATGGGTTGGAAGATCCATCAGATGGATGTGAAGATGGTGTCCCTGAATGGGAAGATTGAGGAAGAGGTATACATTGAGCAGTCTGAAAATTTTGAGACCTTCGATAGTGAGTCGCATGTTTTCCGACTCAAGTGAGCATTGTATGGGATGAAGCAAGAACCCCGTGCTTGGTATACTAGGATCGAAAACTATTTCATCGGGTTGGGCTTCACCAAGAGTGAAGCAGATGCGAGCCTTTACCACATCATGGTAGATGGTAAGCCATTGATTATTGTACTTTATGTCGATCATCTGATTTTGACAGGCGATGACCAGCTGATCAAATCTTGCAAGGAGGACCTTGCAAGAGAGTTTGAGATGAAGGACATGTGCCTCATGCACTACTTTCTAGGCATGGGAGTGTGGCAGAAAGATGGGAAAGTATTTGTGTCTCAAGGCATGTATGCCAATGAGATACTCAGGTGCTTTCACATGGAGAAGTGCAAACCCATGCAGGCTCCTCTAGCTGGAAACTGGAGGAAGGAGGATGCTACTTCAAGTGAGGTAGTAGCTGCCACTGTTTATCGGTAGCTAGTGGGTTCACTTATGTATTTGGTGAACACATGACCCGACTTATGCTTTGCAGTGAACTAGCGGAGTCAAGCTATGGTTCAGCCTACTAAGCTATTTTGGAAGGCAGCGAAGCATGTGCTGAGATATCTCAGAGGCACTACACAGTACGGATTATGGTACATATGGACAGAGGGAGTGAAGCTACAAGGCTTCACAGATGCGGATTGGGGTGGTAGTCCATCAGACCGGAAGAGCACTTCTCAAGGAATCTTCAACCTTGGTTTAGCTGTAGTTTCTTGGTATAACAGGAAATAGAGATCAGTTGCACTTAGCTGAGTAGAGGCTGAATACATGGCTGCTAGTCACGCAACATGCGAGGCCATTTGGATGCGGAAGATTCTAGTGGGATTGTTTGGTCAGATGATGGATCCTACAGTGATATATTGCGATAATCATATTTGCATAAAACTCTCTGCGAATCCAGTGTTTCATGACAGGTCCAAGTATATAGATATTCGTTACCATCATCTACAGGACTGTGTGGTCAAGAGGATCATGATGTTGTAGTATGTTTCAACCGAGGAGCAGGATGTAGATATTTTGACTAAGGCATTGTCAAACTGCAAGTTCAAGCTCCATAGAGATAGGATTGGGGTTACTGATAATCCCTTTCTTGTTGAGAGGGAGTGTTAAAATGTGAAACAAGAAATGCTAAAAGTAGAAGATGCTAAAAATAGCATTGTTATAAATAGTCAGGCTATAAATATCAGTTCAACCATTGGAGATCTTAGCTACAATGGGTGAAAAGTGAAAGTGCTAAAAATAGATTTTCTAAAAATAGAATTTCGGGATTCATTCTTATTTTAGTCAGTCCCTGGACTAAAGATAGCAAGTAAAATTTGAATTTGATATTAACAACAGTTAGTAAATTGATTAATTAATCCATCTTGAGTTAATTAGTTAAGGAATTATAAACTTGAAGTCTATGTGAGGACATGCAACAATTTCTCCTTTGATTAAGGGATTTTTTCATCAGTTAAAGAGATAAGAGTGAGTTGTAATTAGTTGGCTCAGTTAACTGAGTCAAGTCCAGTTAGATTAATTTAACATTTTGTTAAATTAATGAGAGTTTAGTTTGTTAATGCTTGCATGCATGTAACTACTGTATTTCAGATAACTGAAGATTCACTCATGGATAACTCATGCATGTCAGTTTAGTCAGAGATCCAATTGAGATCAGATGGAGGGATAGTGTACTATCAGTTGCTAGGATATTCCTTGGCGAATATTCCTTGCATGCAGAAGGAATATTATTCCTTAAGGATTGTGCAGTTGGACTTGAGGTTACAGTGAGTGTGATGAGGCCAATTCACACATGTGATATCATTAGAGCCCAATCAAAACTGTGGAAGGAAATAGGAGGTTTGGAGGGCTTGAGGAAGATATATTCTATGTCTATTGAGTCTGTGAGCAGTATTGTTTGATTACAGAGAGAGCAGGATAGCTTGAGAGATGATTCTTTTTGTAACTTGAACAAGATTTCCACTTGTATGATAATACAGAGTTGGGGTTTTAGGCTGGTGCTTTCTGCACTGTTATATCTTCTGTGTTATGGTTGATTACTTCTCATTCTCAGTTATATCAGTTCATGCTTGATGTTGCTCATGTTCAATTAAGCTTCCGATCGATTGTTTGTAGAAGTAGATCAAGTGTTTTGCTTTAGTACATTGCATTACCAGGTGATTTACAGTGGGAAAATCTACAACACTAGCACAACAAATTGTCACGCACAAATAGTATTGATAATTCATTTGTGAAAGTGTGGCACACACAACATATGTAGCAATTTGGCCTGCTTGATGCCTTTTACCCATTTCATCGGTTCCAGCCTTGTGACCCCAATCTCTTCATAGTAAATCTTGGTCATGTATTTATTGGTGGTCAAATGAGGAAATTTCTCGTGGTTGGTGAGAACCCAATCCTCCAGTTTAACATAGGAATACAAGCTAATAGCGCACCTTCAAATACCACTTCTTCCCGCACTAGTGGCATAGAGATGGTGAACTATCCCGAATCTGGGTCCGTGGTTACCTTTGCTTTCCCTTTTCTGGGAGGGATATTCACTAGGGGCCTAGTGATGGGCTCACCATCATCAAAATCTAATTCCTCAACTCCATCTAGTTCTTCTGTGTCCAAATCCACAGGTTCCTCCAGCTACTTTGCCTTATCCTTCCTCCCTATTTGTCGAACCTTTGCGGAGTTCTTCCTCATGGCTGCCTCACTGGTACTGGTTGTGATTTCTTCTGCTTTTCCTTAATAGCCGATTTCTTCAACCTAGGTGACCTCGGCACCGTAGGCACAGATGGGGTAGCTTCCATTGATGTAACTTTAGCGGCTTCTGATTGAGAGACAGTGGCTTCGAAACTTATTGGCTCAACCATCTATTCAAGGATAATCTTTTGGTTCTCCTCAAGCAATTTTGCAAATCATGGGCTTGCAATGAAATCCTCCCAAACCTGTCGATTCATATAGCAAAAACAAGAGGGATCATACACAATCGTCAAAAGGCAAAGCATTCTTCGGTAGTCCAACATGCTAGATTTATAGGCGATTTCGAATTTGAATCTGATCATTCCCTCCATTTTCGGATGATAAATGCATATTTGGAAGCATATCTCCAAAGGTTTTCGCCATAAATGTCGCCTACCCACTCCTCCTAACGAAATTTTTTCTATCCAATCATGAATAGCGACTTCAGCAGTTACTTTTGGACTTGGCTATGTGGCACCAACCCCCATGGCGCAACTCGTCCATCGCAACTTCTTCTATCGTACCCATTGCTTCCATCGTGCAACCTCCTTATTGTTTTCTCCTCTTCTACGGGCAGTGTAGTTTATAGTCCAGCTCTCCCTTGCAACTGCCTGGAGCGCTAAGATTGTCCTGCTACCATATAGTCATTGCACAGGGGCAGGATCCCCTGTATACAACTTCAACCAACTTCCGTTCACCCTTCTAGGGAAAAATTCACCATTCCACTTTGCGAGCTGAACTGTGCCACCATCTCTGATATCCTTAACTACATATGGTCCCAACCAGTGATTTGAAATTTACCTAAAAATTTTGTGAACTTACTATCATAGAGCATAACCAAATCTTTCACCTTAAATGTGCACAACTTAATATGCATATCATTCTAGGCCTTCTCACATTCCTTTAGAACTTGCTGGTGAAATCCTGCAAGAAACTAGCCTTCTTCCAATACCATCAACTACGTGAGTCATTTCTCCAAGGTCTTGCGATCCGTCATCTCTGTTAAATACACAATTCACAAGCTTGGCAAAATATGTTCCATAGGCATCACCACCTTGATCCCATAGACCAACCTAAATGGAGTTTGATCTGTCAACTTCTTACACGTCATCCTATATGCCTATAAAACCGTTGGGATGCGTACATCCCAGTCATTCCTCTTCGCGTTACAAACCTTTGTCAATGCATTCTATAGAAACTTATTGAACGCTTCTACTGTAACATTGGCTTAGGGATGATAGGGAATACTCTTTTGATGGTACACTTGGAATTATTCGAGCATCGTGCTGATTGTTTCATTCAAGAAATGCATACCCCTATCACTCATCAATACCTTAGGTAACCCAAATAGCGTTAAGATGTATTCGAACAAGAACTCCACAATAGTACAATCTTTCACTGGCTATGCTTCTGCCCATCTGGTTAAGTATTACATCGCAATAATAATGTACCGTGTGCATGTCTTCCTTCCTGCTGGTTGTATCGAACCTACAAATTCAATTGCCCATTTTTCAAATACGTGTAACGAAACCTAAGGGTTTAAGGGTAGTTCATCTCTTTGTGAAGGCTTCCCTGTTCTTTGACAACCATCACATGCTTTACAAAATGCCATAGAATCTTTATGGACAGTCAGCCACCATAATCCTGCGTGTAGAATCTTCTGCGTGGTCACTCTACCTGCGTAGTGTCGTCCCGCCACTCCTCCATGTGCCTCAGTGAGAATACTAGCTTGCTCAAAATATGAAACATATCAGCACAATATTTCATCTGTTATCATCATATAAAAATGTCCCGCTATAATAGAAAAATCAGCTGTGAAGACCACCAGTGCCTTCTTTTATTGTAGAGTACCCTTCTAGAGTTGTTCCAATAGTCAAAAACTGAATTATATCTGCAAAATGATCATTTGCAACGCGCACAATGAAGAGTTGCGCATCCAGAAATCCCTCTTCCAAATTGGTTGGTTCTTCGCTTGTCTCAATCCTGGATAGATGATCTTGTCCTGCATTAAACCATCTGGGCTTTACAATCACTTCAAAATCATACTCCTGAAACAACAAAAATCACCTATAGATCTTGCCCCCAAACACAAGCTTATTGACTAGGTATTTGAGAGCGGAGTGATCTATATACATCTTGAAGTGTGCACCCAACAAATAATGTCGAAACTTTTGCAGCAGGTAGACCATCGCCAACCCTTTGTGCTCTGTAGTGGAATAATTATTTTTAGATTTTGACAGTTTCCTACTAGAAAATTATATTGGATGATCAATATCACCTTCGCTAGGCTGGATCAATACCACACCCAACACAATACATGAGGCATCTACATGCACATGGAATTCTTTCTTCCAATCTGAAAACACTAGGATGGGTGCAGTCACCATTTTGTCCTTTAACACATCGAGACTCTCTTGACGCTTCTCATTCCAAAAAAAAGTCGCATCCTTCTTTAATAGTTTCTCCATTGGCGCAATTATCTGGGCATAAGACTTGATAAACTTTCTATAGTAACTTGTGTGGCCCAACATTGCATGCAAATGCTTAACATTCATGGGAGCTTGTAAACTCACAATCACTGCTATCTTCGCAGGGTCCACCATCAGTCCCTGCTTACATACTACATGGCCTAGAAAAATTCCATAAGTTTCACAGAATATACATTTCTTCAAGTTCAACGCGATGTCGTATCTGCGACATGTATCCAACATAAGATGCAGACTTGCAACATGAAAACTTTACCAATATGAAAATAGTCCAATCATCAAAATATACCTCCAAGAATTTATGAATAAACTCCTTAAACATTGTGATTACTACCCTAGAGAAGATCGCGGGTGCATTCTTTAACCTGAATGACATTATTGTATACTGAAAGCAACCCCACTCCATTGTGAAGGTTGTCTTGCTGCGATCCTCTCATGTGATCTTAATCTGATGGTATCTTGAGAACCCATCAATGAATCAATAAGCCTCATGTCCTCCAACATTCTCTAACACTTCATCTGTAAAGGGTGTTGGAAATGAATCATGCACACATGCATCGTTCAACTTTCTCATATCTACACATATCCTAATTTCACCCTACTGCTTCTTTTCTTGAACCACCATGGGACTAACCCAATCAGATTCTTCAATTAGTTCAATAATTCCAGCCTCCATCATCTTGTTAAGCTATTTGCGCACCTTTTCTTTATACTTTGGATTGAGTCGATAAGGTCTTTACTTGATGGGCTTTGCGTTAGGTTTCAAATTAATTTTCATTACGCTTAAATCTCCTACAATACCCTTTAGATTCGAGAAATTCATTGGGAATATATCTCGATATTCACACAATAGTTCAACCACCTTATCAACTTTATCTTCGTCACAATAGTCTCCTATCTTTGCGAACTTAGGCTCCGCATTGGATCCAATATTTACTTCTATCGTTTTCAGCGGTTGTGTTACATTAGGGTTCTCTATCTAAGGTCCTTCAACCTCACATTGTCCTTCAGTTTCTGGAATTTTGATTTTTCTTGGATCATCCTCCTCTTCTTCTACAGTTATATTGTAGCATTCCAACGTGTGGAACAGTTGTGTATTCGAGTCTAGTTGTACCCATTCCACAGGCTCTTCAGGCACTCTAAAATAATGGCCTTAATTTCTTGTAACACCTCATCAATAAACTCAAATCCATCCTCAAAGCTGAAAGTTAATAAGAATCTTTCCCGTAGAATATCCCATCTATCTATTCCATGGCGTAACTTCGTTTCTGGATAGCAATTGATAGGTATAGTGTCTAAGGTATGGTAGAAAACATGAACCCACTCTTGTTGAGGTTCTTCTCCCCAAGCTTTAGTCCATTGGGTCAAGTGTTCGTGCAGATCATCCTTCCCACTATACTTCTTAGTCATTAGGGTATTAGCATATCCAAACCTAAGCTTCATCATCTATTTGTATTCCTTCCAGTCAACGAAACATTCCTTGTGTGTACCCCACCATCGAGTGGGCATAGCACGCAAGGCCAATTCTAGTGCCTAGAATCGATGTTCCTCGGGCACATCCTTTTTGAATCTATCCAAAAAGATATTAACATCATTGAAACCATCATAGTGCGTAAGCTTTCTTACCTCCATAGATACGCATCATAGTGATTTGGTCATCATATTGCAATGCAACGTAGATACTTCATGCTACCAATTCTACCAGTGGCCGAGTTCTTCATCCGAGTCTAAGGTACAAAAAATATCCCTGTCCCATGTGATTTTTCCATTAACTCTCAGATTGATCCAATCTTCATCTCATTTCGTGATCTTGTATATCTGGTCTAGATCATCATCATCCTCTACAAAGTCATGAATAGCTTCAGTATATCGCGCTCCTTCAATAGGGTCTAGTGGCATAATAACACTAAGAGCCTTCATCTAAAATGTCATCTTCCACTTCTTCATATTAATTACTACATCCATGTCAAAGGCCCAATCAATTCCTAGTAGTGCACGATATAGATTGTTTTCATCTACTATTTCTATTACATTAAAATCTACCAGAGCACTTTCACCTTTAATATCGACTCTTACCCCATACAGGCGCCCCATAGGAATAATCTTCTGCTGATTGGCCATGCGTAGTTGTATAGAAGACCATTACAGAGTAGGTCTCCCCATCCTTTCCCAAGTCTACTTAGGAAACACATTTGCATCTGACCCTAGATCCAAGATTACTTGGTCCATTTCATACTCTCCTATCTGCGCAGCCAGCCTCAGCTCGTACCTTGTTTGCTTCTTATTCTTACCTAGCTTCCTAACAACGTGATGTCCTGAAGGAAGCTTAATATTACCCGCAGAGTTGTCTATTAGCCCTTGGGGTCCTTCTACTTCCTTCTTGTCATGTAGCAACTTCATACAGGTCTTTAGAAAAGTAGCTAACAACGAAGTATCCACATCTTGCACTTCACTGTTCCCAGTTGATTTCTCTTGACTTTCAGATGTAGAAGCTTCAGAGAAGTTCATTTTAGCCTCCATAAAAGTTTCTTTAGCCTGGTTGAGGTCAAACTCGACTTCCTTTTCTGCAGCCTTACGCACCCATCCTTCGGTCTCTAGCTGCTTTCCCTTATCTTCATATGTGTCCATAAGACTGCGTGTTACGATATTAACACTGCGATCTTCTTCATGTGGTTCCACCCTCATCATCTGGATATTCTTCATAGGCTTCTGGGTCTACGTCTTATTTTCTTTCATCTTTGCTGTAAGGATGGTGCAATCTTCTATCACATGATCGAATTGTTTGCAATATTGACAAGATGGATGCATTGGGTTCTAACAGTCATGCGCAAAATGTCCAGCTTCACCACAGTTATAGAAAATAACTTGTCAAGAACATCTGCCAGCCCCTCCTCCTCTTCCTCTTCCATGGCCTTGGTATCCTTCATGCATTGCACCCGCACCTTGATCCAGAGGCCGAGTTTCTGCCTTCATTCAATAGGTAGGGGTTTTATCCATCATTAATTCAAAACTTTGACAATGGCGCTCATCATGACCTACAGACTTGAAAAAATTGCAAAACAACTGCTGAGGGGTCTGTACAAACTTTTGTACCATATGAGATTTGTCCATTGCATGTTGTCATATAACTTGACAAATAACGAACTATGACGTTTCTCCTGTGCTCGGTCAAGCGGTATATTCCGGCTTCATGGGAATAGACCCTCCCTTAATAAGATAATTCTGATAAATCTTGCAGTGGTCCTTATGATGCACATGGCCCTTGGATTTCAAGCACCAAATGTCAGGGTGCACCTTAGGTTGGGCTTCCTTTCCGTTCTTCAAGCTCTATAACTCCACGTGCAGACTTTCCAGCTGCGAGTGAATCTATTGTACTCCAATATTCATATCTTGTATTGGTGAGGCTTCCAACCTCATCGCTATTTACAGAACTTCTGCTTCGTTGCTATCTTATGCTAACATAATGAAAATCTTAAGGGGGGAACAATGAAGCAATATACCAATATTTGTGTTGTTCATCTGCAATATTCATATTAGCCTCCCGGATCAGACATTTTAACCTCTGATAAAAAACCCACGAGGATTCATTAACCACTTGCTTTATCTCCTTAAACTCTGTAACAAACTTCACCTGAGATTTAGTCTTGTTAAACTCTCGATTCAATGCTTGCCGAGTATCTGCCAATGTCGCGATAGGGTGGTCTTGACAATACTTGATATACCAGGTCAGTGCTCTATCTTGCAGCGCTGTGACTAGCTGCACTTTCTTTAAATTATCATCAGTGATCCGCTATGTTGTCCACACAACATTTTCAACGAACTAGAACTGCTCGGGGTCTTCACTTCCAACCCCTTTGAAGATTGTCATCTTCATTGTGTTTTCCATGTTGAATGGTGTAGGTGGAGGCAGAGGTGGAGGTGAAGGTGTAGGTATGTGTGGTGGAGGTGGAGGTGGAGGCAGAGTGGATGGATGAGGTATTTAAGGGATACCCTGACTTAACAACTGTAGCGCACTTCGCAATGTATTCAGAATCATTCCTTCGTCGTCACTCGATGAGGATCCCAATAGCGGACTATATTTAAAGCCTGATTTCTCCATTCCTTTTGAAGGGTTTTCCACTTCGCCTAGTCCCAAACATCAAGCTAATTTCATAACCCGTTTTTCACACAACAACATCTTAATCCTATAGGTTTTAACCCCGTACAAAAATTACCTGCATACGAATTCTAAAACACAGAAAATAAAAAATGTGAGATCATAACACATAAAACACATATACACAGAGATTTTCCCTTGGATCCCAAAACCAGGACTACCATCTTGATTTTTCATTATGTTCCTTTCAATGTTACAATATATATATATATATATATATATATATATATATATATATATATATATATATACATTCTGAAGCATCCAATACCATGGACTGAAAACCATTGCACCCAAAACCATGTGCGAAAAACATGCACAAAACCATTGGTAGGTCCGCCCAACTAATATAGGGTCCACAAAATATTTCCCTAGGGCGCTGCCCCGGAACCCGTAGAGGGGGTATACCACCCTCCCCCCTTCAATCCCCTGTGATCTCCCACTGCGCACTGACGCAACGAAGGGGGGGCTCCGCCCTGCCTTTAACCCTCAGGTTCAACTACAACAGCTAGTTGTGGAAAGAATATAACACAACCCAACAAATACAAGTTGTCAGAGATGGTAAGTACTTACCTCGCGATCCCTTAAAGAGCCTACGCTCTACTTCACTGTAATTGACAATTGTATTTTTCACGAACTTAGTCACAAATTCTTCTACTGTTCAATCAATCTAGTGATTAATGACCCACACGATGTTGTTTTTTGAAGCTTCCAAGTGCCTCACCAGCTTTGGAGTCCACACAATAGGCCCATCAAGTTTCCACATACCCTAACTGTCCTCCAATCTAGATAGCCACTCGTGCAATTTGCAAGGGAAGAAACATAAAAAGTTCTTAGTTTCATCCAATTACAGGTATCTACTCAACCACTGCTCCTTGGATAACCGCGTATTTCTGTTCTCTTAGGATGCAAATGCATGTTCCTTTTGATCGAGCCACTTCTCAATTTCTTTCTTGGCAAGGAACCACTTATTCAACATCACACATTCCTCATATTGATCCCAGTCCCAGCAACAAAACCATTTGTTAACTTAAGGGGGTTGACTCAGGTTCAGAGTTATTCGCATCAACCAACAAAATACTAACTGCTGGCCCTTTCGGCAACAACCAATGTAGCATAGGCTGCAGTCTCACCCGAAGCAGTATTGGGGGATGCTAGAACCATGTTTATGCATCCAGAGGCCTGTGTGATGGTCTTCCTAAGGATATTATAGCTTAGATTTGCCTTCGCGTAGACCTATTCCTTCTGACTGTCAGCTATTGCAATTCTACCGAAGTGAACTTCAGACTTTCATGAAGGTAATTTTTTGTACTTAACAGGCATAAAAGACACAGACTCACTACTTATGTGAAATAAACTATATATTCTAAAACCTTTATGATCTAGATCTTCCTATGTGCAGATCTATCATTTTAGTTAACGACAACATATTTATTTAACAACTTCCCGAGCAAGGTGGTTAGCTATATTTATTATACATAAATATTATAGATCTATGTATTTTGCGCAAAAATAAAGCATTAAGTCAAATAAAATAGATCATAGACCAAAGATACATAAACTTAACAAAAATAAATAAATAAGGCACAAATGCACAGATTCAGCGTAAAACAGTCTTTATTATGAACAAGTGTTCAATTACAGACTTCCCCTCCATGCACACTCAGTTGTAGGGGCCTGCGCACTCAGTTGCGGACTTGCCAAGGTCTCCGCACACTCAGGTGCAAGAGCCTTCCCCTTTCGCCGAAGTATAGGAAACAAACTTTTCCTGCGTTAGCACCTTGCCCCTACAATGATTCTCTATCAAATTGTTTCCCTTTAGACTCACTATGACTCAACTATATATAGCCTTTTCATTACAATACCATGGCCCACGGACCATGGGTAAGTCTCAAAACCGACCTATCACTTATCCATAGAAGTGGCTAATGCCCCTTTGACTCTTAGTTGGCTTCGCAATCTGCTTCCACATTTCACGGAGACTTTACATTCTTTCACAAAAACTATTAGAAATACTGACTTAACTAACAAAATTTGACCCTAGGGACCCCATCCTAACACAGAACATCAGCTCGTGTATTTTTCCCTTCATCCCCATTCCAAAATTTATGGCACATAGTGCCCAATTGAATGATGATGTAGGCACCACAACCACAAATCCCATCCTTAGTTGCACCATCGAGGTAACCCCATGGAAAAGGTGTTAAAGTTTGTGGAGAAGAAATATGTCTCATAGTAGGTGCACCCCTGCCAAATCTGCTTCCCTGAAATATGCCACCATGCAAACACACAAGAAATAGATGAGTCATGTTTTCCATTGCCTCCATATAGGGTAAACAAAAACCAGGCCCATTATGTCCTTTACGAAATAGATTGTCCAATGTCAAGATTCTATATTGCCAAATAAGCTAAGAAAAGACCTGTAACTTTGTCGGAATCTTCCACTTCCATATTTGCATAAACCATTTGTTGGAGGAAGAAAGAATAGGTGGAAAAATGTACCAGTATGTCTCCTTTACCATTAATTGACCCATCACCAAATTGTCGTTCCATACATATTTATCCTCATTTTCAATGAGAAATATGCCCACATGTGCAAGGTCTCAGACATAGATATTCCATCTATTTGCAAGTTCCCCGTATAATCCAATGTCAGAATCCATGAACCAATAGGGATTGGAAAATACGTCCTATACAAATATTTGACTAACATAATGTATGCCCAGATTGTGGATTTTGCATAGAAGATCTAGAGGAAAGGTGTGATCCCCTGTAAATTCACAAATTTGATCGAAGCCAATTTCAATATATGTGCCTTTTCCAATTTTTTGCTAAATATTGCTCATAATCCATCGACGAACCTTCATAAATCTTCTCCAAATATAGGATATGTTGCATGGGATGTGTGTGCCAACCTTTATCCACAATATCATCGACTTATTTTGGAGGTAATAAGGTTCATATTCCTAGGGTGTAATATTATTCATGGGGTTTATAATATTAATCATAGGGTTTAATTTAAATTCCTTAGGTTTACAATCAAGGTCAACCATGCTCCAATGTCACATTGTGACAAAGATTGTCTCAATATCAAAATCAACCATGGTCTAATATTGCATTGTGACAAATATTGTCTTAATATGAAAATCAACCATGGTCAACCATGGTCCAACATTACATTGTGACAAACATTGTCTTAATATGAAAATCAACCATGTTCAACCATTGTCAACCATCATCAACCATCGTCAACCATGATCTGACGTCCCATTGTGACAAACATTGTCTCAATATGAAAAAAAAACCATGGTCAACCAAGTTTATTTTAGGGTTTATAGTATTTATCTTAGGGTTTATATATGCATGGTTTATAATATTAATCCCTTGGGTTTTAATCCCTTCTGTCTTCATAATTAATCTGTTCGGTTTATTATTCCCTTGGGTTTATAATATCAATCTGTTGGGTTTATTAATATAAGCGTTTATATTCCGAAGGTGTAATATTATTCATAGGGTTTATAATATTAATCCTTGGGCTTAATATAAATCTATTGGGTTTATAATCATGGTCAAGCATGGTAGAACATCACATTGTGACAAAGATTTTCTCAATATGAAAATTGACCATGGTCCAACTTCACACTATGACAAATATTGTCTCGATATGAAAATGAACCATGGTGAACAATGTTTATTTTAGGATTTATAATATTTATCTTGATGTTTATATACCTTGGGTTTATAATATCAATCCCTTGGGTTTTATATTATTCTCGTGTGTTTATAATACATTGGGGTTTTAGAATTAATCCCTTGGGTTTATAATATTAATGCTTTGGGTTTAGTAATCTAATGATTCATATTCCTAAGGTATAATATTAGTCATAGACTTTATAATATTAATCCCGGGGTTTAATATAAATCTGTTGGATTTATAATCATAGTCAACCATAGTCTAATATCAAATTGTGACAAATATTATCTAAATATCTATAACAAACTTCAAATTCATACAATATATATTTTTTGTATTTTCTATTTATTTTATATATATTTTTGTGCATTACAAAGAATTTAATCATACTTAATATTGTTGTTAATTTGCAAGTTCCTTATAAATATGATGTTGCTTTCATCACATGTAAATATATTTTTATTTATTTATATAAGCAAAGTGTCACCATGTTCATACCTGGATTTGGGAGTCATTAGCAAATTCTATTCCTCCCAATATCTTAAATTCACCACCGAGTTCTATGGAGCCTTACTAAGTTCGAGGGTGTACCCCACCAATAATCTTATCATCCTTTGCTATTCAAAAATATGTATTCAATATTGTGATATATGGGAGACAAAACATGGTTGGAAACCTCTTACCACATACCCTCCACTATTTACATATGACTAATGTTTAACTTATGGAATGAAATAATATATCAGTTCATATACATAGAATGGACTCAATACATTACATGGTTATCTTTAGATTATTTTTTTATTTAAACGTACTATATCCCTAACCAATTTTTAGAAAAATAACAATAAATATAAATTTTATAAAAATTAATATAAATACACAAAGTATGTTTAAATCTATTATTATATATATATATATATATATATATATAATCTGAGTAAAGAGACGAGGCCTTCCCATCATTCTCAACCAATGGTATTAATCTCCATGAAAGGAGTGAGTGAAGGTGTGAAAGAACTGGTGGTAGTGAAAGTCCTTGGGTAATGAAAAGAAAGAATGACAAAGGGAAAACAAGGATTTTATATTGAAAATTTATTATATTAAAAATTATTTTAAATTATATTTTTATTTAAAATGTATTATATTAAAAATTATCATATTTTAAATGGAAATAGTGTCACAACCATGTCAATATAAAACATTCCATGTATCCCTTGTCATTTTATATTGAAAATTTATTATATTAAAAATTATTTTAAATTATATTTTTATTTAAAATGTATTATATTAAAAATTATCATATTTTAAATAGAAATAGTGTTACAACCATGTCAATATAAAACATTCCATGTATCCCTTGTCATATGGATAGACAAGAAGAGTGATTCGAAAACCATAAAAATCATCAACTATTAAGTACTTCCTAAAACAAAATTTAAGCAAAAAAATGCCTCACATATTGTTGTCTTATACATCAAAACATCAACTTTCTGCAAAGTATAGACAATTTAAACATCCTATTAAATTATAATTCTGTCCTTTTTTTTAACATAATGTTTTACCAACTCTTCTTGAATGTCAATGTTTTTGGCACATAAAGTATAACGCTATCCTATTGTTTGTAGAAAAGCCACTTTAATTACATAATCATTTAATATAATGAACATTATATTCATAGCCAAAATCTGATATTGGATACATATCAATTCAATATATGTCTCGAATAAAGTTGTGTATTCATGAAGGGTTAAAGTACGGATAATATAAGTCTAAAATGTGCACAATTCCACTTTGTCTATCTTTGCACTTAAGAGCTTCGAACAGGAGACCAAAAATTTCCCCCTATCTATATGGTCATATTTATTAAATTTTTTATATTATAAATAAAGGAGGGAACAAATGATTTTTTTTTTTTTTCTCGGCAATACTAACTACTTTGTATTAATATGTACAGGTAAACTTTTACATCAAACAGACTAGCTGCCCAGGGCCAACTGTGGCTCTTTGGGTGGCAATATCAAACTTATATTTTTTGCCTCGCAGGGCACTAGTTCCAGATAGCTTGAAAAACATGACTCTGAGATTTTCCAGAATGACTTCAAAACAGCCCACGCAGGGGCATTCCAAAAAGATGCATAACCCAAACAAACTATAGAGACCGATAACATTACCGAGAACCGACAAGAAACAGGCAAAGACATAAAGCTTAGACCAGACATTAGACTCCGGACCCAGTGCAACTGTGGAAGCCGCGAGCCAGACTTAAGGACATAAAGGAAATAGACTATGTTGCAGAACGAAAACTTGAAATTAGCCAGCAACCTGACCCCAGCCTGAGAGAAGGAAGCAAAAACGAAGGAGTGCCGCTGGGAACTACTCCTCTGGTTCTTCTTCCACGAATCTGCTCCAACCTTGTCCCTCTGGAACCCCTTCCCACATAGCCATGGGATTCTGCGCGGGAGCTGGGCAGCTCGGATTCTTGAAGTTGGGAGGGGGGTTGAGGCAACTCTCTTCCTGAATTGCTCGCTGCATTGGAGGGCTCCCCCATTGGGCGCTTTCCCCTCTCGCTTGTTGAACTATCCTCCGCAGGAACCAATGACGAACTTTCTTCATTTTCCTCAGGGATTTTGGTAAAAAGCACAGAGATGTGGGCATTAACACCTGCATTGTCTCTGGAGCTACCCAGCGTAAAGGTGACTGAGCCAAATGCTGGGAGTATGGTCTCACCCTCAATAGAGCTGCCCACTTCCAGAAATTGACCAGCTGAGAGTGGGGTGACTCCCACCCTTCGATAACAGTAGCAACAGCAGCAATGATGATGAACGTCAGCTGCAGGAGGACGAGAGGATTCTCCACGTCCTGGGCCTCTTCTGCTAGGCATCCTCTCATGTGACCGCACCATGGGATCCTCCAATTCCTTTTCCTGAACCAGAGCAGTGGAGGGCCGACAGTGGCTATGGTCCCTTCCCGTAGCTTGCTGCATCCAAAATGGGTATGAATCGAATTTAACTGAGTGAAGACAGAGCCCAGAAAACACAAGAATGGCGCGGACCTCACCCAATCTTTCAATAACCAGATCGTGGTATTGGCACTCAGAATTCTGAGAATTCTTCCTGTCGCTCTGAGCTCTCTTACCCACCGATTCAGCATATTTAAGCTCCTGAACATTCCCTCTGAAATGACCTTCATTAAATGCGTCTTGCAGGATTGCCATCACCTCCTGCAGCTCCATTAAGATCGCCCTTATGCCTCTCGCGTCTTGAAGGATCGGCGGCTTGAGGCAATAAAGACTCATGCTCATCACGTGTCAGCCCATGCCAGGCATGTGGCCTCCCGTGGACAGGCTCGATGACACCCGCATCCGGGGGAACAAATGATTTTTTTTAAATTAAGTTTAAAATAAAATAAAATATAAAATTAAAATTTTATTTACTTTTAAAATTAGTATTCTAAATTTTATTTTATTTTATTTCAAAAATGATCTTAACATTAATATTTTAAAACTATTTTACACTTTATTTTATTTTAAAACTTAAAATTTATTATTAATTTATTTTATCATAAAATAAAATATATTAAAAATAAATAAAATAGAACAAATTTATTAAATGGTCAAAGTAAAATCTTTTAAAAACTCTAAATAAAATAAATTTCAAAATAAAAGTATTATTCAAATAAAATTTAAAATCTATTATTTTAAATAAAATAAATTTATTAAAAAATTAAAATAAAACAAATTTATTAAAAATTTAAAAGAAAATAAAGTTTGCAATATCTCACAAAAGTAATAATATTTACTTCTAAAATGAAAAATAAAAAATTAATTACAAAATTAATTGTAATTTATTTGAACCGATTATGAGTTAGCGAATTAGTTCCAAAAACTAATTGTAAAAGAATTCATGCAACTAAAAGAAACATGAAGAGGACATATTGGGGCGGTGGGATTTTAGCTTTACAGATTGGGCGTTTTTTTTTTCTCGAATTCCATGTTCAATCTCATTCTGGGGCGGTGGGATTTTAGTTTTATATATTGGGCGTTTTTTTTTCTCGAAGTCCATGTTCAATCTCACGCACAAGAATCATTCCAAATGCTACAAGATGCAGCTTGGCTATTTTGTGTTTATACTCTACTACAACAAGTCTGTATTGCTGCATTTTTGGGGTTATACTCTACTACAACGAAGTCCATATTGCTTAGGGACAGTATAAAATTTTGTCTAGAAAATTAGGTTGAATATGTGTTTAATGTACACAAATGACACTAAATGGGATAGATTTTCTTGGGAAAGAAAATATATCACTGCATGTAGATAAATATTTTTATTATATATTTTTCTTTGTAAAGAAAATATATTATTGCATCTAGATGAAGATTGTTATTATATATTTTCTTGATAAAGAAAATATATTACTGCATGTAAATAAATATTGTTACTATATATTTTTCTTGGTAAAGAAAATATATTACTGCATGTAGATAAAGATTGTGATTATATATTTTTCTTGCTAAAGAAAATATATTACTGCATGTAGATAAAGATTGTGATTATATATTTTTCCTCGTAAAGAAAATATGTTATTGGATGCATATAAAGATTGTTATTATATATTTTCTTGGTAAAGAAAATATATCACTGCATGTAGATAAAGATTGTTATTATATATTTTTCTTGGTAAAGAAAATATATTACTGCATGTAGATAAAGATTGTGATTATATGGTTTTATTGGTAAAGAAAATATATTATTGCATGTAGATAAAAGTTTGTTATTATATATTTTCTTGGTAAAGAAAATATATTACTACAAAATATAATACTGCATGTGGATAAAGATTGTTATTATATATTTTCCTTGGTAAATAAAATATATTACTACATGTAGGTGAAGATTGTTATTATATATTTCTCTTAATAATGAAAATATATTAGTACATATAGATAAAGATTGTTATTATATAATTGCATTATTAAAAGATAAACAACTTTGCTTGTCTATATATAACATTGCATATTCTTTTTATGTAACAAAAGATAGGATGCTTTCTTTTTTCTTAAAAGGGACTTCATACTAGTGTATGAAATAATAACAAATCCAAGTTATTTTCTTGGAAGTGAATATAGATTAAAGGGGGTAATTGTGAAATATTTTCATAGGTGGTGAAAAAAATAAAAGAGAAACATGGATTGATGATCTATTGTGTTAGATATTTTAAAGAGAAACATGGATTTGTGTGCAGAAAATAATAACCATTATGTTAGATCATGGAAAGTAAAACAATTAATTACTTGCAATAAATGCACTAGCTTTCCTTTCTAAGCATTATGTTAGATCTTGGAAAGTAAAACAAGTAATTACTTGCAATAAATGTACTAGATTTCCTTTGTAAAATATATATATCCGCATGCAAGAAATAAAGACTAAACACATTAGTTCCTGTTTAGAACAATGCATGTCTTTGTGCATACAATAGGTTTTGTAAATAAATCTATCTTGGAAAATATGTTTTTTCGAAAAGGGACTTGCATTTGCATGCATGATAATAATGTCTATCATGTTAGCTTCCCCTTAGTAGGGAACATCTATTGTATTGGAAATATTACTTAGTTACATGCATAAAGAAGAAGCTAAGGGGCTAGCTCTCTTCGAATAAATTTTTCTCTGATTACATGCATGAAAAACAAAGATAAGTTTCTAACATCCTTTAAGTGAAATAGATGGTTGCAGTGGTTTCCTTTAGATATGAATGTGTGTTGGTGCGAGAATGATCACAGTAATGGGGTAATTATTTTGAAATGCTTGATAATTATTTGTTTATACATGCATAATGTTGTAAGAAGAAGCATGTTGTGATATTATATTTACATTTCATGTATGCACATGAATAGATGTTAAAAGATCACTTTCAAAGAATGATTATTGATTCATTAATAATTTATGTAATCATGTTACCAAAGATTGTTGACGAAATCAGCTACAAGAAATGATGGTGATTTGTGCAAAAGATAAATTATGTTTAACATTTTGACAGATAAGAACTAGTGGTCCATGCTGATGAGTGTGAGCTGCAGGATGGTCCACTGATGGGACACTCATGCCACAAGCATATAAAGAGTGGTCATTTGTGGGTAAATGGTTTCATGATCATTGTAATAGCTTTGAGCTAGGTATGTTGTATTTTAATTGATATTTCATTGTAATATTTTGTGACAATGGTTAAGGGATGGACTCTTTTATACGACATTGAGTGACGGGTGAACACCCTCATGAGAGTTTAATAATAAAATTAAATGTTTGTTGGTTTTCACCCTACAGGGTTTCTAGGGTATGTCGATGTTCAATGATGTGATTTCTTATTATGTCAGTTTGATGATATGATTCCTTGCATAATGTGATGTTGATAATGTCAAGTATGTGATTAATTAATGTGGTTAAGGGAATAATGAAATGGATGCAATATTACATCATAGATTTTATGTTAATATGCTACAAGAGTGGTGGTAAATGGTTACGAAACTTACTATTCCTTTACTAAAACTACTTTATGTATTGATGAACATTCTATTTAATAGTTAATGAGGAATGTGGAATAATGGTTTGGATAATTACCAGTGGGTAATTTTTGTAAAAAATTTCTAACTCCTTACATTTTCATGTGAGGTTATTGAGGCATGTTACAAATTTCGAAACAAATTTTTAGAATTTATAAAATAAAACTTCAATGCATTTTTAATTTTAAATAAAACCATTAATAAATTAAAAATTATTAAAAATTTAATATTTTATTATTAAAAATATAAATATAAATAAATTTATTAAAAAGATAAAATAAAATCTCTTAAAACCTAAAAATAAAACAAATTTTAAAATAAATGTAATATGAAAATAAAATATAAAATCTATTATTTTAAATAAAATAAATATATTAAAAACATCAAAATAAAACAAAACTATTAAAATTTAAAATAAAATAAATTCATAAACAAATTTATAAAATAAAGTTTGAATAAATTTTTAATTTTTAATAAAAAATTAATAAAATAAAATTTAAAAATTTTATTACATGGAATTTATAGAAATTTAATGTTTTATTGAAAATATATCTATATTATGTTTCGAAGACTCTCAAAGGCCTTAATCCCCTACCAGGCATGACCCAACTGTCCTCGGGATCAACAAGACCACGATCAATGACTCAGATGGGTTAGGTCAAATTTAAACGACCAAGATTTTGCGGAGCAGTTTCGGACTTCAGTAGCCAACACCCTCCTACCAACAGTAGTCTGAGTGTCATTCTCATTCTTTCTAGTCTTTGTGGGACCTCTGCAACCCTTGTGATAGACGTAACTTCCTGGCACCACGAGACTAATCTCTCATCCTGATTTCTCTTTCATGAGTAATTTTTTGAGTTTCATAGGAGCGATAAGCGTTAAGGCCATTTCTGGGCCACTTTTGTGAAACCCTTTCCATTCGGGGACGTTCCAAGGGGTTTACTTTCTCCAAGGAGACCCTATTGAAGTCTTTCTTTTTCTGTGAAGAACTGTTTTGTTCTCAAAATAATAGACAAGAAGTCAGCAAGCCTGCAAAGGACAACCACACTCTGAGAGTTTGTTCCATGGGCAAGTTCATTTTTCTCCAAGTAAAAGCATAGTTTGTTTGAGTTATTTCCTAATACATGTAAGTACCTCCCCACACTCATTTCTTGTGCATTGTTTGCAGGAAAGTGAAAATCTTCATGCTCAGCCCGAGGAGCTGGGTCGTCTAGCTATGTTGTGACTTAACCTCAGATTCTTTACTAGGTGTGAAATAATCACCCTCTAATCACTCAATCATTCCCTCTATTGCGGCTCACAAAAGTCTCGAGCTGTCTAGGAATGGATGGTACCTAGGGTTTTCTTCTCTACTCTTAATAGTTATTTTTGACTTGTAAGCTTTATTTAAAACCAATGACCTGCGGAAACGTTTTTCCAATGAAGGGGAAATTCTTATATTATCATTTTTTTAGAAACCCTACTCACAACCGCTACATGCATCTAGTCGGATAGTTAAAATTTGATTGTAGGCTATATTACCCAAGTAGTCCTTTCTTATGTACCATTTCCATGGAATGCCATCTGAATGGTTTTCTAGCTACTATGTGACTTACCCTCTACTTCTTCCCCACAGGTGCAATGATTACCCTCTAACCAGCCAAGCTTCTTCCCCACAGGTGCAATGATTATCCTCTAACCAGCCAATATTCTTCCCCACATGTGCAATGATTACCCTCTAACCAACCAATCTTATTCCCCACAGGTGCAATGATTATCCTCTAACTAGCCAATCTTCTTCCCTACAGGTGCAATGATTACACTCTAACCAACCAATCATTCCATGTTTTGTAGCTCACAAAAGTCACGAGTGTTCTAGGAATGGACAGTCCCTAGGGTTTGATTTTTGTGAGTTTCAATATTTAATTTCTAATTCAAAGTTATGTTTAAAGCCATTGAAACGTTGGATTTTTCTCCGGTGGAAGGGAAATTTTTATATTATTTTTGTTTTGTTAGAAACCCTACTCAAGGTCACTCCATGCATTGCATCGAATAGTCAAAATTCAACTTAGAATGTATTACAATTATATATATATATATATATATATATATATATATATATATATATATATATATATATATATGATTATACTTCAAAAGAAGAGGAATGATCTTTTCTGGAATACACATGATATTATTTAGTTTATTTTTATTTTTTTATTATTATCCTGAAAGGAAAATTCCAAGGACTGTGCTTTATTTGTTGAAATTCGCCTATCTGTTTACTAGATTCGAAATGGAAAAATTTAGTTTAACAGTTTTAGTATATAAAATAATATGAAAGTTTTCTTTCTGCCGGATTGATTATTTAGCGACACTTTCTCTGATGTAAATATTGTGTTGAAGAATAATTTCTCCTTACCGTTAGTTAAGTTCGACTATAAATATATTCTTCCATTCATATGGAATTTATCTCCATACAGACATATTTTTCTTGTTTGAAGCTACGAAATAACTCACTTTCCTACCCTTTTGCACAGCAGGGACTGCCTCGAGTTGTTAATGTTCTAACTTGGCTCTGGGAAAACCCAACCTGTACAAAGTATTCTAAGTGGCTATAGATGAATGTTTGTAGATGCATATGCACCCATACTAAAGTATAATATTGTCTGTTATGAATTCTCTGTTTTCTTTCTTAGAATTTCTTCTAAAATAAATTAACTCCTACTTGCTTGGTTGGACCCCAGGCTAAGTTGATAGAGCTGATAGTCAAAGATGTTAGAGGGTGTTATATAACCATTTTAGAAATCTTAGTTTTTTTGAGATCTTTTTAAGCTCCTTGAGTATGGCCCTGCATGGTTCAATTTTTAATTTTTTTCTCTTTGAATACACGCGGACGTTATTTAACGATCTCAATTATTATCTTTTTTCTTTCTTTCAATGGAAAGGAAAATCGCAAACATGTGACCATGTTTGTTTGAATCTTTTTGTTCTCAACTACAAAATAACTCATTTTCCCACCTCTATGTACATCAGGGACTACCTCGGTTTGTTAGTGTTGTAACTTGGCCCTGGGCTAACCCATGTGTAAAAGGTATTCTAACAAGCTATCATATCTAAATGTATCTTGAACCACCCTCCCTTCAAGTAAATATTTTCCTTTCTTTGAATGTTATTTTTTTTTTCTCAAATATGTCACAATCTATATATATCTAAATAATCTCTATAGTTTATAGTTTGTATCTCCATTTGTCACATTTATTTACAACCCCCTATAAATCACATCAAAATAGCTTTTTCAAATTTTCTTTCACAATTCCTATTAGGTTACATCAAATACATTTTTTTTTTTTTAAGCTTAGATAGATCCTCATTTTTTATTTATATATAAACAAATTGAAATCACATACAGTTAATAGGTGGCCTCAACTTTCCTAATGGGAAACCAAGTCTGTTGGCCATCGATGCATACTGTAAGCCATCCAGAAATGATAAGTTATCAGTCTTTCTACACAAGCAATATATACATAACTATTTAAGAACTAGTCTATAGTCCTAGATACCATAAGCATGCATGTAAAAGAAATATAGCTGCTAAAAAACAAAAAAACTTGAGCTTTATCAATGTGCTCAGCTATTCTTTGAGGTCTTCTGGTTCTGACTCAACTGTTGCCGGATCTTTAGCTGAATCTCCAGGAGCTAGTGTCATTTCAATAATGCATGGAATGTGTCGCTCGATACGATCCAGTCTAATGTCCTGCTTGAAAATCTGGAACTGGATAGTTTGCAGGTCCTTTTTGTAGTCTGGCATGTCTCTAATGATCAGAGCCATTCCCTTGGACACATGTCCCATTGCTTTTCCTACCAATATTTTCATGATCTAATACGGATGCAAGGATTTGGAATGTGTTCTTTCCATTCCTCCATTTCATCCTCAGAGTCCTCTTCCATAATTTGGTCCTCTGTTTCTTCTATAATTTTTCTTATGCTTGCATTTGTTCCTTCCTTATATACTTTCACTGCCTCCCTGACAGTGTTGTCTATGGATCTTCTCACTTTCCTCTGTTCCATGCTTCTTGGGTCCTTTGAACAAGGACCGTTTTTGCCTTGTCCTCTGCGGCCTCTTCCTCTAGCTGGACACACCAGGTCACAGTTGTCTACTACCTGTCCACAATGATCATAGTTCAATGTCAGGATAATAAAACCATTACTAGTCCAAATGTCGATTGTCTTGTGGAGTTTCTATTCTCAGTCATTGACTCCCCTCTGCCCGCACTCCATTGCTCCCAGACATTCAGGTCAAATAGGGGTGGGCTTCACCTTCTCCCTGCTCAACCCATCCTGCCCCTCGGTCAGACCCAGCATGGTCTCGATCACTCCTCTGCTGTCCCTTCCTCCCGCATTGAGGTCCCTCAAGCTAACCCATTCCCTATTTGACCCCAGTAAAGCGTGCAAAGGGAGCTTCGCACTGAGACTCTCCTCCCTCCCCCTGCCTTGCATGCCATCACCACTCCCTACCCTCGCAGCACTACCACCTCTGCATGCCACCCATTCCTTGCTTAGCTTCCTGACCAGCTACCCCTCCCAGAATTTCTCTTCTCTGTTGCCATATCTCCCCCTATCTACAAAGAAATTCAGCCTGAAGAACTTCGTCGGACCCTCAATCCTCCATTCCACCTGGATAAAATCCTCTCTAGCCTTGCTAGCCTTTTCCCTGAGCAAAATGTGCCACTTCCTATTAGCTTCTATGCCCTTAAGCCTAACCAGCAACGATGAAGAGTTAAAGGGCCACTCTTCCTCACTATTTCTACTCTTTCTACTTAGTGTGATCTCTCCCCGTGGTATTTCCTTCCCGACAGGGCATAATTCTCTTACCCCACCCGGCATGCTGGACTTTCCTTTACTAGTTATAGAAAGAAAACAATTAACGTACCCATGGTTGCTATGCCTGCTTGCTGAATGCGAGTATGGCTGATCCTCCACTCTCGTTCTCCTACTGCCCTGCAATCTATCCATCCTCCCTTCTCTATGCTCCCTCTCATACTTTGACTTACCTACCTGTCGTCACATCCACCTTACGCAGCCGTCCTTACTACCTCTTCTCTTACTTGCGTACCGAATGCCACTTCTCCCTTTTGAGGTTGCTGCAGACATGCGGGACGCCACAACGCCGTGCGGTATAAGCGTGTGGGTAGTGGTAGGCAGTCCTCTCACCTCCTGGCCCTTGACTTCCATTATTACATTGATTACCCACTCTGTCACCTCGATCGGGGGTTCGTTGTCATCATTATCATTGCGTCTGGTCATGATAAGCATCTTGGGCTAATATATCTCTTAGCGGGTCCATTCTTGTATCCCCTAGCTGTATAGGACATGTTCTTTCCATGTGTCCTCCTTGCTGATTACACCCCCAGTTGGCCAGGAAATCGGCGGCTTTATTCCATTCTCTTTTTACGTGCTTGTTTATCATATAATCAAACCGTTTCATTATTGCTCCCAGCTCTTGGATGAGGCTTGATGTTCTTCAGCTTTGGCTCAGCTTGTCCCATGCCTTTCTGTTAAGTTTTCTCATCATGTTGATTACCAGTAATGAATCCCCTTCAACTTCCAGTTGTTTATACCCGAGCCTGACAGCTATTCTCATACCTTGTCGGACTGCCACGAGTTCTGCTTCATTGTTACTCATCATGCCGCAATGTGCCGAATACAACACTCTAACCCTGCCTTGGAAATCTCTGAAGATGCCACCTATCCTTGCAATACCAAGGTTCCCTTTAGAGGCTCCATCAAAGTTCAATTTAATGAATCCTTCTGCTGGTCTAGTGAAATTCT
Source organism: Pinus tabuliformis (assembly GCA_031772625.1). Taxonomy (NCBI): domain Eukaryota; kingdom Viridiplantae; phylum Streptophyta; class Pinopsida; order Pinales; family Pinaceae; genus Pinus; species Pinus tabuliformis. The sequence continues at coordinate 1,026,922,296 of CM062813.1, forward strand.
GGGGGGGATTCCCTACTCTTCCTTGTTGTGTTCCATGTATGCATTCTGACCATTTCTTTGGCTAGGTTTAGCTTTTTTACGATTCTTGCTTCCGATGGCGAGGTCTCCTAGTCCTCTTGGAACCATTCTTCTGCTAGGATGGTTTCCCTGATATGTTCTATTACTACTCTCCATATCTGCTCTTGAGTAGATTCCTTGTTTTTGAAAATATGTCGGTTCCGTTCCTTCCACATCATCTAAAGATTAAATCCTACTACTAACCCCCAAGCTCTATTTAGAACAAGGCTGGTAAAGTGACCTCGTCCCTAGTGTTGGATTGTCTCCCTTATGCTCTGTTGATCCCTATCCGTCCTACCGAAGACATCATAGATAGCTTCCCACTGTTGTTGTGCGAACTGGCATGAATTCGTTAAGTGTTCTATATTTTTATTGTCATGCTTACATAGACCACATAGGGATGGCCCTTGGATCCATCTTTTCTGAAGTTGGTCCCATGTCAATATTCGGCCTTTGCATGTTAGCCAGAGGAAGTGAGTGACTTTTGGCCACCATTTTCTACGCCAGATTTGTTTCCATAGATGTTGGAGTCCTTCCTGTTCCCGCTCAGTTTTTAAACCATATGCTTCTTTGATTGTAAAAGTTCCTTTCATAGAGTGTTCCCATCTCAAGATATCAGGTCCTATTCTGATGGATATCTTTCTTGTTCCCATTTCTTTTACATAGAACTCTCTCTGTTCTTCTTCTATATTTTGACCCCATTCTTCTGGGTTTTTCCAAACTCTCCAATTCTCCTCATTGTGTTCTTCTTTCTAGAACTCATCTACTCAATTTAGGCCTAAGTATTTTGAGAACTATAGAAAATTTCCGAGTTCTTGTTTTCCACTTAATTTTTCTTGTTGTTGCCAAGCCTCTTCCTAGAACTTCGTTGTTTTACCATTTCGTATTTCCAAAAAGGCATGGTTTGTGATTATGTCCCTATTCTGGCTTGCCAGGTTCCAAATGGTAGATCCTCTTAGTGGGTCTACATACCATAATATATCCTCTACTCTCCCTGGCATGTTATACTTCCTTGTCCATATTCATTTCCAAAGGTCTCCTCCTCCTGCCATCCATCTCCACCACAACTTGGCTCCCATAATTTGATTGATGACGTAGGGATCCCTAAGTCCTATGCCCCTATCCTCCCTTTTTCTGGTCAATCCTTGCCAAGATATCCAAGCCCATTTTTTCTACTGTTGAGGCCCTCCCCATAGGAATTTTTTAAATATTTCCACCATTTTGGAACATGCCCCTTTCAGGGCTGCCATTCTAGATAATTGGTAAATCAGTATTGATTGCAGGAGTGCTTTCAGCAAGATTACTCTTCCTGCAAGGTTTAGATATATGAAAGACTAGTTGGCCAGTCTTCCTAGGATCTTCTAGATAGTCTGCTGCCAATATGCCATCTTGATAGAATTGATTGCCAAGGGGATTCCTAAATACTTGGTGGGTAGCTCTCCTACCCTGAATCCCAAAATTCTTGCAAGGTAAGTTTCTACATTACCAGTTGTGTTGAAGAAGTAAGCGCAGGATTTCTCCTTATTAATTTGAGTGCCCAAAGCTTCCATGAATATATCTAGTATGTCTTTCATCCTCTTAACTTCCCTGAGAGATATAGCACAAAAGAAAATGATATCATCCACGAACTGCTGGTGGGTTATCGAGAGATCATTCCCCCAGACTCTTATCCCTTTAATTTTGTCCTCCTACACTTTCTTTTTGATGTACTGTCCTAGCCCATCTGCAACAATAATGAAGAGGAAGGGGGATAGGGGATCCCCTTGCCTGAGACCTCTAGTGGCATTAAAGGTGGATGACAAGGTTCCATTTAAGAGGATTGAGAAGACCGGGGTGGATATCATCGCCGAGATCCATTCTATCCATCTCTTACAGAAACCAAAGGCATCCAAAACTTTCCTCAGGTACTCCCAATTTAATCTATCATAGGCTTTGGATAGATCCAATTTGATCATCATTCCAGCCACCTTTTTTGTTCTCAGTGAGTGCAGCACTTGTTGGGATGCTATCAATCCATCTAAGATCTGTCTACCCTCCACAAACCCTGTTTGCTCTGGGGATATAATACTAGGCAGAATCGGTTTCAATATTTTGACTATCAAAGTGGAAATAATTTTATAGATAACATTGCATAAGGCAGTAGGTCTAAAGTCCTGTGCGTCATCTGACTTGGAGGTTTTAGGAATGAGAGAGAGTAGGGTGGCATTTAAACCTGGACATACCTTTTTATTTCTTCTGGATTCTTCCACCACTTCCAGGATGTCAGTGCCTATGAACTTCCATGCAGCTTGATAGAATTTCGTCGTAAAGCCATCCGGTCCCAGGGCCTTATTTTTTCAGTCCTTTCACTAGTTCCTCGACTTCTTCTATCATAACTACTCTCATTAAAGCAAGGTTTTGATCTCTGGTGATCATATTGGGGATCTGGCTACATATTCTGTGAACTGCTTCTTGCCTTTCCACCTGTGGTTCTGTTAGAAGATCTTTCAGATGTCTAACCATGGTTTCCTCCATATCCTCATGTTGAGTTTGTCGGACTCCTTCTTCATTTTTCAGAGAAAAGATTATGTTTCTTTGTCTATGCTGTACCATCGCCTTGTGGAAAAATTTGGTGTTCCTCTCTCCCTCCCTTAACCAGTTCACTCTTGACTTTTGCCGTCGTAAGATTTCCTCTTGTTTCCTTCTTTCCTCTATTTGGCTAACTAGTTTTCCTTCTTCTTCTGCTAATTCTTCACTTTGCCCTTCCCTTATAATTTCTTGTTGGATTGCAATCATCCTTTGATTTAACTGTTGTTGGTCCCATATTATGTTTCCAAATTATTCTTTGTTCCACTTCTTGATTTTTTGCTTCATTTCCTTCAACTTAAGCTGGAACGTTTGCATTCTATTTCTTCCCCTTTGTTCACTTTGCTTCCACCAATCCTCTACTTTTTTTATAAACCTCGGGTCTCAGAGCCAGAAAGCCTCAAATTGGAATGAACGATTTTTAGGATTGACTTTGAGATCAATCTCTAATCTGACTGGCCAGTGGTCCGATCCCATCCCAGGTAATATCGTTTCTTCCACAAAAATGTCTCTACTCATAATCTTCTCAGATATTAGGAACCTGTCTAACCTTGAGGCAATTTGATGCTTCCCTTCTCTTCTGTAATTCCAGGTGTGTATCCCATTATTAGTTGGGATATCCACTAGCCTTTGGTCATTTATGGTGTCCGCAAACAGATCCATATATGCATCTATTCTTCTCACACCTCCTCTTTTTACCTTCAAGGATGTAATCATGTTAAAATCCCCTCCTATAATCCATGGTGTATCTTGGTACAATCCTCGCACATTTACTAAGTTTTGGATGAAAGTCCTTTGTTCTCCTGGGATATGAGGACCATAGACCCCTGAACGGAGAACCCATTCTTTGGATCCAACATTTCTAAATTTGCCAGAGAGGATTCTTGGCATACTTACCCATTCTTCAAATCTTACCTGTTCAGGGTTCCATAGTATGGCCAGACCGCCTGCACTTCCTATAGCATCCTGTCCTACTATCTTGTACAATCTGGGCTTGAATTTTCCCATGATCTCCTTCAATTTTAGTTCATTGATATTGGTTTCTTGAAGTAACATCATACTAGGTTTATCTTTCTACAGTCTTTCTTTGAGATATCTCTGTTTCCCTTTACTTTTTAGACCTATTATGTTCCAGATCGTGATTATCATTTCAACAGTTTGGGCTATTGGTGGAATACCTCTGATAATGGCACCACTCTTCCTGAGTTAACAAGCATTTCTCCCACCATTTGGATGGATTCACTCATGGGTCTTCTTCCCATTTTTTCCCCTCCTTTGCCTGATACTCCTGATTCTTGACCCTATCCCCCCTATGATCCTAGATGTTCTAGTTGACTTACCATGATCGTTCCTAGTTTCATTTTATATTGTTGAAACACTTCTTTGTATAGTTGCTTTGGGTCTTCCAGAATGAGCCTCTCATCTAGGTGTCTCCATTCCTGTAGTAATCTCTTCATCTCTTGTTCCTCTTCACTAAAATTTTCTTTCTGTGGGTCTATCTCCATCTGGCTTTGCTCCATCTGCATTTTTTTTACTTCCTCTTCATTTTCTTCCACTGTTTTGATCTGTTCTTTCTTTTTCCCTTTACCTTTCTGTATTGGCTCTATTGGTTCCTCACTGCTTTCCTCATTGATCTCTTCCATTTCCTCTTCTTGTATCACATCGAATTTGTTCTGATTTGTTTATTCCTTCTCTTTCTGTGGGTTCTTATGATTACTCGTCGGTTTTTGGGTCCTTTTCCTCCTGTGGACCTCCTGAAAGCCCCCTTCCACTTCCTTACCATATCCTTCTTCCGTCTTGCTTCTTGCTTCCTTGAGTGGGCTCCAGAAGGTTCTAAGGGTAGAATTTGAATAGATGTCCATATTCATAGAATCTCCTACACCTGAAGGGTATGTGCTCATAATCCAGAGTTTGTTGCCAGATTTCATCATGATATTCTACTTCTATGCAATCAAGGAGAGGTTCTTTAATGTTCATATAAACACAGGTCTGAGCATAAGAAGTGTACCTTCATTTTCTTGTTGTGTTGGCCACCTTGACGAAGGTCCCAATCAAGTTACCTATTCCTTCCAAGATTTCTGGGTCCCAGAAATCCATTGGGAGGCCAAAACGGCGAACCCAGATTGGCACGGCCAGCATTTTTTCCTGATCCAGGTTGTAACATTCTTCCCAGTGGTGCATAAATAAACCAACATTATTGAAGAAATAAGGGCCATCTTCAAATACCTTCTCTTTGTCTTCTAGGTTAGGGAATATGACTGAAAAGAAGCCTTTCACTCCTAGTTTCAAATCTATGTGACCTTTCGGTTGCCAACACTGTTGTATCCATTTAACCAATTCCTTCTCTGTAGGCCAAGCCCCTATGAATTTACAGATTAATGCATGATCTTTCATAAACCCTCTATATTCCTCCAGTTTGTTGTTGGGGATGACAAACCTTGGTTTTTTTGCTGCTCTAGGCAGGCATTTTCCTCCTAGATCGGCTTGCCAGCACACTCCCATGACAGGTGTGTCCTTGCCCCTTTTTCCCTGACTTCCCGTAGTCCCGTTTCTGCTTGCTTCTCATGTCGTCACATTCTTATATGAGGGGATCACTCCCCCCCCATCGCCAGGCTCATCATTCTTCCGTTAGTCCACACCTGACCTAATTAGTCTTGCTCTATGACGCGTGACAATGCTTCCTTGACCCGATCTTCTGTGGTCTCACCTACCCTCTATCACTGTTGCAGGCCTACCATGGGAAAACCCTACATCAAAACCATGCTTTCATCAAGAGGTCCATTCCATCCACTGTGAAAATTGTTTTCACATCAAATACATTTTTTAATTGTGTTAAATACCTAAATATTTTGCTTCAAAAATAAAGAATTACTAAAAGTATGGTGCCATGACAGTCTAAAGTGCAAATGAAAATCATTCTCATAAGGATGGTGGCCAACCTTTTTCCCAACGCTAGCAGGACAAGCCAAATCAGAGCCAGACACAATTCCCCACCAAACACCAAACCCCACTGCACCACATCTACTCGCTCATACTGTCAATCCGCATAATAGAAATTGGCATGAAGATGCCAACAGACATCCACACTTCCCTTAACATTATGGTGACCAGTATGCTTTCCCTTCGCCTTCCCTTGCAGGCGCCAGCACAACTCCCATGCTCCCAACTTCGAAATGGACGCCTACTAGTCGACAGATGCAAGGCGAAAACCAACAACTCTAACCCAACCAACAACATTTTCTTGCAATGGCCGCCGCTCAGGAGGCACGACATGTTGCAAGCCAACCTAAATGATTGTGTTTCTTTCCTCCCCCATTGTATTTTTTTTCCAATTATTTTTTCACATGCCATAAGAAATAATGTCTCTATATTTTTATTAAAATAAATAAATAATTAATATTAATTTCATTACATTATCTCATTTCTTTTTGTTTTTATTTCAATAAATAAAATTACTTTTGTTTTTTATTTCAATAAATAAATAATTTTTATTTTTATTTGAATAAATAAATATTTTACGTTTTTTATTTCAATAGATAAATTATTTATGTTTTTATTCCCATGAATAAAATAAATTTTGTTATTTTATTTATTTAAATAAATAATTAATTTATTTTTCTATTTCAATAAATTAATAAAAACAATATGTTTTTTATTACACTAAATAAATCATTTATGTTTCTTATTTCAATAAATAAACCATTTATATTTTTTATTTTCTTATTTCAATAAATAAACCATTTATATTTTTTATTTTAATAAATTAATATTTTATGTTTCTATTTCAACATATAAACAAATTTCCTCGATTTATATTTTTATTTCAAATAAACAAATAAATGTTTATATTTAAATAGTCAATATGTTTTAATTATGTTAATGCGATATTGGTTTTATATAAATAAATATTTGTTTTATGTTAATGATCACTTTTGTTTTATATAAGCAAATATTTGTTTTATGTTAATGTTTATAAGTGTTTTATGTTTATGTTTATATTTGATTTATATTTTACATTTAAATAGTTAATTTCATTTAATGTTTATATTTATTTTACATTAAATTTATTTTTAGGTAAACAATGTGCATTCATTTAATTTAGAATCACGGTTTAATAAAAATTTGGGGCTTTATGACTTTAATATTTATTAAGGTTTATAATTTTAATAAACCTTAAGCCCCTCCCTCAAGCCCCAGCCATGATGGATTAGGACGAACCATATATCTAGCATATTCCCCACATATATCTCAACAGTACATTAAATCTTTAAAATAAAGGTCAAGAATCCTTCCCCACATACGGCCCGCCGCGCGAATTACCAATAATTTCCATAATTCCCTAACTAGAACCAAATTACCAATAATTTCCATAATTCCCTAACTAGAACCAATTATCTCAAGTATTCTAATTTCCTAATTAGAACCAATTATCTCAACTAGTCCAATTACTCCACGAGAATCATTAGACACAATTTCCCCAATTAACATAATCAATCCATTTTTCCATTTATTTTTACTTTGTCTAATTTTTTCTATTTCACAGGCAATTGGCATGGCGAGCCCTCAGTTCCTCCTACAAGCTCACACGTAGCGATGCACAAAATAGGAAGAACTCGCTTCCCTCCGAAGAAAAACAAAGTGGGACAGCCCTGTCAAGTGCATCATTCCCTTATACTGTCTTGCCATTCTGTTGTGCTTTCTGTTAATGGCGGTCCCATGTGTTTCATGGCATGTGCTTAACACTAGCGAGGTGTCTGCTTATTAAAACCTGCGGGTTTTGGTGTAATGGCAATGGTATCTCCACCAAGTGGTATCAGAGCCAGTGGTTTCGAGTTCAAAACACACTTGGCTCGCGTTGAGGGGGAGATTGTTGTGCTCCCCATGTATGTTTACTAACACCTGCAAGTTTTGGCTCGCGTTGAGGGGAGATTGTTGTGCTCCCCATGTATGTTTACTAACACCGGCAAATCTCAAATCAAATTCAACAACCTTCACAATTCTGTTTGAGGGTCTCCATCTGTAAAAAAAATTCCCCTACGAATAGTGGGCTCCGAGGCCCAGACAATCGCTATTAAAAACCCCCACTGAGGTTGAAGTTCCACCTGAAATCAAATTCAACAACCTTCACAATTCTGTTTGAGGGTCTCCATCTGAAAAAAAATTCCCCTACGAATAGTGGGCTCGGAGGCCCAGACAATCGCTATTAAAAACCCCACTGAGGTTGAAGTTCCACCAAAATGTTTTGGTGGGATGGAAATTTTTTTCACAAAAATATTTCTACAAATCTACAATAAAATAAATGTCATACCTCTGTAAGCCATAGCTGCCATACCGCTGCAAGCCATGTAGTCACTCTATTTATTCTACGATTAGTTCCGGATATATTTTTGACTTCAAATTAATATGAATGACTAATCCTAAGAAGGTGGTGGGGAGATTGTTGTGTTCCCTTTAATGGCGTTGTTGATCTGTTAGTAGCATGTTCTTAACACTAGTTAGGTGGTGTCTGGCATGTGCTTAACACTAACAAAGTAGTGTATATTTACTAACACCTGCAGGTTTTGGTGTAACAACAATATTGTCTCCTAACACATTCACGTATTTATTGAAATTAAATACAACTTCCCTTCTTCTGAAATCAAATTCAACAACTTTCACAATTCTGTTTGAGGGTCTCCATCTGAAGAAAATTCCCCCTACGAATAGTGGGCTCGGAGGCCCAGACAATCGCTATTAAAAACCCCCACTGAGGTTGAAGTTCCACCAAAATGTTTTTGTGGGATGGAAATTTTTTTCACAAAAATATTTCTAAAAATCAACCATAAAATTAACTCTGTCATACCTCTGTAAGCCATAGCTGCCATCCCGCTGCAAGCCATGTAGTCACTCTATTTATTCTACGATTAGTTCCTGATAGATTTTTGACTTCAAATTAATATGAATGACTAATCCTGCATACGATTTGATACAATTTTGTACTAGGAAAAAATGACTTGGTGTATAAAGCAATAGCTTGAGCCCGAAATTCAAAGCAGGGAAGCGCAGATCTTTGAATGCAACATAATTCGACTGAAGAGTCGTGCAAAAGACAAGTACATATGGAAAAGACAAGTTCGGGTATCAGCAACACATTATAGGCACATATGCGTCTTTTATTTTAACAGAATGATGTTGAGATTGAGGAAAGAAAATTACAGCGGCTTTCTTTGAAAAGAAAGCTGCGTTAGTTTGGAATGGAACGTGATCTCGACTTGAGAAAGTCGGATCAGTTTGGAATGGAGTCACATATGTAGAGTCATTATCATAGATTTTGGAATTTGTTTGATAAACATAACAAATAAGGTGGGAATTTTTTCAGTTTGGAATGGAGCGAGATTTCGACAGCGCGAAAGTCAGATGAGTTTGGATTGGAATGGAGTGTGGAGTTCATCATCTTACATTTTGGAATCTTCTGAAAATGTGAGGAAGTCGGATTAGTTTGGAATGGAGCGTGGAGGTCATTATCTTAGATTTTGGAATCTTTTGAAAATGTGATAGATAAGGACAAAGTTCAGTGTTTCACTTGGTTGATATTTTCAAAAATATTTTGAAATTTACATTCACTTAATTTTAATTTTAATTTTCCAATACACATGAAACTTAGGTTATATTTAAAGATTGGAGTATTGGATTATGTTTAATAAAATTGGAGTATATGGTTAAAATTTTGATTATATTACAGAGGTAAATAAAAGAATATGCCAAATAGACAATATGCGACTAAGGGTCAATTAACAAGAAACCAAAATATAAACGAACATGTTTATGAAGAGGTTGAAATATTAATTTCTCTTAAAAATATATATAAATTAAATTATTTCAACAAACTTTAATAAAAAAAAAGAAATAAAAAAAGATTCAAGTGAAAATGTAAATACTATAATCAATGATGAGTACAATATTCAAACTTCATCACAAAATAAAATGGTAAGCGAAAACTCAAATGTCATTAACTTCATCTCAAAAGAAAATGGTAAGTGAAAACTCAAATGTCATTAACTTCATCTCAAAAGAAAATGGTAAGTGAAAACTCAAATATCATAATCACTCATGAAAAAATAGCTTTGCATTACTAATATCATCTTTCATGAAGTCTCCGAGCCACTAATAAAAAATGAACCCTCATATGTTTTGTAAAGTATCTTGGGTTTTTCAAAAAAACATTCTCCAAACCCAAGTTAATATAAACTTCATGCATAAGCCATAACACTTTCAAATATCAAAAGGGGCAAGATATAACCATTGTTGCATAATTGTTTTATTTTATTGGGAAATATGCATATCTAAACTTGAAAAATACTTTCCTATGCTCTTCTATATCCATCTATGAGCATAGTTCACTGTCCACGAGACAATATATTGAAAAACCCAAGAATGTTAAAAGTCAAGCTAAGAACTATTGAAACACTATACAAAACATCCCAATATTTATTCGACTTCACTACGACTCTCATTGACAAAGGGCTTCTCACTTGCATTGTTGTTGTCATTCGTGAAGGGGTCTAGAGTACATAGCTGAGGTGGACATGTAATTCTATTGTTCTTTTTAATGCACTCTTACAACTTTAGAAAAGTCTTCTAGAATCCACTATAATTGCAAATCATAGACAACCCTTGTTTTCAAGAATCACTTATGAGCAGCACTCATCCATCCCATATATGAATCAAAGAACTCTCTCACTTTGACAACCTCCTCAATACTTGCTTTTGAGAATTGTCATGTGTGGAGTCTTCACCCAATCTACATATGAATCGAAGAGCTCTCTCATTTTGATAACCTCTTCCCAAAGAAACTCCTCGATTCATATGTGCGTGATAGCTCTCAAATACACTAATAATTACGTACACACAAAATTATAACATGAACAAGAACTCAATTTCAAGATGATTAATATCCTTGGTGGAAATAGCACCTACTTTTTCATAATAGGCATTGTTGTAGTTCATGTCCATAAACAAAATGAAGTCCTCTTAAATCAATATGTCGATAGAAAACATTAACAATTTGAAATTTGAAACTTTTACCAAAAAAAAAATGACAATTCTAGACACAAGTTAAACATTGATAACAAAAGATTTGATTGTGCCAAAGCTTAGAAGCACTAAACATATCACTTGCATGATATATGAAGTAATAAAACTACAAGACATGGCCAAATCTATTTTATTAGGGAGGATTAGAAACCCTCACTAACTATTTTTTTTATTTTAAATTTTAAATTTTAAATTTTTAAATTTATGTATTTATTTTTTTCAAATTTTTATTTATTTATTTTTATTTTATTTTATTATTGCTATCATCACCATTATTATTATTATTATTATTATTATTATTTTTTCTATGAAAGGTTTTCAACCCATAGCTCATGGGTTTAACAAAATGCTAAAGTTTAAATTTTCTGAAACACCAAATAACCTTATTCAGAGACTAATAGTAGAGAAAAATGCTTGTGCGAAAGTTACATGAAAAAATATGAGGAAAACAAAAGGAAATGGTTTGTTTAGGTCTTTTTTTCTCCATTTCAAGGTCTCCAGTAACATTAATATTCAAGGACTCATTTACATCCCAATTTCTTTGGCTAGGGATCTCTAATGAATTACAGTATTGAACTTCAAAATGTGTTTCCATAATGAAACATTTTTTATTTTCCTAGTAGATGGTGAAATATTATTCAAATTAACATCCCAATGTACCTCCATTGCAAAATGACATTATTTTGAAGTTAATGAATTAGATATTAACTAAAGATTCAATCAGAGTTCATTAGAGAAACCCTAACTCATATTCACCATAAACACAAGTACAACATTGAGCTAAAGAGTACGAGGAAATGACTGTCAACTTAAATATGGAACAAAGCACCTTCAATACATTTCAAGAAAGTTAAAATCTATGGAGGATTTCAAACACTATTCCTCATCACTTTTCATTTTTATTGTTCTTTAGATCTTTAAAAAATTCTAAAAAATAGAGCCACAATTTTTATACTTTTGATTTCTATTTCCTGAAAATACAAATCAAACCAATAGAATCTTAATGGACAACTAAGTATAAGATGCTTACATCTCATCAAGAAACTTAGTCGCAACCATCGCTCTAGTGATTGGAAGTTTATGCACATTCTGAAAAGTAATCTGAAGCCCTGAATTGAGTTGAATCAAGAAATTGATATATGCATATGCAACTACAAAAATAGAGGGACTGCAGTGCACATACTTAAGAACACTCTCTAGATACTGCTCAGCATTGATGTATGGAATTAGAATGCCATGAAAAACCCAAAGCCTTGGTGGTGATTAGCACTGACTTATAGATGTCGATTGTTTCTCATTCCTAATCATAACCATCCCAAGCAGGGATGAGAGAATTGAAAGGTAACAAGGACTACATTGTTCTGCATAACTAATATTTGAAGTTGAAATGAGTATATGTCAAAATTAATCATTCTTGACGAGATGTGCCTCATGACAGAAGCCATTTGTATGCAAAGATATAGGAATTTATGTTTTGAAGGCTTCAACCATCATCACCCACAAATTAATATGAAACTACTACTTGTGAAATAGGTCAATTATTCGATATTTTGCAATGTAATTTAAAATTGAGGGAAATTGAATACAAAATCCATAGAAATATAAAACTGTAGTAAATCACGTGAATAATTTGCAGAAACGGGGAACATAATATGTCCCTAGTCAAAGTTGAATAGTGCACAAGGTGAGTTGTGAAAGATGTATACCAATGTATTGTTTTAGCCCCAAAAAATAGACCTAAAAACCATGGTCACATGCATTATCTTACATAGATAACAATTTTAATTCTCCCCAAATGAATGCTAAACCTAGGATCATGTGCCTTATCATGCAGAAGTAATGTCTCTAATTTGCCCAAATGAAATCCAAACATAGGAACATGTACAAAATGGCAGCAATGATGAATTGGAGTTGCTCCAAAACCAAAAAATTATCTTCAAAAACTACATAAACAATGATATTTACTTGAAAATAAGTTTTATGTAATGGATATCGAACTAGTAAGTTTTAAAGCATAAAATCCTTCATCTTAGAAAGTACTTCCAGACATTCTAGCACGAAGAAAATATTCTTGCACCAACATATTGATTGTTTCATCCATGAAAAGGAGGTCAATTAGTGAAGAAGGGATTCCATTGAGAATAATAAAACAGGTAAAGGTTAACGACGTCAAACCCTACCTACCTACTAGCATTGTTTCTCGAAAAAATCACACCAATTTCTAATAGAAGAACCCCACTTACTTGAGGCAGTATCTTTTCCATTCAAGGAGACTAGGCATGGTCAAAGGGGTTTTCTGTTTTTGTGAGTGGACATAGAAATGTAGAAAAACTTGAATTGTCTTCCATGGATCGATGAAAGAATAAATTTTGGTTTCTCCAAATTGGGGCCCAAGTGGTAAGAAAATGATTTTTTCTTTTTGACCTTCTTATCCACAATACAACTAAAATGAGATTCAGAAAACAAACATAAATACAATAAAATTACATTAAAACTACAACTTGTGATTGATTGAGAAGAGAATTAAATAAAGTACTCATGGGTTCAACAATGGCAAATCGGAAGTGTGTCTCTAAAAGCCTGGAGACCTCATTATGAGTTGTAGAGACATTCAAAAATCATTCATCGAGGTCTCCATACTAAACTATAAAGTACCACACAACCCAATTAAAACATAATACAAAAACTACAACATTTTATCGTTAAATTTAATTTTTTAATAAATATAATAACAATAATAACCATCTAATTTTAATAATAATTAAAAAATATAAAAAATTAATTAATGAAAAGTTTAAAAAAATTAAAGATAAATAAAGTTGAAAAAGGTTAAAAATACACACATTGACTCATATATCTTTAACAACTCAAAAATACAAAGTGACATCTATATTTCCATAATGTTTGACATCTATATTTCCACAATGTTTGAAACATCTATATTACTGTAATTCATGGATGAAATAAATATTTTATAAAGAATGAAATAATAATTTTTATAAAAATGAAATAAAAAATTATAAACAATTTAATGGTTTAAAATATCTCAATTTTGCTTTCCTAGTATGAGAGGGCATGTAAATATTATTTCTAAAATTTTTATACAAAATAAACTATAAAACATATTATATGAAATGTTATTTTTTTTTGTAAGCAATAGTAGTATCTTCCTTTTCTATTTATAATAACTAGTTGAAACACATACAATGATCTGGTGGCCTCAACTTGCCCAAAAGGGAAACCAAGTCTGTTGGCCACCTGAGTTTGCTATAAACCGTCCAGTATCAAAATTTAATCAGTCTTTCCATCCAAGCTATGTGCAATGTGCATCTAAAAACACTTAACATACTAAAATCTAACATATAAACATTTGAGAAAAAAAGCTATCCGCAAAAAAATCAGAATAAACTGTGAAGGATTAGTCCTTCCGGTCATTAGTGACCAAATCTGCGTTAACAGGAGATGCCATGGAGTCATTGGGTGCTTGATTCATCTGTATCAACCTCTGCTAGATCTCATCCAGCTTGTTATCTTGCATTATCATGATGACCTACAAGTTTTTCAGTTCCTTTTTCAGATTCGGCATTCCCTAGGCTATTGCTGCCACTTCTCTTGCCACCTGCTCAAGATTCTTTGCTAGAAGCCATTTTAACACCCAGTATAGATGAAGGGCTTGCCTATAAAGCGTCATACGGCCTCTGGTGTTCCCTGGGTCATGGAGGATGTCTGTCCATTCCTCCATCTCAGGATCTAACTCCTCTTCCATTACTTTTTCTTCCATTTCTTGAATTAATTGGTGGATGTCCTCATCTGTCCCTTCTCGATATGCTCTCGCTACTTCCTGGACTGCGGTCCATATAGATCTCCTCCCACGCTGCTGACTTGCAGGCATCGAGGTTGGCTGGTCAGCTCTGTCCAACTGGCTTTATCGCCCTCTGCCTCCACACCCCCTGCCTCTACCCAGGAGCGCCATTTTCCCCTTTATTGCCTCCTGTTTACAATTTTCGTCAACAGAAATTAGATTTTTATGAGTTACAGACTTCCCATCATCCTTCAGTTCCTTATCCCTAATCCCTCCTACCCTACTCCAATCGTCTCCATTGTTTTGAAGTTTCCAATGATTTTCTCCTCCCGGATAAAGGAAGGTAAGTAAACCCTCTGTCATACTAGCCATTGCCTGGGCCAGGTTCATAGTTTTCTCGGCTTGACTCTCTGTCCCCCTACTACCATTCTCCATAGTATTTTCTCTCTGGTCTTTGTTTTCTCTCTCAAGGTAGTCCTCTGGGTCACTCATCCTCCGTCCATCTTTTGCCAAACCCTGCTTACCCCCCTCTTCTACTTTACTGTGCATGGCAGAATATAGAGCTACCCCGCTCCTACCCCCGTCCTCCCCAGTAGTTGCCATTAGACCCCTCTCTTCCATCATACCATGTAATTCAGAGAGAAATTCAGGAAGAAGGCCAAAGGAAACATACCCGAGTTCATGCTTTCCCGTCGAAGCTCCCAACGCCTGCGCTGCACCATGCTCCTCTTCCCTTCGATGCATACTAACTTTTCTTCTCCCCTTTTCCACCCTCAAGTAATTCAGCCCATCTGGCCCACGTCCCATCCCACTACCGCCGCCAATTTTACCCTTCTCTCTCCCCCCACTCCTTCCACTCCACTGCCTTGGAACTCCTGCTGACATGCAGAACACCACTCCTGCTGACATGCAAGACGCCACCATGGCCTTTTGGATGACGCTGCGGCCAGTATTTGGTCGTCCTGTCCATCCTCTCCCACGCGTTGTCCTTCTGCCCTTACTTTCCTTCCTTCTCACCCCGATCGGGGGATATTATATGAAATGTTTTATTATGAATATTATTTTTTAATTTAATTAATTGAATTAAAGAAAACTCAATATTTTTTTTGAAATAAATCTTAATTTTTTATAATAATTATTAATATAAATATTTTAAAATATTGTATTGAGGTTAATTTCTATTATCTATTAAATAATTATTTATAATTAAATTAAAATTTTAGAAGTCTTATTTTAAAATAGGTATGATGTAGTTATCAAAATTATAAAATTTAGTCTAATTTTCCTAATTAGACTATTTTTTATGAAATGCCTCAACTAAAAAGGCATTTCATATTATAAGGATTTTGATACCATATTAAATTTTGATATAAGTAAAAAAATTATAGTTTGAGAAAAAAAACAAGATTAACCATTATAAGCTTGAAGCAAAAGAAAAAAATGAGAGTGATCTCAACGCTTTCTAGACCCAAGAGACAAGTTAAATCAAATACACTAATTCCAATTATAAGGCCAATAGACCAATGAAATTTCTTACATTACAATGAAGGTCATGTGAGAGAAACTATGTATTGGGTATGATTCTAATGAAAAAATAAACTACCCCTTGGTTTCAAGTTAGCTAGGCCGTAAATGGAGTTAGAGATATAATATTGTTGATTAAGAATAGGAAAAACCATGAATAAGTGAGAAGTGTAGAAAGAACTTATAAATGCAATTTTAATCTTTAAAAATATAAAATCAAAAAATGTAACAGTGTAATGTAATGGAAAGGTTTATTCAAGAATACAAGGATAGGTGGATAATGTGAACTCCAAGAATAATGATTGAGATTAGAGAGACATTCTATATTCCAATATGGGGTGATGTGTGATTTAGTAGGTGCTCAATGTGGAGTTGATATGTGTCTTTAAAAAAAAATTACAATAATAAAATTATCAAATATACATAATGATTGAGATTAGAGAGACATTCTATAGTTCAATATGGAGTGATATGTGATTTAGCAAGTGCTCAATGTGGAGTTGATATATGTCTTTAAAAAAATAAAAAATTATAATAATAAAATAATAAAATATACATATTTGGTTCCTTTTGACTAAAACCATTTTAGAATATCAATAAACCTAATATGAATAAGATGTGATACGAATATTTCACTTTCCCTTTCTTTTAAGTAACTTATTTTCTTATTCATATTTGGAAACACAATTTAAATAAACTATATCTATCTATCTATCTATATATATATATATATATATATATATATATATATATATATATGCTCAAAAAGAATTACATAGATATTCATTACTTCCTAATAAAATTGGCTTATGACAATAAAAATATTCAACTTAGGTCATAAATAAAATATTTGAATGTCTACAATTAAATGAAAGATTTTAATGTGAAATATATATATATATCTATATATATATATATATATATATATATATATAGATATAGATATAGATATATATATATATTAAAATAAATAAATTAAAAATAACAATGCTTATGGTTACAAAATTTGAAGTGTTTCCACTATTTTACATTTTGACTCATTTTCAATTATATTTTTAAGTCAATTTCCTTTAAAATCTAGCAAATAATTATTGGAATTGCAAATTCAAGCTATATAATTCCCCCTCTCTCTATATATACCATCTTAACCACTGAGCCAAGAGGTAAAAGTTTTTTTAAAATTTGCACTTTAAAATAGATTTGCATATAAAAAAATTTGATCTCTAAATATTTGATAAATAAATGGCTCTATACTAATATATATAATGAATAAAGTTAATAAATAAAACCATACTGTGATAACATGTTCTTAAATCATCTTTACCATAAAATTATCAAATAACAAAACACATTTTTTTTTTAAATTCACTTTAAAATAAATTTACATATAAAAATATTTGATCTCTAAATATTTAATAAATCTTAAATTAAAATCAAACTATACTTATATATAATGAATAAAATTAATAAATAAAACCATACCAGGATAACATGTCCTTCCGCAATTTTCCTATACATAACAGTAACTAAAATATTAAACTCGCTCAAAGTAAATATGATAAAAGTATAAAAAATATAAACAATACCATGGTATAAATAAAAATATCATATAGATAATACTCGTCTTGAACCATCGAAAAAAGTGCTTATGCAAGCACAAGTGAAGCACAATAAAAAGAGTCCACAATAAATAAATCTCAACAATTTGCAACAGTTATGACCCGAAAGAAAGACATATATTAGATTAAATATGTACAATATAATCCCCAGAAGCTCATATATAAGATTAACCATATACATATAAGCACACGCATGTAAAACATTGCTCAATATATAGACTTACCATACATTTTTTGACATGAGAGAAATTCTGAAAGAAGTATTTACTATATAGGTTCAACTCTCTAGAGTTACACGGCATCATACAAAACTGCAACAGCTTTATTGTCCTGCATTGTCAGCCCAAAATGAACCATTCAAACGCAGGAAACGCTTTTAGGAGACTATTCACTTTTGTCTGAATGCAATGAAATCTGCAAGACCCAACAATGGTGCTGCCTTCACCGGGTCGAAGTAAGATAACTCCCCCTTAGCTCTCTTCAACAATTCAATTGTAAATTCTTTTGCTTTCTCCAAACCCATCAACTTGGGATAAGTGACCTTATCACTCATCAAATCCTTTCCCGCAGTCTTCCCCAATTCTTCCGACGATTTCGTGACATCCAATATGTCGTCCACAACCTGAAACAAAAGCCCCAAGCAATCAGCATACCTTCGAATTCTCCAGATCTCATCCTCCGATGCACCGCCGATGATGGCCCCGCACACAACCGAGCACTCCAAAAGAACTCCGGTCTTGTGATTGTGAATCCACTCGAGAGTCTCAAGGTCCACAGAAGCATCCCCTTCGCTCACAAGATCAAGAAACTGCCCACACATAACCCCTTGAGAACCAGTTGTTCTACCTAACTCACAAACCATCCTCAAAACCCTATCACTCCCCACAGTTTTACTTGTGGAGACTGCAACGTGCTCGATCGCAGCTGCAAGAAGTGCAACTCCTGCAAGAAGAGCAGTGCCTTCGCCGAACACTTTATGGTTTGTGGGCTTTCCTCGGAGTATATCATCATTGTCCAAGCAGGGCAAGTCATCATGTAGGAGAGACATTACATGAATCATCTCTATTGCACAGGCAACCGGCATGGCGAGCTCTTGGGTTCCTCCCACAAGCTCACATGCAGCGATACACAGAATAGGACGAACTCGCTTGCCTCCAGACAGAACGGAATAGCGCATGGATTCATGTAACTTTTCAGGAAAACGAAGCGGGACAGCCTTGTCAAGTGCCTCATTCACTGCAACTGCCTTGGCATGCATGTAATTATTCAAATCAAATTCCATGACCTTCTTCTTTTCTTCTGGAAGATCAATTAGCGGAACAATTCTGCTTGAGGCTCTACATACTGATACCGCTTCTCCATATGAAGATAACTGCTCCTTCGAATGGCGGCCTCGGAGGCCCAGATGCTCGTCACTAAAAACCCTGAGTGAGGTTGAAGCTCCATGAAAATGCTTTTGCAGGATGGGAAACCCTTGTATAGCATGCAGGGTAGGGCAAGTAGTTGTCATGCCTCCGTAAGCGATGGTTGTCATACCGCTGCAAGCCATGTCGTCGCTCTAAAGATCTTGGAATGCAAGATAATGCAATTGAGGAATTGTGTATATGGTTTTATAGAATATTTTGCTGGGAAAAAACAACTTTGGGAATCATGCAACTGTAGCATGCAGGGACATGTATCTTTTATCTTACAAAATGATTTAAAGGGAGCAGTGCCCTCAGCAATCATTCCCCACGAGATAGACGATTTAAAGGGAGCAGTGCCCTCAGCAATCATTCTCCACGAGATAGACAATTGGGTCGGTGGCTATCTGTCTCAAGAATAATGCCTCCCCATCTGTATCACGTGATTGAAATATACGTCTTGTCATCTTATAATTATATTATTAACTTTAGAAAGAGTTTATTTTAAAAAAAGTGAATGGTCACTCAACGAGTGATTATTATAATTAGTTAACTATTCTGACAATTTTAATTTAAACTTTTCAATACCCAATTGGATGTTTGCACGCACATGCATCATTTATCATAAGTTGAACGTGTGAGGATTTGTTCCGGTCCTTGGATATGCTTGATGGTGGATTTGTGAACCCACCTCATGGAGCAGATCCACATCCTAAATACCTAGATCATTATTTTCCTTCGAAAATAGATCCTGCTTAGAGAGATACCTCAATCATTTTTTACATAAGGATCTACCACATTGATTTAAACACCTTCGATAATAAATACACAAAGCTTGAGCCTAGATCAATTTTTTCCCTATGCTTGATTAGACTCATAGCTCAACTCAATGATGTATGCAACTCAAATAATACATATGTTCTAAATTGGTTACAAATCTAAACATTAGTCAGTGTTCCTCTAAAGCTTATTTTATATGCATTTTAAATTATTGATATTTGAGTTAGGATTCGAACAATTCCTACCATAGTTTTATTTAGTTCAAATCTAATTGCCCCCTCAACCAAGGTTAACTTTAATCCATTCGTATAGATAATCCAAAATGAGTAAGTGTTAAAACCAAAATAAATTTATTCAAAATCATAAATTTGTCAAAATAAATGGCTTTTACTATGAGATACCATGTCAAAAAAGTCATCTCTCAATATTGTGACCCATCTATCGAATCGCTCTATGCAAATTTACCATGGACACAGTGAATATTTTAATATTGAAAGAATAATAAAATGATATCATAAGCTTCCATCACTCACCTACACCTCACATTAAATGTTTGTGATATCTAAAAAAAATGCTATATATTTTTTAAGGAAAAAACTATTTTGATGTGAACCCAATCATATTACCCAATAGTTTTATAATTTATAGGTAATTAAATAGCATATGATTGGATATTCTGAACATTGATAGAATTAGATAGAATTTGAGAGTTTTTCTCTACACACGACCATATGGGTTTTTGTGATGCCTTAGCGCTTCAACCCTAAAGCTATAGACAATTTTTTCATTTTTCTTTTTACTCTTGAATCTACTTCAATATTTATCCAAGTGCTTTCGAAAATTGTGACTGTCTTAAGTGAAATTTACCTATCTCATTTGTTGTTTTCCCTACAACTGGACGTATTTTGAAAATGGCATCTTCTTCCTCAATTACTATATTTGACCTATCTGGATCTCGCCCGAGGCCCTTCAGGGACGAAGAAGAATTGGTGCACTATGAACCAATTGAAGATAGTCGATAGAATATATGGGGTAAACATCTCGTTTCCACTTGCGTCCATGAAAACAAAATTTTGTAGGCATGGAAAGGGTGGGATGACCCTTTAGCTGTTCCACTTGAAAGTGAGGAAGAGAACCCTTTTCCTTCTAGCGGATTGGGGACCAAAACCCAAGGCCTAAAATAACTACGCTCAGGATTATATGAAATGACATATTCTAGGTTTGCTAAATGGAGCTAGGGCATGATTAACGAGTCATGGGATTATTTATTGGGGTTCAACTCTTCCTAGTGCTTCCTCCCTCCCTCCATTCAATGCACCAGGCTTGATTTTCAATCTTTAACAATGACTCTTGGGTTTTTTAGGGAATCAAGCAAGGATTATGTACCTTACTCCTTGTGACTTTCCAAGTCTCTTTTCCGTCTCAGGAGTCCATGGAATCTACGATAATAGCCAACTTATTACAAGTTATTATAGTTCCAAAGAAAGAAGCAGATCTACAAGATGTAGCTACAGAAGTTATGGTTTCAAGGAAGAAACCTTCCTTTATATGGAGAGAACATGCATCTCAGAAAGTGGCTCTAGAAACCATCAACAAAGGGAAAACGAGCCAATACATCAAAAAGAACCATTGAAACTGTTTATCCCTAATGTTGGGGGTTGGTGTCTTGATGCACAAGGTGGAGGCAATGTTTGAGAATTAATTAGTCGATTGGGCAAGGTGGCAATGATTTAGTATTTACATTATTAAAGCATGAATGTTAGAGAATATCATGCCCATTGTTAACAGATCTCTAAAATTAGTATTGTTGGACAGAAGTTGAATTAATCTCATTTGGTTGATGCCCTAAAGGTTAAGCTGAAGGTATGGACAATTAACTCATCCCCTATTATTTTCGATTTTTAGACTCCCCTCTTTGATGCTAAAATGGAGAGATGGAATTGGTTCCAATTTGGGTTCATTTTCCTAGTCTTCCCCCAAAAACCTAGGATGAACTATTATTTAAAGACATTAATAAGGCTCTCGGTATCTATTTCCATCATGAATCTTCCTAGCTGGAGACAAACATCATGGCCCTAGTGTAGGTTCTGGTCAACAACAACCTCAGACAAGGATTACTAGAGGATATGGATATCAAGATTAGAGTGGAAAGAATCCAATTACTGGATACAAAAGCATTCCTTTCCTTTTTCATCGTTTGCATAAGTATGGGCACCTAATCAACTAATAGAATTTATCATTCTCCAAAAAATCCCTATTTCTAATAACAAAAACTGGGTCCTTAGGGAATCAGAAAAGGTACAGGATCCCTATTTAGTTGATTTTGTATCACACCTTGAAATGACGGGTCAGGAAACTAGAAGCGGGGATTCGTTAAGCATGAAAATGGAGGAAGGGGGCTCTACTTCAAAGGTGCCCACCTCGATGCCAAACTCACATTAGAGAAATTTTGAGGTCTAAAATGGGCCTCCTAAGGAACGTTTTAAAATAATAGTAAAAATAATAAAATAAGATTAAATTACATCATCAAATTTTAGAGGGAAAAAGTAAAAACTACTTTTTCAACTCGTATTTTTAACTTATCTCTGTATAATTTCACTCAAATTTGAAGCAAGAGAAATTGTTAGACGAAGAATTTAATTCCTCATCCAAGGAGTACCCATGTTGCATATTTTCGATTCTCATTTTTCGGGTAGCAAGGTCCACCAAAAATATGAAACATTGTACTCCTTCGCTGAGGAATTAATTTTTGCATCCAATGAGTGCTTCGACTCAAAATTTGAGTAAAATCCTAGGGAGATAAGTTGAAAATACGAGTTGAAAAACTAGTTTTTTTTTTTTTTTTTTTAATTAATATTTTTTCTTTTTTACTCCAAAAATAGTGGATCGTCCTCCATGGTTGAAATCGTCATATCGAATCCTTTTGGAGGAAATTCCTAAATAATAGGGGCCTAATTTCCTCAGGAATTACGCAGGGAAATAGAGGCTCAAGTAGAGGCAAAATTGAATAAGTATGGGTCAGAGCTTCTCAGTGACCAGAGAGATAGGTTATTCACTTGTAGGTGAGCTCAGATTGAGAAAGAAGTTGTAATACATCTCTATTTACTAGATTAATGCAAGCAGGAAAAGAGGATTTTAGCAGATTTCTTTCCCCTGGAAAAATATTATGTGCATGTGTGTTACTTCTCATTGTATGTTTGTGATTGATGTTTTAAATTGTGAATTCATTTGAAGAGCAGTAGAGTAGGATTGTGTTTTGTGATTTCGATTAAAATTTCATGAGCAGTCACAATTCTACACCATAACTTATGCATGGTGATAGAGCTAGGTTCACATTAGAACAAGAATTTCAAAGTTGTTTCTCATGACGATCGAATTTGTAGTTCAATGTAGCAGGATCTCTTTAGAGTTGGGAAGATGACCTTCAACAGGTTGAGATTAGAGTATTCCTTGGAAGGTAGCTTGAATTTAATTGCATGGAGGTGGTCCTCGATGACAATGAATTGCTAGAATATTGTAAGACATATATTCTAAAACCACAAGCATCCGATGCACAAAACCTAGCCTAATGGAATGAAGATGTAGCCAAGGCGAGGAGAATAATCTTGGAGGGACTGTGAGACCATATTGTCTCAAATATCCATCGGAAAGAATCTCCTTTTGCAATGTGGAAATCACTCACAAAATTGTTCAAGAATAGCAGTGACCACATGAAATTGTTGCTCAAGGATAAGCTTTGAAATATGAAGACGCAAAAGAATAGTACTATCCCACAATATCTGAGTATATTTACACAAGTTTGTGATGAACTTGATGGGGTTGGTGTTAATGTTGCAAAAGTTGACTTGGTAAACCTATCTCTTCTAGGCCTTCCCAAAATATGGAATAGCTACCAAGAGTCGATGAATGGCAGGGAGACATTACCGAATTGGGAATGCTTATGGTCCAATTTGGTATAACAAGAGATAAGGTAGAATACTAGAGATTTGTCGTTATCCAAGGGTGAGGATGAAGAAAAAATTGCGTTGGTTGGAAAGGGAAAGGAGGGAAAATGGAAGAAATATCAAACCAAACCAGAATCCAACCAAGGGGGTAGGAAGAATGATTTGTCCAAAATAAAACGCTTTAATTATCATGCATTTTGGCACTATGCCACAAAGTGTCAACACAAAAATTAAAGCAAGAAGACCTCAAGAGGAGCAACAGGTGAAGCCTTATCTTCGCAGTTTGAGCTTGACTTCACCCTTATCGCATGCATTGTCAACACAATGATGGGGAACGTCTAGTAATTAGACTCAGGTGGATAATTCCACATGACAGGGTGTAGAGAGTTTTTCAGTAACTTGGAGGAGAAACATCTCAACCAAGATTAGTACAGTCACCTCTCAGAGGGATTCAGGGTCCCCTCTCAGACACAAGGATGTCATGTTTGTTCTAGCCCTAGAAAAATCTCATCTCTATTGTAGTTTTGGAATACCATGGTTATAATGTGATCTTCAGAAAAGGGAAAGAATTCTTGAGACACATAGCCATGGGACAGGTGAAGCAAATTGAAGTTCGTGTGAATAATTTGTATAAGCTAGATGTGGAAGATTGTGCTACATTAAGTAGTAAGGTGGAGAAAGTGGAGAGTGGCGATGTCAATGGACTTTGGCACAACATATTTGGACATTTTCATCATGGTTCCTTGAATATTATGCATCAAATAACCATTGGCCTCCCTAAGGGAGCACTTGAGAAACAGGGTGTATGCAAAGGATGTACCTTGGGTTAGTATGCAAAATCCACATTACATGATCGGGACAACAAAGCACATGTAGTCTTAGAAAGGATCCACTCTGATGTTTTTGGACCTTTCTTGATAGCCTCCACTACTAGACACAAATATTTTGTCATTTTTATTGATGACTTCTCAAGGAAGCTTTGGATTTTCTTCATGTGAAAGAAAGATGATACATTCTCCAAGTTCATAGAATTCAAGGCACTGGTTGAGAAAGAAATCAACAAGAAGGTGAAGGATCTAAGGAGTGATAATGGAGGTGAGTATGTTTTGAATGAATTCAAAGGATTTTGTACAAAATAAGGCATTTGAAGATAGCTGACAATGCCCCACAACCCATAGTAGAATGGGGTATCTGAGAGGAAGAACTAGACCATTGTGGGAGCAACTAGAGCTTTGTTACATGACTAAGGCCCACCTTTGTATTTGTGGGATGAGGCATGAAATGAAACAGTCTATTTGCAGAACCAGAGTCCTCATTGGATTCTTGGTATGATTACACTGGAGGAGGCTTTCTTGGGGAAAAACCATTTGTGTCCCACTTCAAGGTTTTTGGAGCCTCTATTTACTTCCATGTCTCCAAAGAATAAAGGAAGAAGCTTGAGCCGACAGTAGAGTTGGGGGTATTTTTGGGTTATACAAAACCTCCTCACAACTACTGTGTGTACTTACCTTCCCTCAGAATGAAAATTGTGTGAAGGGATGTAAATTTTGATGATGAGAAAACGATGTGGTGCTTTCTTGGGAGGGAGCTTCAGATCCCACCAGAGGAGGATATTTTAGCTCCAAAGGAGGATACTTAGGATGTTTTGTAGAATCCACAAGTAGAGGCACATAGAGTGGAGACATCCACTCAAGCAGAACCATCAAGAGAAGGCAGGAAAAGAACTAGGGAAGTTGATAGACTTGTGCAAGATGTGAGGGAGAATGTGGGAGCTCCTTCACATTTCCGTAGGCAAAGGAGGTCACCTCGGAGTTACAATAACTACATGGATCTAATGAATGAGTCATCCTCTTCTGAGGAAGTGGTTGAGTAATCTGTATGGGTTGATGCAATGGTGGTGGAATATGAATCCATTGTAAAGAACAATGCTTAGGAAGTGGTCCCAAGGCCGACATGTAAATCAGTTGTGGGTTCAAGATGGATCTTCAAGGTAAAGCATGCAGCAAATGGAAGCATAGAGAAATTCCAGATTTGTGGCCAAAGGATTCTCTCAAGTTGAGGGAATTGACTATGAGGACACCTTTTCTCCTGTAGCAAGGTATTCATCCATTCGAGAAATTCTTGCACTAGTTGCATAGATGGGGTGGAAGATCCACCAGATGGATGTAAAAACAACATTTATCAATGGAGTTATTGAGGATGAGGTATACATCAAGCAACTAGAAGGTTTTGAGGCATTTGATCGAGAGTTTCATGTGTGCAAACTCAAGAGAGCATTGTACAATCTCAAATAAGCAACCCATGCTTGGTACACCAATATCGATAACTATCTCACTAGCTTGGGCTTCACCAAAAGTGGAGTGGATGAAAACCTCTATCACATCTTGGTAGAAAGTAAATTTATTATTATTCTCCTATATGTTGATGATTTGATTTTAACTAGCCATGAGAAACTGATCAAATCTTGCAACGAGGACCTTGCAAGGGACTTTGAAATGAAGGTCATGGGTCTCAAGCACTAATTCCTCAGGTTGGAAGTATGGAAACATGATGGGGAATTGTTTGTGTCATGAGGAAAGTGTGAAAATGAGATACTATAGAGATTTCGCATGAATATTTGTAAACCCATGGAGACACCTCTAGTGACCAACTAGAGGAAAGAGATTGTCGCTTCAGGTGAAGAGATGGATGCTCCCATTTACTGGCAATTAGTGTTTACACTCATGTATCTTGTGAATACACAATCATGTATATGCTATGTAGTTAATCAGTTGAGCTAAGCTATGTTGGCCGACCAAATTTTTTTGGAAGGCAACTAAGCATGTTTTATGATACCTCAAAGGATCTATCCAGTTTGGACTATGGTATAGACAAAAATATGTAGTGAAGTTGTGTTGCTTCACAGATGTAGATTGAATAGGGAGCCCATCCGACTGAAAGAGTACATTAGGATTAATTTTTAGTGTTGGGTTCGCAATTTTTTCCTGGTATAGTAGGAAGCAAAGATCTGTGGTGCTCAACTCCGCAGATCCATAATACATGGCTACAAGTCAAGCAATATGTGAGGTGACGTTGATTAGAAAGATATGTGTGGGACTATTTTTTCAGATGATGGATCCAACTATGATCTATTTTGATAATCAGAGTTTCATTAAGCTCTCTGAGAATCCTGTATTTCATGATTCATCAAAGCATATAGATATATAGTATCACCATTTACGAGACTATGTGCAGAGGTGGATAATGTTCCTCCAATACATTCCAACAGAGGAACAAGATGATGACATTTTGACAAAATATTTATCAAGAGGGAAGTTCGAGTTCCATAGGTGTAGGATAGGGGAGGTTGATAATCCATTTCTTGCTGAGAGGGAGCATTGAAAAATGCAACAAGAAAGTCTCAATTTTATTTTTCCTTGGTCAAATTGAGAAAATTCAAATTTCCACATCAGCAGACAACTTGGATGTAGTTAACTTGTGTGACATGTTTCTTGTCACTTATTTAGCTCAGTAAGTTCAAGTTAGAGGAGTTTGTGTTTAGTTAAGCATGTGTGATTGCTAATTTGTAGCAATCAAGGTCAATTATTTCAAGTTGTTTTCAGTTAAACTAGTTCTAGTTATTGGAGGAACTAGTGGAAGGTTAGTTGTGCAGTGATACTTTAGTCTAACTCAATGACCATCTAGTCAACTAATCAATCAACCCAAAATAGCTAGTGCATGTAGAGAATTCGATTTCCCTAGCTATGGTGGAGATTCCAAGGCAGTGTAACATTAGTTGTAGACTAGCCTTGAGTGTACAGGTGTTTCATGCAGTCAGATGATCAACCTTGAGAATCGTGTAATCATTTTGGAGGAAATTCTTAAATAATAGGGGCCTAATTTCCTCAGGAATTATGAAAGGAAATAGGAGCTCAAGTAGAGGCAGAAATTGACTAAGTTTGTGTCAGATATTCTCAATGAGTAAATAGATAGGTTATTCACTTGTAGGTTGAGCTCAACTTGAGCAAGTAGTTGTAATACATCTCTATTCATCACATTAATGCAAGCAGGAAAATGAATTTTTAGCATATTTCTTTCCCCTGGAAAAGTACTATGTGCACGTGTGTTATTTCTCATTTCATGTTTGTGATTGGTGTTGTAAATTGTGAATTGAATTTTACATAGTAGTAGAGTAGGATTATGTCTTGTGATTTTGATTAAAAGTTCATGAGCAGATAAAATTCTAAACCGTAATTTATACACTCTCCATCCCTAAAGGTAGAGGAAGGGGTCAAAATTATCATTTAACCAAGATGAAGGAAAAAAACTTGGTTAATCTCGCTACGGGGAAGAAACTCTCAATTAAAGGGGCCCTTAAAGGATTTTCATCCCCCGAAGCAGTTTCCCAATGAAGCTTCTCTCCTTTAATTGTAGGGGGTTGGCATGTCCCCATAAAAGACATGCCCTAAGTAGATTGATCGAATTCTCTCACTGTGATACAGTTTTCCTCTAAAAAATATGTGGAGTAGTGAGGATATTTACAAATTATTAGAGTTTTTATTGAAAGAATGGAGATTCTTGGCTACTAATGAAAATGGGAGATATGGAGGGACTATTATTGGCTAGAATGTTAGGAGAATCAATGTTTCTAAATATTGAATCGTTGATTTTGGGTAAGGGATTGAAGCTTTTATGGAGGACTTTGGCTCTCCTTTGACACTATTAAATGTGTATGGCCCGTTCCTAAATCATTAGGAACTATGCGACCAATGTTTCACCAAATCCTTTAGAACTATATTTGTCTCATTCTCAGTGTAGACTTGAATTTCTCATTGTGTTCTTTTGAACCTTGCGGCCCAAAATCTAGACCAAACCCATTAAACAACTAATTTCATCACAAAATTGAAAGTCGAAATCTTGTTGAGGTCGACATGGTTAAATTAGGCCCTACCTAGTGTAATATGCATACTAGGGAAGACAGAGTGCTAAAGAGAATCAACCATTTTTTACTGCCAAAGGATGTGGTCAAAAGTCTTTCATTGATAAAGTAATGGATAGGGTTTAGGGGAGATTCTAATCATTTCCCCATTTTTTTGGAAATCAGAGGAGCCACTTAAAAACATCCCAACCCTTTTAAAATGAACTCATCCTAGTTATCAAAGGAATTCATATCCTCTATGACCAAAAAATTTGAAGAAAATATCAAGTTCCTCATTAAGGTAAAATCAAAAGAGTGTGCTAAAAATAAGAAGCTGGTAGTGATTCATGAGCTAAAGGAGATTAAAGAGACGTTTTTAGTTTATACCTGGTCAAGAGGGTGAAGGTTTCACTTTTACTGAATGTCAGGATGTCCTTTTTACTTTAGAAAGATAGGAAATATATATCCTAGATGAACATGAAGGGGAGTGGCACTTAAAATGCTATACTATATGGATGGCTAGTAGTGATGAGAACACCAAGTTTTTCCAGGCCTACACAAAGGGGAGGAAAATGTATAACATTATTTGGAGATTCAAGCGTGTTTATAGCACTAAGGTATCACATTTCAATGGTATAGATACTCTATGTAAGAGTCACTTTAAATATTTATTTCGTGGCCCCTTTAGAGCCTCAAATATCATATTTAACAGGGTTTCCTGGCTTTTTCCTAGGTTGGTTGAGGAGGAAGATAATAGGGCCATCATGGATGATGTCATTGAAGATGAATTAAAATTAGTTTTACATAACTTTCAGAGAGATAAAATCTCGGGCCCTAATGGGTGGCTAGTTGAATTTGTCCTTTATTTATTTGACAATGTTGGCCAAGACCTCCTTAATTTCATTGAGGAATCTAGAAGAGAGAGGAACATGTTTCTTGCATTCAATACCTACTTTATCACAATGATT
This sequence comes from Pinus tabuliformis, assembly GCA_031772625.1. Lineage (NCBI taxonomy): Eukaryota > Viridiplantae > Streptophyta > Pinopsida > Pinales > Pinaceae > Pinus > Pinus tabuliformis. The sequence goes on from CM062813.1 coordinate 1,026,951,928, forward strand.
CCAAAACTAGACTAGCCCTCCTCTCTATATGATTTTTGTCCCACCTCCCTTTGTAATTCCATTCATAAAGTCATCGCCAAAAAAATTGCTTTGAGAATTAAGCCCATCCTTTCCCGCTCCATCTCTTATGAACAATTTTCCTTCATGAAAGAGAGACAGATGCATGAAGCCATCAGTGTTGCTCAGGAGGGTGTCCACAATATTAAAGTGTTAAATATGAAAGGGGTGATTTCCAAAATTGATCTCTCAAAAGCATTTAGCAGAGTGAGTTGGGTCTATATCACACTTCTAATGACCCACATAGGCTTCAATCTGGACTTCACAACCTAGGTGATGAGTTTCCTCCTGTCTATCTCCTTTGTTTTTCTTATCAATGTCTTTTCTTCTTCTTTCTTCCATGCTCAAATAGGTTTGTGCGAGGGATTCCCTCTCTCCCCGTTTCTCTTTATTTAGTAGTTGAAGGTCTCAATCAAATTTTGCTAGAGGAAAAGATGAGAGGCTCTTTCCATAGCACATTTATAATTTAAGCTTTGTCCATTATGCATCTTCGGTTCGTATATGTCATCCTCATCTTTTGCAATGGATCACCAAGGGAATTTAGTGAGCTAGCAAACATTCTTTCTCTACATAGGGAAGGCCACTAGTATAACTATAAAAAATAGGAAACGTTTCATACCTTTGCAAAACTTGGACGAAGTAGTGCTCAACCACCTCTCTTAGGCACTTCCTTTTCACTCCAAACTATTCGAGAAGGGGTCGAAGTACCTTGGATTCCATTTTAGGCCTAATTTTACAGTAAGGAGGATTTGATCTAGCTTATAGCCAAAATTGAAACATGACCAAAAAGCCTATTTTTCCATTGGCCTTCCAATATTGGTTGATTAATCCTAATAAAAACTATTCTTAAAGCTATTCATTTTTATTGGATGTTAATGACATGGATTCCCAAATGTGTTCTGGAAAAAAACTATAGAATTTGTTTTAATTTTCTATGGGATGGGAATTACGATCACAAAGTGTGGTATCTTTGTGCATATTTTGGTTAGATGAACTCTAGGTTTGAACAATGTAGGTTAGTGTTTGGTAAGTATGGAGTAAAACAAGGATGAAGCATGTAGGGCCAAAGAGATCACGAAGAAGAAATTTATGGCACATGACTTAAGTGGGGATAATAAATTCATTATGAAGGCCTAGTAGCTCTATCCTATGGCCATTAGCCTTCCCCAGATGATGGTCATTCTCATCGTCCACATGGAAGCTGAGAAGAAAATCAACGGCCATACTGCCGAAGAGGTGCTTATCAAGAAGTAGTACAAAAAGTTGGCCCTCATGCTCCATCCAGATAAGAACAATTCTGTAGGTGCTGAGGGTGCTCTTAAGCTCATAAGAAAGGAATGGGGCATGGTCTCTAACAAGGATAAGAGATCCACTTATGATAAGAAGAGAAACACACCATCCTTTCAACTATAAAAAAAAAAATTCAGAAACCACAAATGCAACATCAAATGCTAACAATGGTCATTACAAACATCCTCCTCCTACTCAGCTCAACAAGGGTACTGGCAGCTCCTTTCATTCCATGACCTTCTGGATGCCCTGTCCATTTTGTAAAAACTATATTATGATCACCCAAGACATTATGTCAATCATCACATTATATTCCTAATTTCTCAGAAACCCTTTGTGGAATTTGAAATCAAACAGTTTTCTAGGATTGGAACGAATGTTGGCACACAAAATCCTAAGGGAGGAGCAGTTGGATTTTCCCATATGGAGTATGGAGGATGTTTTCCAAGTACTTATAAAGGTGTGCCCTATCCCTATGTTAATTATTCTGTAGAAAATTCCTTTGGCAAGGGTTCCAACTTGGATGCCAATGTTGCAAGCGATGTGAAGGCTAAAAGTGTGTCTGTTAAGAAAACAAAGATACTCCCAAGAAAAATCAGAATCAACCTAAGATTGAAGAAGCTTGTAGTGCAAATACTCATGAAAATTGCAGCAAAGCAAACAACGAGAAGAAGAAGAGGCGAAGAAAAGCGAAGGATAGTGATTTTGATGATGAAAACAAAGTAGACTACATTGAAGATGACTTTGATGGTATAAAAGTTATAGGTAATGCTGCATCAAATAGAAATGTACATGATGTTGAGGTAGAAAACAAGAATTTGATGAAGAAGAGGACGAAGATTGAAATAAATGATGACATGGAAAGTTCCATAAGCAAGAAATCACATAATGTTGATCTGTGCGATACTGAAGAAGAAGAATTAGCTCAGGATACTAATTTACCTGATGTTGATTTTAATGACTTTGACAAGGATCAAACTGAAAATCATTTTGAGGCATATAAGGTTTGGGCTATATATTATGATGATGATGATGTAATTTTGTACTTTTATGCTCATATTAAGAATGTTATTTCACGAAGCAAGTTCAAGGTGAATATTGTTTGGCTTGAGGCCATTACCAATGAAGAGAAAATTATTACTAATGAGCTAGATGATGGATTTTACCATGGTTTTGGGCATTTTAAGCATGGAAAAATTTCCAACAAGACGTGCTAAATAATGTTTCTAAAATTGTTGTATGGGAGAAAGGTCCTAAACGAACTATTAGGATATTTCCCCAAAGGATGATGTTTAGGCCCTGTACAGAGAGTGGATTTTTTCTTGGAATGAAGACACTCCTAGAGAAGTTAAATATAAGTATGAAATGATAGAAATTGCAAATGACTTTGTGGAAGAGCTTGGAGTGAGTCTGGTTCCTCTTTTCAAGGTTGATGGTTTTAAGTCTATGTATTATAAGAAGGAGGCAGTTAACTTCATTCCCAGGAGTTTCTTGGATTTTCTCATTAAGTTCCAACAAAGAGACTTTTGGGTGAAGAATCCCCAAATTTATATTAAAATTATAGGGAGATGGACCCTATTGCAACTTCTAAAGATGAATGCAAGGAAACTTTATTAGTTTTCATTTTAATCAAGATTTCAACCATTGTAGTTTCTCAGTGTAATTTCGATACGTGGTAAAACAGAATATACCAAACTATTTTGACTACCATCCAATAGGATTAAATCAATATTTTAAAGCCATGCATGACTTATTTGGAAGTGTAATTGTAGACTAGGATATTATCATTGGTTACATTCAATGACCAAGTAGATGTTGGTTGTGCACTAACCTTCCCTTCTATGGTGAAAGTTAAATATGAGGACATTGTTGACTCTTAATTTTTATTATTATAAACAGGTAATTGTAATTGTGCTAGATTATATAACCTTCTTCAAAAAGTTTAGGAACGGATAGGAGGATGGCTATGTCAATTTATTTGTACCTTATATTTAGTTTATGTGAAAATATTTGTGAGAAAAATCATATTTTTGGAATATATGAAGATTGGAAACATGGTAAACAAAAATCATTCAATAGTTGTGGCAAGATATTAATGGCTTGTGATAATTCTAGTTACTTTTGTTTGTATAACTATATTAAATAGTTTGTAAATTATTGTGTATTATTAGCTTGTTGTGTGAATCATGCTACACAAGTGTGACATTGAGATAACTCCATTGATTTATTATTATTAAGTTAAAAATAGGGACTGTGTGATTATAGATTTTACAAAGTTATGTCATTATGTGTCGAGGAATTTTTTAAAATCAGTGACTATATATGCAATTTCATGTACTACCATAACTCCTCACATAATTCTTTAAATGGTGTTAAGTCAATGGAAGAGCACTTGCTTTATAAGCAGTAGGTAGGTGGTTCAATTCCATTATGTCCTAATATGAATTAAGGTAGGTGGTTCGATTCCATTGTGTCATAGTATGAATTAATTAATAATATTCTAGTGTATTTTTAATTAGATACTTTTAATATTGCTTTATTTCAATGGTGAGATTTTTTCTAGATTCCTTATTTTATATTTTCTCTAAAGAGACAAAAGTGATGTTGTATTGTCTTTGAATATAATTTTTCATTGTCTCCAGAGAGACAAGAGCTAGGATTAAAAATATATTGTCACTATAAGGACAATATGTCTTTAATCCCAACTACTATCTCTAGAGAGACAAATGAAATAGTCTCCAGAGATGCAAAAATGAAATTGTCTCTTAAGAGACAAAATAACTTGTGTTATATATTGTCTTTATAGAGACAATATTTTAAGACAAAAATTTGAGACACCCGCTTAAAGGCAATATTTAAGACAATATAAAAGTTTTTTTTTTTTTTTTGAGACAATATTTTAAGACAAAAATTTGAGACACCTGCTTAAAGGCAATATTTAAGACAATATAAAAGTTTTTTTTTTTTTTTTTTTTTTTTTTTTTCTCTCTCTCTCAAGTTAAGGCAATTTACCCAAAAATTGTCTCAAATATTATCTTAAAGCCCCCCTTTGTGTTGTAGTGGGAGTGGTAGCAAATCCACACTGCGCTCAACCTCGATTTCTCTTTTGTCTTCTACTAGACTCCTTAGTTCCTCAGTTTCACCCTGAACCTCTCTAAACATGGAAATAGTATTTGCCACTTCTTTTTCAATTCATTTTCTTAATCTGCTTTAGTCACACTTTGCAACCCATGAAAGTTGTATTTATTTTGTCTTATAACTACTTTCCCTATTGCATGAAGATTCCTTCCATATCGCCCCCAAAAAATATGATTTTTAATATGCCCCCCTGTAAGGCACAATATTCACCCAAAAAACATTGTCATACTTAAAAAAACACAAAACCTTTCGTAGACCCATGAACTTTGCAAAGCCCTAAAGTCACTTTCCAAAAGGAACTTTTCTTTGTTAAAAAAAAAATCAAAAATTACTTCATAAAACTCTTCAAATAAAACCCTCTTATACAATGCACCTTTTGCCTTTTCTTAATATAAAAAAATTATCCTAGGGGTGCAACTCAATTGGTGCTCGAAGTAATGTGAAATCTATGAAAAATGAGACTCTCTGAGGTTCAAATCCCCCAAATTGTGAATTGATTTTTAGAAATGAAGATAGGTCATAGACCTCAGAAGGTTCACTAGTAGTTACTTGTCACTAGTATTTACTTGTCATGCGAGTTGTTGCCTTTTAAACCTTTCAACCCTACCCACGACTTTTTCTTTTCACTACAATGGTTGTCTATACAGACTACAGGGATTCACGATGATGGCAATGGTGGAGGCTACGGCTTATGGCAGAGGCCCTTGGAAACTCTCTCCCCTTGCACACTCGTGATGGTGGTTGATGGCAGCTGCAGTTGCTCATAGCTCGTCCAACGGATTGTAACAAATTTTAACTCTGGGTGGCCTTGCAGAACCCACTTGGATATTTTTTCTTCCTTTAACTTCGTTGTGATACTAATTTGATGGAAATGCAGAGGATAAAAGGTACAAAAATTGACACACAAACAATATGAATTTCTCTTCTATTAATTAGACCAAGTTGAATTGATTACAATGAACCCAATACGAGATATTTATACTTTTTAACTAGTTACACAACTCATATTAACTTCAACATGCAAACACTCACTAAATTTAACCTTCCAAAATATAAAATAAAGTTAAACTTTTAATATTGAACTAGTCTGCACTCACACTCGAAGTAATTACAATTTCCAACCCCATTGTGTGAATGCAATGAAATCTTAATGACCCAACAAAAATGTTGTTTTACCCACGTCGAAGTAAGATAACTCCCCTTAGCTCTCTTTAGAAACTCAATCGTAAATTATTTTTCTTTCTCCAAACCCATCAACTTGGGATATCACTAATCAGATCCTTTCTCGTTGTCTTCTCCAATTCTTCTGATGATTTTGTGACATTGAGTATGTCATCCACGATTTGAAACAAAAGCCCTAGGAAATTAGCATACCTTCAAATTCTTTGGATCTCATCTTCTAATGCAATGTTGATCATGGCCCTGCATACGACTTAGCACTACAAAATAACTCTAGTCTTGTGATTTTGAATCCACTCAAGAGTCTCTAGGTCAACAAAAGCATCCCTTTCACTCACAACATCAAGAAACTTCCCACTTAGACTTCCTTGAGAACCAGTTGTTATACCTAACTTATAAATCGTCATTACAATCCTATCACTCCCCAAAGTTTTGATTGTGGGGACTAAAAAGGGCTTGAATGCAACTACAAGAAGTGAAACTCCTACAATAAGCATTGCCTTCCCCAAACACTTTAGGGTTTGTGGGTTTACCTTGGCATATATCATCATTTTCTAGTCAGGGAAATTCATTATGTAGGAGAGACATTAGATGAATCATCTATATTGCACAGGAAATTGGCATGGTTCCTCCCACACAACGATGCACAAGACAAGGTGAACTTGCTGCCCTATTGAAAGAATAAAATAATGCACAGATTCATGCATTGACAGCCTTGTCAAGTGCCTCATTCACTGCAACCGCCTTGGCATGCACATAGTTATTGAAATCAAATTCAACAACCTTCTTCCTTTATCTATACTTATTGAAACTAAACAATTATGTTTGCGGTTCTACGTGATGATACTGCTTCTCTATATTTTGAAGATGACTTTCCCTTCAAATAACGGCCTCGAAGGCCCAGACGATCGCTATTGAAATCTCCAACTAAGGTTGAAGTTCCATGAAAATGTTTTGGTCAAATAGAAATTTTATTCTTAAAAATATTTCGGAAATCTACCAGAATTAAGTTTGGTAGTATGACAGATGAATGGTCTGAGAAGAAACAACAGACTGGCGTGCTCTGAAAACAGGCGAAACTAGGGTTTGCAATAGGATACAGAGTTGGGCACCATGGAGGGGCAAGAAGGGGGGATCTCCACTCCCTCCTACAGTCATGTTGTATCAAACCATTTCAAGAAACCCATGGAAGCAGAAAACGGGGGTACATATGGAGGAAAACAAGAACACGCCAGAGCACAGAGGTAGGCAGAAACGCAGGAGGAAGTTAGAAGAGAGAATCATATAGGAGTATATAGTCAGAAGACTGACCCCAACAGTAGGATTCAACCATGTAAACCTAAGGCATCCATCACACCACAAGTGGTGTTAAGTGATCCAGCGCTACAAGCGCACAACGAGCACATGGCGACTTATGTAGTGATATGAAATTTCATGGGGTTTTGGCCAACGGAGAAGGCGCTACACGCATGGATAAAGAACCATTAGAAACCTAAGGGTGAAATAGATCTACACCTTGGATCCAAGGGTTTCTCCACAGTTTTGTTTACGAACCTAGTGGATAAAGACAGGGTATTTGAAGGAGGACCTTACTTCTATGTGGTTGCAGGCCTCTCTATGAGGCCATGGGTAATGAAATTTGTTCCAGAGCGAGAAACATTTACTTCGGTGCTGGTATGGGTAAGACTATATTCCCTACCTCTAGATTACTAGCTGCTAGAATCATTAAAAGCCATAGGTAATAAACTAGGGCATTTTTTGAAAATATCAAAAGCCACTCTGTGAGGAAAATATACCTCCTTTACTAGAATATGCATGGAAATGGACCTTTCTGGGGCTATGCTGGATGAAATAATTCTAGAAGTTTATGATGAAGAATGGGTACAGGTGGTGGACTATGAGCATGTACACTTCAGATGTCGCAAATGCCATGGACATGGGCACCTCTTCAGAAACTTCCCTTCAAGTAAAATGGAGAGCAGTATCAAAACAACCTCAAGTAAAGAGAATGAAAGCTTTACGAAGGTGGGGGGCAGAGGAAAAGGAGGGAGAAAAAACCAAAAAAAAAGCTATGAGGAAAAACAGCCTAGTCATAATAGGTTCAAGATATTAGAAGAAGAAGAGGGGGATGAGAGAACGAATCAAGTAATGAAGGACAATCTTGTTGAGAAGGAAAAGGATGAGAACATGGAGGACAGACCTGATAAAATCTAGCAAAGGGAGGATCAGCCAAGCACTATGGAACTTGATAGCACTAAAACAAAACCCTGTCTAGAGCCCATTTTTGGTGCTATTTTTGTCCATTTATCAAATATGGTGCAAAAATTGATGCAAAGTTTGCACCGAGTTTTTCACCAAGTCATACACCAAGTTTAGCACCAAGTACTGTAATAGGTTTTGAATTAGGTTTTACAATAGGTTTTACGCCAGGTTTTATGCCAAGTTTGATGCCATCCTTTGCACAATGTTTTGCATCAAGTTTGGCACCTAATTTTGTTTCACCAACTTTTGTATCATTTATTGCATCCACTTTTTGCGCCTACACTTGCATCAACTTTTTCATCATCTCTTGCATCCTATTTTGCATCATTTTTTAAATCATTTTTTGCATCAATTTTTACATAATTTTTTGCATCCCCTTTGCATCAAGTTTTGCATAAGGTTTTGTGTCTCATATTGCATCTACTTTTGCAACGAATTTTATTGCATCAACTTTTGCATCATATTTTTCATCCATTGTTGCGCCCATGTTTACGTCCACTTTTGCATCCCTTTTTGCATCTTATTTTTCATCTTCATTTGCTTCTTTTTTTGCATCTATCATTACATCCACTTTTATTGTGACACTACTTGTACCATGTTTTGTACTTACTATTGTACCCACGTTTGCTTCCAATTTTGCATCCATCATCGCATCAACTTTTGCATTAAAATATTGCATCTATTTTTGCATCCACTTTTGTGTTGGGTTTTGCATCTCATTTTGCATCTTCTTTTGCATCTACTTCCATTGCATCCATATTTTTCATCCAATTTTATTTCTGTTGTTGCACCCATGTTTGCATCCACTTTTGCATCCCTTATTGCATCTTGTCTTGCATCCAAGTTTGCATTTTTTTTGTGTTTTTTTATTACATCCACTTTTGTTGTGCCATATCTTGTGCCTATCATTGAAACCCACATTTTCTTCCAATTTTACATCCACATTTGCGTCCTCTTTTATGTCCAAGTTTGCACCAAATAATTTTTATGTTTTTTTCATTTCATTTTGAATCTACTTTTACACCCACTTCTGATGCATCCAATTTTGAATTTAATTTTGTGTCCACTATTGCACCCATGTATGTTCCATGTTTGAATCCATTTTTTAATCCAATTTTCCCTCCTTTTTTCATCCAAGTTTGTGTCTCTTTTTTTGTTCATTGTTGTATCCACATTTATTTCACAAAAATTCATGCTAAGTTTTATGCCTACTATTACACCCATGTTTTCTTCCACTTTTTTCATCCATTTTTGCATCCTATTTTGTGTCCAATTTTGCATCAACTATTGCATCTAGTTTTTCATCCACTTTTGTGTCAATTTTTCTATCTTGTTTTGCATCTACTTATGTTGTGTCCACTTTTCATCCAATTTTACGTCTATTGTTGCCCCCATTTATTTTTTGACTTCTGCATCCATTTTCCAACAATCATATATTTTTTGCATTGAGGATATTTCTTATGACGTTAACAATTATGAAAAAATGATGACAATGTCAATAATTATGATGATGATGATAATGAAGATGATGATGATGATGACATGAATTTTGATTAATATTATGATAATAAAGACAATGAGGGTTATAATGACAATGATGATGGCGATGCTAATGACCTTGGGCAATCTTCCCAATTTTTAAATGTTGTCATGGTCATAATCATAATCATTATCTTTAGAGCCATCTTCCAAGTCATCATCATTTGATCATCATTATCATTATTTTCATCTTGGTCATCATCAACAACAATAATGGCATGAATGATGATTATGATGTTCATGACGAAGTTGACAACAATGATGATAGAAATTACATTAATTATGATGATGGGGATGATGAAAATTATAATGACGATGATAATGGTAGTGATGATGATGATCATCGATCATCTCTAAAAAATAAAGTTGTCATTTATCTTGCATATATCATGTGTCCTAACAACCCTTTTTGAGCACTCGTAATATTTTTTGGGTTGATGATATTTCTTACGACACCTATAATTATGAACAATTGACGACAATGTCCATAATCATGATGATGATGACGACTTGAATGGTGATTATGACGATATTCAATGATGAGATTGGTGGTGGTGATGATGATGATGATAATGAAGATGATGACACTCCCTCTAAACTAGGGAGATACTCATAATGAGACAAAAAAGTACTCTCAAGTTGAAATATTCATATAAGAAGGGATCTGGATTGATAAGAATCAATGATGATTTACATCATCGCAGCCAACATTGTCAAAATAGAAAGGCCTTGACTAACAAGTTATATCTCTCCATTAGATCATAGCACAATATTGGGAGGCATAAATTTGGATACCACTGCCTCTTTAGGCACTTAACGCACTAGGATGTTCATCAAGCATGTCCTTGCATGATCATTTCCTAATCCACTGTCATAATATTTGACACCAGGAAATGTCGATCCTCATGACTATTCTTATCTTGGATTAATGTACTTGACTTATGGTAGTTGGTCCTAGTCAGATCACAAATTCTCAAAGAATATTGGTCCCATATGTTTATCTAATCCACCATTCTCCCTACTGGTGTCTTTAGTAGGCTTATGACTATTAGCCTCGGCCGTAGTACATGAAAAATGGATAATATGGTGTCAATGCTCACTTCCTCTCAACTAGGGAGGAGACATCCACAAGCATAAGCGTTTCTCAAGAATACCCATCATTTTCATAGGGAATAACATCATTAATTTGTTTTGATCGCATGATGCCTTTATGACTAAGCATTCATAGATTTGTGGCAAAATATTTCCCCTTTTGTAATTTGTGATGAAAGAAAATAAAAAAGTTAAAGCCAAAATCATTAAAGATACACTATAATGATTTATCTAAGTCTAAACTCTACGGTTAAAGTGAAAATTTATGTAAATATTATATCTATGAGTTGTTCAAAACTTATGAAAACCTTATTCCCTAAGTCCTATATATCAGAAAAATAAAAAGATAGAAAAATAAGGCCCAATGAATGGTAACTCATGTGTTCACACCCTCTTTGGAAAACATATGAATATATACACTCCTAGTCACACTTGATCACATGTTTGTGATGGTTAAATCATGAAGTCCTCTTTTCCCCTTTCATTTTCACTTCATCATTTAATAACCTAATTGAGGATCTAGGGAATTTTTCTTGCCTAAGGGTTTCATGTCTACCCTTGGTTTACTTATGTCACACTACAGTAAATCATGTGATGGAGTGAAATACTTAAGTTTGTGGAGTTATTAGAATAGTGTATTAAGTTAGTCACCACACACACATGTATTACATGTCATTGATCCACATGTGTGGGTTGGAGACTCATTGCTTGAGAACTTTAATGGATACTACTTTAGGGCCTTGATGGTATATCTTACAAAATCTCTTGGTAAACATTGTGATTCATTATTTCTATTCATCGAGACACTTGATAATATTGAAGTCACTCCCAATAATCCATGAAGATGGGGAGTATAAACTACTTGTGCTGGAAATAGAATTGAGAAATAGAGGTTTTCCATTTGCGATATTGGAGTCACAGACATTGGATACATGGTAGTAGTCCTCATTGTCAATTAACTAAAATTATATTGTCGTAATGCAGAAAGAGGTAAACATATTGGTAACCTTGATGTCTTGATCATTCCAAATAATAGCCATTCCACCCAGGTATATCTAATCATCAATCACTACTACTTGGAAATTCCTCCCCCAATTTCTAATTATATGAGGTAGAACCTCACTTAATATTTTTATTTCTTATATCAACATTATTGACGGGTGCTTTGCGGACCATTTTTCTTTTAGGAGTATTTATTTTCCTTTACTATTGAGGTCCCTCATGTTCCATGAGACTATTTTCATGGAGAATTTACACAGAAAGGAAGTATAGTGTTACTAAAAAAAACATGTTCCAAGATTTAAGTTATTGGACAATGCCACTTCATGACTCCTATATTTCCTTAACCTGGGACTGAATGGTGAACTTGATAGCCTTAAGGCAAATTAACCAATGAAAATCTCAAAAAGAGGTGACTTTTGACCTTATCACATACAAGTTAATATACTAAAGAAAAATATACATAAAAATTTCATCAAGCAATGAAGCATTACATTATAAATTACAATCTATAAACCTTTTGGGAACTTTTTGCTAAACCATGTTCAAAACCAACATATTTAATATTAATATTTAAAAATAATATGGAAAATAACACATTTTCATAAATTAAATAACATGTTATCAATCCTAAGAAATGTCACTAAGATAAAACTAGAAAGCACGCAACTAATGGGAGTGACCACTCAAGGCCACCATAAGACAATTAATATATTAAGACAAGGATTAATGGGGAAAGAAATCTACAAAGGACAAAGGCAAACCTATTTTAACTTTATTGTTTTATTAGGTGCAAGTTGAACATCTCAAGATGTGATGAAGAGAAGAATTAATTTTATTGCATTAAGAAAACCCAAGCACATTCTATAACTTAGCAAGGAAGAGATGTATAATACCCATCTCAATGACATAATGCATGGCATTAAGTTACTTTTTTATATATAATTTAAACTTATATTATATAATAACAAATTTTGCATGAATGGATGTTTAAAATCCACTTTTATAAAAAGAAATTCTAGTTTTTGTTATATAAAAAAAAAACCAGAAACTAGATATATCTTTTTAGAAAATAAAAAAATACTAAACTGAATATATATTAAGAAAAAAACTAAAATTAAGCATATATATATATATATATATATATATATATATATATATATATATATATATATATATATATATAGATTAAATTTAAAATATTCTTTATATGTTTTTTAAACATTTCCCTCTATTCTAAGGAGCAAAAATAATAATAGAAATAAGGACAGGCCAAAAATATTCCTTTCCTTGGTAAGTGTTTCCCACCATTCATTCCACTCACTCAAGTTATTTCATAAAACAGAGATAAATGTTATTTCACACTCTTTACACAAAGCCTATTGAGCTTCTCTTATGATATATCTATTCCCTGATGGAGTCCTTGATATATTGATCAAGTTTTGATTCCTCGGAGATTATTTAGAGCAAGGAAAACATGAGTACTATTAATTCCAAGTTCAATGCCTCTAATGGTGGACAGAAGGAAAGGGAGGAGTTGCTATCATGGTCATAACTCCAACTTCATTGTCTCTGATTATGGACGAGGCAAGGGAGGGGGCTGCGATCATGGTTGTGGTCGTGGAGTTTTCTCTTTGACATTATATTTAGGGAGTTCAAAGCAATTTGAATGGAATCATTGTCATCACTAGGTATAATGGATTAAGTGTGATAATGGATAAAATGAAGTAATTATTTGTGAGCATTTTTTCTTGAAAAAACATTAGGATCCATCTTATTATAGAGAAAAGTACATGCATTAAAAACAACTCAATATTTCATGTGACATTCATATTGTATGCGACTTATTTTTCATTAAAAATGATTTACGTTTTCATGTGACATTCTTTTTTTGTTAAAATTTCTTCCATTTCTAATCTGAATTACAATTGTAATTTCAAATAAAGGTTCCAATAAATATTAATTTACCAATTCTGCATGGAAATCATAAGAAAAATTCACAATATAATATGAAGAACAAATGGGTACCTACTTCATATGGATTAAAAACGGCTTCTACTACTTAATGTGAATTACAAGTGTAATCTTAGTTGGATCTCCAATATATCTTAAGCCATATTTTCATTTTATTTTTAGTACTATTAAATGTTATTATGTCCTAACTCATTTTATTACATTGTAATAAAAATATGCATTTTTCTATAGAATTAGTACTAACAAGTAATATTGATTTTTTTCCAGAAAGTTATAGGTAATGACCATGAAGATGATGCTATAGACTATGTTTAGATTACATCATATATCAGATATGATGTTGATGAGGATGGTGATGGCATTGGTGATGATTATGTGGATGATATTATCAGGATGGTTAGGATGATGATCATGGAAATGATCATGAGGATGAGCTCGACTATGATTTTTGTGGTGCTAGCTAGTCATGTGCTATTTTTATATTTAGTTGGATGTCTTAATATGGTAATCATACATTTGAATTTTAGTTTATTTGAATAATTATGATGATACTATCAATACTATCTTCTTACCTTATGAATATGTTGAAAATTGTTTACAATTTTTTTTTATGAAGAATTATTGTGTATGATGAGATTCCTATTTTTTTTATGGATTTTGTGAATTTACATTAGCATAATGATATCTATGAAAAATTTTCATTTGGTAATCTTACATTGAATTTTAGTTGATTTGATTAAATATGATGATGATATTATCATTTTTGTCTTGTTATTTTATGTATATATTGAAAATTATCAACATTATTTTGATGGAAAATTATTATGTATGATGATATTACTATCTTTTGATGAGTGTTGTGAATTTACCTTAGAATAATGGTGTTCATGAAATATTTTGATATGATAATCACACATTTGAATCTTAGTTGATTTCATTAAAGATGACGAGGATATTATTAGTATTATCTTATTACTTTATATATGTGTTGAAACCTTTCAATTCTTTTTTATGGGGAATGATTATGTATGATGATAAGACTATTTTTGTATGTAATATTGTGAATTTACCTTGGAATAATGATATCTACGATAAATGTTGGTTTAGCAGTAATATATGTATATTGAAAATTGTCAATGATTTTTTGATGGAGAATTGTTATATATGAGGATACTGCTATATTTTTTATGAAAGTTGTCAATTACTCTTAAATTTGTTTACAAATACTAAGTTATGAATTTGAATTGTGATATATTCTTAAATGTGTTATGCATGAAAATACCTCATAATCATCTTGGAGGAGAATACTATGATGTTGGTTGAAATACCCCTTTCTCCTAAACTATATAAGCCTATAATACAAGTTATGTACCATGAGAACCACGGTATCCTAGTCTATAACAAGTTGTCCCTTTCATCTAACTTTTATTACCAAAAGTCTCACATTAGAGGAATTTTCAACTCAAAAAATAACCACGTAAGAAAAAAATGAGAAACTAATAAAATAATGCCATGTAGACAATTTTTTAATATATCATTTTTATTATTCTTTTACCAAAATTACCCAAATAAATATCACATTTATCAAAATAATTGTATATGTATTTTGTATTTAAATTAATATATTAGCACAATATTTAATAAAATTTAAATTAAAAAAGTAAATTTAAATTAAAAAGGAAAATTTAAATTAAAAAAGAAAATTCAAAATTTAAAGGAAATTTAAATTTAAATTTAAATTACCCAAAAAAACGTCACTTTTATAAAAAAATAAAGTCTACATGTATTTTATATTGAAATTAATTTATTAACACAATATCTAAGAAAATTTAAATTTAAAAGGAAAATTTAAAATATAAATTTAAGTTAAGTTTAAATTTAAGTTACCAAATAAATGTACTTTTATCAAAATAACCATATATTTATATTTTATATATAAATTAATTTATCAATACAAGATTTAATAAAATAAATTAAGAAAGTAAATTGAAAATTTAAATTAAATTTAGGTTTTAGGATTTTATATTTAAATTTATTTATTTAACACGCCATGATTTACCCTTCATTAAAAATATTGTCGATATTCTAACTTTTATAGATTATGATATTAATTTTATTTTTAATATTTAATATAGTTTTGGGTCACTTGGGCACCATTCAAAGTTAAATTAGGTAAGTTATATTATTAAAAAAAAATCCACTGCCTAGTCACACATGTATGTCTTCTAAATTTTAAAGGATTTTGATTGGCTTATACATTATGACATGGAAATTCAATCTTAACATTTTAAAATGAAAATTCCTCTAATGTGAGGAAAAAAGCTCAAGTTAATTAGAATTTGACACTCTTGTTCACTTTCGGAAAATCATATGGTGGAACGTGATCCCTTTATCCTCATCTTTAGATTTTTCCTAAAAAATAAAAGCATACAAAATTGGGAAAGAGCCATAAAGCATGGGGAAGCTTTTTCCTAAGCACAAAAGCATCTAAAAAGTGGAAAATGCCATCTTTATATGAGGAAACATTATTAACCCAAAAGATTTTGCCAAAATTGAACTAATGAGGAATTTGAGAAATCTTCATAGCCTTCACTTTCCTATATATTGGACGCTTGGCCATTGAGGAAATGATGGGAATTCATGTATTGTCATGCTGCTGAGATCTATCTTGAGAGGGAGAGTTTTGGAGCTAGGAGTTGGGGGAGGTGTTGTTGCAATTGCATCTGATGGTTGTAACTTTCCTCCAACTCCTTTATTAATATATATTATTTTTTCTTCCTTCCATATGCTACTATTAATTCTTTACTTATCCTATTTAACTAATGAATGTATGGGATTTTGGTTTATATTTATTTATTCAGTAATATTTATATGTTTATTATAGTTTCAATTATCAAGATATTATGTGCAAAATTGGGTGCAAAAAGGATGTAATAAAAGACACAAAACAAGAAGCAAAATGGGACTAAAAAAGGTTGAAATAAGGATGCCAAAAATTATGCATAACTAGATGAAAATTCAAACTAAAATCTAGGTGCAAAATGAGATGCAAATGTGGACACAGAATGTGGAAGAAAAAAGGATTCAAATTGGGATGCCAAAAAGGATGAAAAATTAGACACCAAAAAGGTTGCAAATTTGGACATAAAAAATGGTGAAAATTTGGACACAAAAGTAGAAAAAATGGTGCGAAAATGGGCATAAAAATGGCTCAAATTTGGATGCAACATTGGATGCAAAATGAGGTGCAACAAATGATTCAAAACTTGGTGCAAAAACAAATGCAAAAATAGACGAAAAAAATGGCTCAAAATTGAACGTAACTTTAGACACAAAATGGGATTCAAAGGTAGATGCAACGCATGGTCCAACATAAGGTGAAAATTTAGATGCTCAAAAGGATGCAAAATTGGATGCAAGAAATGTTGTTAAAATGATGCTAAATTGGATGCAACAAATGATGCAAAATTAGGTTGAAAATAATATGCAAGAAAGGGAGACAAATGAAACGAAAAAGTGGATGAAAAAAATTGTTCAAAAATGGATGAAAAAATTGGCACTAAATCAGATTCAACATATGGTGCAAAATTAGATGCAAAAATGGTGTAAAAAAGGCAAAAAAATTGGTGAAAATATAGATGTAAAAATAAGAACAAAATTTGAAGAAAAAAATGCCATAAGAATAGATGAAAAAACTGGCACAAACTCAATGCAAAAAAAGGCACTAAATTAGATGCAAAAGATGGTGTAAAACGCAATGCAAATATCGACACAAAAATAGAAGAAAAGAATAGCACAAAACAGGAGCAAAAAATGATGCAAAAATAGATGCAAAAAATGGCACAAAACTAGAAGCAAAACCTATTGTAAAACCAAATGCAAATCTTGGTGCAAAATAAGATGCAAAATTTGGCGTAAAAAAGATGCAAAATTTGGCGCAAAAAATGACGCTTTAAAAATTTTACAATAGAGCCAGATTTAGCGCCAGGCTGCTCATCCCAATGGAGAGAAAAATACACTAAAATTTGGTGCTAAATCTGGCATAAATTGCCTATTTTGTTGTAGTGTAGGGACCAAGAGATGACCCCAAGAAAAGTAGGTACGAAGGATCATGAACTGTAGGAAGTTCTAGAAAGGGAGCATCTCGATCAAGAAAAGTTCCTGGAGGAAGGAACAGCTAGAGGAGTGGATTCACTACCTCAAGACGAATTTAACAGAGTACAACAACTTTTCCTCTAGAGAACATAGGCAAAGGGTGCAGGGATCAAAATAAACTATGATAGTTAGGATAATTGAGGGGTTAAGACTCTAGAGGCAACAAGGGGGACAAGCTCCCAAGAACCCAGGAAGGAAAAGAGGAAGAAAAAAACAGAATGAGCTGCTCATTGAATGTGGAATACTCATGATCAACTCAGGTAAGATGAAAAACCTAAATAGTTACTCTTTTACAAATCTTTCTTAATGAAGCTTACAACATGGAATATTAGGGGTCTAGGAAGCAAAAGGAAACAAAGAAATCTTAGCAATAGAATGAAAGTAGAAAAACCAGATATGATACTTATCCAGGAAACAAAATGTTCAATAGAAAAAATAAGAGAAATACACAACAAATGGCTGATTAAATATGAATATCTAGAAGTTAAAGTAGATAAAACAGCAGGAGGAATTTTCACTCTTTGGAACCCTCAAAAGTTAGGAATCCTAGATGCTGAAGTACCCAAGAACTATCTTTCAATGGTCATCCAACCTTTAGGGGACAAGGAAGTTTATTTGATCACAAATTTTTATGGTCCACAAAAGCCTGAAGACAAACTCAGGCTTCTTACCTCATTGGAGGAATTAAGAAACAGGGATTTGGGTATCCCATGGATTCTGGGAGGGGACTTTAAAATCATCAGGTCCCTATCGGAAACAAAAATGTGGAAGTAGATCACTAGACAAAGATTCCATATCATTTCAGGAGTTCATAAACAACATGAGGCTAGTAGATACAAAGACAAGTAATGGTATCTTCACCTACAATAATAAAAGGGGAGGAGAGTCTCAAGTGGCCTAAGAACTAGACAGATTTATTATCTCAGAGAACCTCATCCTTACAGGCCCTGACTTGTCAGCTACGATACTCCCTTTTGGTGGCTCAGATCACTGGCATGTTCAACTTGAAGCATCCTTTATAGGAACTCCAAGAAACAGACCTTTCGGGTTTGAAAACATTTGGCTTACCCATCCTAACTTTATCAGCAATATTAAAAAATGGTGGACAAAGGATATACAAGTTTAGGGAACTAAAATGTTCCTCCTGCATAAAAGATTGAAACACATCAAACTCGGTCTTAAAGATTGGAATAAGAATGAGTTTGGCAACATTTTTGAAGCCAAAAAAGTAGTTGAAAGGAAGCTACACGAAATTAACCAAATCCTCATTACAGATGGCTTCAACGAGGAGAGAAAGGAACTAGCTGATCATCATCAATAGTAATGGGAATGATTATGCAAGCAAGAGGAGATATTATGGAAATAGAAATCAAGGGTACAATGGTTAAAAGAAGGAGAAAGGAATACACGGTTTTTTCACAAATCCACCATGGATCACAAGTCTCACAACAGGATTTCAAAAATCAAAGATTATCAAGGAAATCAACTCAATACCCACAAAGATATAAAAGTTGCTCTGGTTCAACATTTCCAAGGCATTGCAGAGGAACCTCTCTTAGATAGACTACAATTCATCAATGAATTTACAAAACACATTCCTAAGCTTGTGACAAGAGAAGACAGTTATAATTTGAACAAACTAGTGGATGAAGAGGAGGTCAGCGGAGTCATCAAAGAGATGCAGGAAGGAAAAGCGCCAAGTCTGGATGGTTTCAATGTTGACTTCTTTAAAGCATGTTGGGGAATAGTCAAGCACAATATCATCAATGTGGTGGAGGACTCAAGGAAAAATAAAAATGCCTTGAAGGCGCTCAATACCTCTTTCATATCCTTGATTCCAAAGCAGGATAATGCTATGACACCAAACAAATTTATATCAATAGCATTATGCAATGTGGTCTACAAAATTATTTCCAAAATAATTGCCAAGAGGCTCAATGCCCTTCTTCCAACTCTCGTGTCTGAGGAGAAAATTGGATATGTGGAAGGCAAGCGAATTCTAAACAATATTATCTAAGCTCATGAGGTGGTTCACTCACTTAAGAGAAATAAGCAAGCAGGAATGATTATATAACTCGACCTAGAAAAGGCTTATGATAAGATATGCTGGGCTTACATCAGGGATGTTCTAAAAGCTTATGGCTTCGACCATAACTGGAAAAGATGGGTAATGGCCCTTGTAACTACCTCTAGTTTTTCTATCATGTTAAATGGTTCACCATCCACAACCTTTAAGCCTTCAAGAGGTCTAAGACAAGGAGATCCTCTCTCACACTTCCTCTTTATTCTCATGATGGAAGGGCTTGGAAATGCTATCAAATCTGCCAAAGATGAAGGCCTAATCTATGGTCTCAAACTCACCAGGAATGGAGATGCTTTGACCAATCAACAATTTTTGGATGATACCATGCTACAGGGTACACCCACGGTCAAGGAAGCTCTAACCTAAAAACAAATCCTAAATTATTTTTCAATGGTTGCAGGTACAGAGGTAAGCCTTACCAAATCAAAGATTTTCTTTTTTAATACTAACATTTCCATTCAGAGAAATATTTCTAGAATTCTCAGTTTTCAAAGAGATATGCTACCCTCCAAATATTTGGGAGTACCTCTAACAGACAAACCTCTGAGCAAGGCAGTTTGGGAACCTGTGACCAATAAGCTCCAGGACAAAACCTATAAATGGACACACAGGTCTTTGAATTTAGCAAGACGACTAGTGCTCACAAAAGCTATCCTACAAACAGTTCCCATATTTATGTTTGCAGCCCTTCTAGCTCCTAAAGGGGTTATGCAACAATGCAGAAATATCAAAAGAGATTTTCTTTGGGGTAAAGGAGAAGAGAAAAAAAAAGGGCTTTGGTAGCCTGGGAAAATATTTGTAAACCTAAGACACATGGAGGTTTGGGTCTTGATGAGCCTAACATACTTAATAGAGTTTTGGGGGAAAAACTACGGTGGAGATGGATAAAAGATTCGGCTTCACCTTGGGCCAAAATTTGGAAACATAAATATGCATATAATTGGCAACAAAAGGATCATATTAGAATGTATGGGCTCATCAAAGGCTCCCACATTTGGAAAAAAGTGTCAAAGAATAGGGACATTGTTCAGAAACATAGTTTTTGGGAAATAAGAGATGGAAACCTTGCTTGGTTTTGGGAAGATAATTTGCAACACGAACCTAAACTGTCAAGAGAAGAATTCGTCAATCTGAAGAACAATACTAACAACAAAGGGTTACTTAGGGTAAGTGAATTTTGGGATCAGGAAAGAAGCGAGGGAAAATGGAGAATATGGAAGAACCTGATACATAGTGATGACTCCCCATTGAAGGCACGGGCAGAAGCTTTAACAACCATCTTGGATCAGAGAAAGATTCTAACATCAGCAGATTTAGACCAGCTGAGATGGGGCAAAAACAATGAAGGAAACTTTAACCTCAAAGAGGCCAAGTGCATAGCCCTTGAGATTGACTTTCCAAACCCTGATTGTGTATGGAAGTACATATGGAAAAACCAAAGCTGGATGAAAATCAAACTGTACATGTGGTTTGTGTAGTAAAAAAAAATTCTGACTTGGGAAAACCTTCAGAAAAGAGGGGTATTCGGTCCTTCTAGATTACAGCTATGTGAATTACAAGAAGAAACTATGGATCACCTACTCAATGTATGCCCATTCACTTCCACCTTGTGGAACTGGGTAGCTGTAATATTCAGACAAACAAACAGGGACATGGGTAGCATTACTAGTACTTTGAAGAAGTGGAGGAAACGTTTCTCTGATAATGAAAGTAATCAACAAAGTTTGGGCTCTAGCTTGAGGCTTTCTAATCTAGGATGTCTGGAAAGAACACAACAACAGAATATTCAAGAATAGGAAAGATTCTTTGTAGAATATCATGGCTCAGATTTTAAGACAGCTCAAGGAGACGGTAGGGACCCTCAATAAAAACCCCCCTGAGGACCAACCAAGAGATATGGATGTGCAGATAGTACTACATTTGGGTCTTCAGGGGCTTGTCCCACAGGGCAAAGACATGAATGTAAATCATATATAACTGATAAGGATTTCTGGCAACCTCCCCCTCAGGGTTTTATGAAATGCAATATAGATGGGGCCTCAAAAGGAAACCTGGGTATGGTTGGGTATGGAGGAGTAATAAGAGATGAAAATGGTTTCATAAAAACCATCTTTCATAGTCATTTTGGGAAGGCCACAAACAATATGGCATAACTCATGGCCCTTGAGAAATGCCTAGAAATCTTGAGGGACTCAAATCTTCATAATACCATAATTGAAGCTGATTCCGAATTGATTATTAATTTGGTCAAGAAAAT
The DNA here is from genome assembly GCA_031772625.1 of Pinus tabuliformis. Taxonomy (NCBI): domain Eukaryota; kingdom Viridiplantae; phylum Streptophyta; class Pinopsida; order Pinales; family Pinaceae; genus Pinus; species Pinus tabuliformis. The sequence continues at coordinate 1,026,973,953 of CM062813.1, forward strand.
TTGCCATGGCTCAGCTCCAGATAAAGTCTTGAGACATTGGTAGCTTCTACAAATTTATCAATGGATTCAATCCCACCTGCAGATCATGAGAACCCTTAGTTTTACTCATGTGCACCGAACAACCAACAAATTAGCAGATATATTAGCTAATGAAGGTGTACTCTATGCTAAGAGAAAAAAAATATTTGATTGGATAGAGACTCCCCAGGGTGGACTAAGGGAAGATTGTCTGAGACAGGCAAAGGAGGACAGGGAGTTCTATCAGATCAGGGGAAACTAGTAGGATGCAGTCTGATGGAAATAGAAGAATTTTTATCTATATAGATAAGCAGTGCATGGTTATATATGGACATGGTTCCCAGTCTTTGGGAGGGGATAAGCACCCAGAACTCTACAAACCTAAAGTTCTTGGGTGGAAGTTATATTATAAGACAAGTATTTCTATGAAAATTAAATCCACTAAAAAGCGCCTTTGAATTAGCTTTATTGGGGGATGGGTTAACTTACTGGTACATTGGCAGATTTGAAGCAACCCTAGGAATTTGGCCAGGCAAGTAGCACGACGGTTGCCCTTCGGACCCGAAATTAGCTCAAGCGGGGGCTTTATTAATCTTCGATTCCAGGTGCATTGTTAATTAACGTGCCAGTTTCGTAGCGAGGGTGAGATCGGTGGATTTTGGACGGATTACTTGCTCGAGGGTTAGCCTCCTAGGTGGACCCTAAATCTTTATAGAGCTATCTCTATATCTGTATCAAGTCTGATTCTTTGATTATAGGGTGTGCTTGTTTGCTATCTGATATAGATCCTCGATTGTCTGATCTATGGAGGCAGATCACACGGTCTTGGTGATAGTTTAAATTTTGAAGGTCACGATGTAATGGCTAGTGGGCCCTTGGCCCAGATTGTGGGCCTTTGTCTCGGCTCCCAAGGATATGTGTGGCTCGATAACTGAGTGGCCCACTTCTCCTTGGGTAGGTTGTACTTTATGTAACTAGTTTTTATGTTATAATTAAATAGACAGTCCGACTCTTGCTCCAGCCAAAAAAAAGTTTGGTAGTATGACAAGTAATTCTCATACATTTGTTTTATACAATTGTTTACAAGGAAAAGACAGCTGGGGTATCAGCAACAACTTATAGGTACATAGGTATCATTTATTTTAACGAATGATTTGAGGGTAGCAGTCTCATATTTTCTGTCAAAGTGTTGAGATAGAGGAAGAGAGTTACAGCGACTCTTTTCTATGAAAAAAGGTCTAAAAGTTTGGAATGGGGCAAGATGTCGAGAGTGATAAAGTCGGATCAGTTTGGAATGGAGACAGAAGTACTGTAGAGTCACTATAGTAGATTTTGGAATATTTTTAATAAATATGACAAATAAGATGGGAATATTCTGTTTGGAATGGAGCGAGAGAGCGAGAAATTCAAATATTGTAGAGTCACTATAGTAGATTTTGGAATTTTTAAAATAAATATGACAAATAAGATGGGAATATTGAGTTCGGAATGGAGCGAGAGAGAGAGAAATTCAGATTAGTTTGGAATGGAAGGGAGAGGTCATTATCTTAGATTTGGAATATTTGAAAATATGACTGATAGGGATAAATTTCACTGTTTCACTTGGTTGAAATTTTTAAAAATCCTTTGAAATTTATGTTCACTTAATTTTTTTCATACATATGAAACTTGCATTTTGTTTAAAAATTGGAGTGTTGGATTATGTTTAATAAAATTGGAGTATAACTAATTGATCTTGTTAAAATTTAATTATATTTAAAAATTTAAAATAAAAAATTATAATGTATACAAATATTTTATATTTTAATTTTCTATGCATATTTTTTTTTATATCTATTTTTAATAAGTATTAGTTGAAATCTCATAAAATTTGTAATTGTTTTTAAAAGTACAAACATAAATAGAAAGAATATGTAAACTAAGCATTATGTGACCAAGTGTCAACCAACAAGAAACCAAAATATGAAGTAATATGTTTATGAACATGTTGAAATACTAACCTCTTTTTAAAATATATGTAAATTAAATTATTCCAACAAATTTTAATGAAAAAAAAGAGACAAGTAAAAATGTAAATATCATAATCACTCATGAATACAACATTCACTTCAACGCATGGCAGTGAAAACTCAAATATCATCAACTTCATAGCAAACTAAAATGGCAAGGGAAAACTCAAATATCATAATCACTCATGAAAGAAAATTGTTTTGCATTAGTAATATCATCTTTCCTGAAGCATCTTACCACTAATAAAAGAAGAACCCTTGTATGTTTTGTAAAGTACCTTGGTTTTTCAAAAAACATGGTTCAAAACCCAAGTTAATATAAAACTTCATGCATAATCCATAACACTTTCAAATATCTAAAGGGGGGAAATATAACCACTATTGCACAATTATTTTATTTTATTGGGAAACATGCATATCTAAACTTAAAAAATATTTGCCTATGGTCTTCATTATATCCATTTGTGAGCATAGTTCAGCTTCTACCAGACAATGTATTAACGAAACCAGGAACATTCAAAGTCATGCTAAGAACTATCAAACCCTCTCCTAGAACATCCCAATATTTTTTCGACTTCACTATGTTTCTCTTTGACGAAGAGCTTCTCACTTGCATTGTCATTGTCATTCCTGAAGGAGCTCTAGAGTACACAGCTAAGGTGGACATGCAGATCCATTGCTCTTTTCAATGTGCTCTTACAACTACTACAAAATTCTGCTAGAATCCCCTATAATGGCATATCATAGAAAACTCTTGTTTTCAAAATCATCTTATGAGCAACGCTCATCCATCCCATATATGAATCAAAGATCTTTGTCAATTTGATAACCTCCTCAATACTTGTTTTTTAGAATTATCCTGTGTGGAGCCTTCACACAACCAACATATGAATCGAAGAGCTCTTTTAGTTTGATAACCTCCTCCTAAAAAAACTTATTGTTCTATATGTGCACAATAGCACTCGAACACAGTAATAATTACCTACAGACAAAAATCTAACATGAAAAAGAAATCAATTTCAAGATGATTAATATCCTTGGTGGAAATGCCACCTACTTTTTTATAATAGGCATTGTTGTAGTTCATGTCCATAAACAAAATGAAGTCCTCTTAAATCAATAGATTGATATAAAACATTAAAAAATTGAAATTTGAAACTTTTGCCAAAAGGAAAACAAGAATTCTAGACACATTTTAAACATTGACACCAAAGCTTTTGTGCGAGAGCTTAGAAGCACTAAGCATATCACTAGCATGACATATAAAGTAATAAAATTGCAAAACATGGTTAGAGAAATGCTATTGTAGAGGATTAGAAACCATGGCTGACTATTTTTTTTATCGTTTCATGAAACATGCTCAACCCATAGCTTCATGGGTTCAACAAAATGCTAAAGTTTAAATTTGTATGAAATACAAAGCAACCTTACTCAAATACCAATAGTAGAGAAAAATGTTTGTGCGAAAGATGCTGGAAAAAAAAATGAGGAAAAAAAAAGGAGGATACTAAATGGTTCAGTTAAGTCTTGTTTTCTTCATTTCAAGGTCTCTAGTAACATTGGTATTTAAGGACTCGTTTACAGGTCATTTTCTTTGGCTAGGGATCTCTATTGAATTACAATATTGAACATCAAAATGGGTTTCCATTATGAAACATTTTTAATTTTCCAAACAAATGTTGAAATATTCTTCAAGCTAACATCCCAGTGTACCTCCTTCACATAATGACATTATTTTGAGGCTAATGAATCAGATATTAACCTAACATTCAATCACAGTACATCAGAGAAACCATAACTCATATTCGCCATTAACACAAGTACAACAGTGAGCCAAAGAGTACCAAGAAATCACCGTGGACATAAATATGGAACAAAGCACCTTCAATACATTTCAATAAGGTTAAAATCTATGGAGGATTTCAAAAACTATCCATAATCACTTTTCATTGTTATCAAAATTTCGATCTTTAAAAACAACTAAAAGTAAAGGCAAGATTTTTATACATTTGATTTCTGTGATTTCCTGAAAATACGGAAACAGATATAAAAATTGAAAGTATTAAACCAATAGAATCTTAATGGATACCCAAGTATAAGATGCTTACATATCATCAAGAAACTTGGCCACAACAATCACACTAGTGATTGGAAATCTATGTACATTCTGAGAAGTAATCTAAAACCCTAAATTTAGTTGAATCAAGTTGTTGATATATGCATATGCAACTACAAAAATAGAGGGACTACAACACACATACATAAAATCCTCTCCAGACACTGCTCAGCGTTGATGTCTGGAATTCGATTGCTATGAAACAATAAGGGAATTTTGAGGTCTAAAATGGGCCTCCTAAGAAAAATTTACAACCAAAATAAAATTTATAAGAACTAATAGGATTCAAGGTGATGATATCAACCATGGGGGATAATTCATCATTTTTGGAGTAAAAAAATAAAAATATTAAAAAATAATAAAATTATAAAACTACTTTTTCAACTCGTATTTTCAATTTATCTCCCCAAGGCTTTACTCAAATTTCGAGTGGGAGTACTCGTTGGATGAAAAATTTAATTCCTCATCCAAGGAGTACCCATGTTGCATACTTTCAATGGACTCTGCTACATGAAAAAACATGATTGCAATCACGTTTTTCATGTATTTATTATTTTTTGTGTAGTAGGTTCCATCAGAAGTATGGAACATGGGTACTCCTTGGATGAGGAATCAAATTTTTCATCCAACGAGTGTTTCCGCTTGAAATTTGAGTAAACCCATAGGGAGATAAGTTGAAAATACGAGTTGAAAATATCATTTTTTCTTTTTTTCTCTTTAAAATTTGATGATGTAATCTAATATTATTTTATTATTTCCACTATTATTTTGTAATTTCCTTAAGAGGCCCATTTGAGAACTCAAAATTCCCATAATGAACCCCCAACCTTGGTGGTGATCAACATTGACTTATAGATGTTTATTGTCTCTCATTCCTAACCAAAACCATCTCAAGAAGAGTTGAGAGAACTGAAAGGTAACATGGACTACTTGGTTCTGCATAACTAATATTAGAAGATGAAATTTCGTATATGTGAGACCGGATCCTTCTTAGCGAGATGTGCCTCATGAAAGAAGTCATTTATATGCAAAGATACAAGAACTTATGTTTTAAAGGCCCATCATCACTGACCAATTAAGATGTGAATACCACTCATGAAATGGGCCTATTATTTGGTATTTTGCAATGGAATTCAGAACTGAGGGAAATTGAATACAAAATCCATAACAATCTAACACTGCAGGAAATCAAGTGCATAATTTGCAGAAATGAGGATCATAATATGTCCCTAATCTAAGCTGAATAGTGCACAAGGTGAGTTGTGAAATATCTAGAACAATAAATTGTTTTAACCCCAATAAATTATCCCAAAACCAATGGTCACATTCATTATCTTACATAAATAACGGGCCTAATTTGCCTCAAATGAAAGCCAAACCCAGGGTAATGTGTCTTATATTGTAGAAATAATGGGTCTAATTTGCCCCAAATCAAAGCCAAACCCAAGAACATGTATAAAAAGGTAGCAATGATAAATTGGAGTTGCTCCAAAACCCAAACTTATTTCCAAAAAGTATAGAAATGATGATCTTTACTTGCAAATAAATTTTATGTAATGGGTATTGAACCAATAGGTTTTCAAGCATAATATCCTTCATCTTAGAAAGTACTTCCAAACATTCAAGAACCAAGAAAAGATTATTTCACTAATATATTGATTGTTTCATTAATGAAAAGGAGGTCAACTGGCACATAAGGGATTCCTCTGAGAACAATAAATAGGTAAAGGTCAATGGCATCAAACAATACCTACCTATCTTCATTGTTTCTAGAACAATTCACTCTAATTTATAACAAAAGCATGCCATCAACCTAAGGCACTATCTTTTCTATTCAAAGAGATGGGGCATGGTCAAAGGGGTTTTATGTTTTTGTGAGTACACCTAGAAATAGAGAATAACTTGAATTGTCTTCCATGGATAGATGAAATCTTAAAATTTTATTTCTCCAAATTTAGGGCTAGGTTGTCGAAAAAGAGTTTTTTTCTTTTTCAAATGCTTATCCACAATGCAACCTAAATGGAATTCAACAAACAAACATAACTACAATAAAATTACACTAAAAATAGAACTTGAAATTGATTAAAAAAATTAAATAAAATATTCATTGCCTAACCAATGACAAACTAAAAGTGGGTCTCTAAAAACCTAGAAACCTCATTACCAACTATTAAAACTTTCAGAAAAATATTTATCCAACTCTCACACATTGAAAACCACTAAAATAAAACCATACCTTAAATCTTTACACTTATTTAAAACCATGATAACATTTCCAAACTAGATTATAAAGTACAACTTAACATAATTAATAAACATAATAAAAAAATTACAACAATTTATTATTAAATATAAATATTTCATAAATATAATAACTATAAGAACCATCAAATTCTCATAATAATTAAAATATTTTAAAAGCAGTGATGAAAAAATATATAAATTTGAAAAAACAAAAAATACAAACATCGACTCTAAAATATATATTAATTGCTGTAATACAATGATGAAATAAATATTTTATAAAGAATGAAAAAGGAATTTTTATAAGAAAGAAATAAAAAGATTACAAACAATTTAATTGAATGGTTTATAATATATCAATTTGTTTTTTGGTCTAAGACGGCATGAAAAATATTATTTCTAAAAAGTTATATGAAAAGTTTTATTATGATATTTTTTAAAATTTAATTAATTGAATTAAAAGAAAACAATGAATATTATTTTTGAAATAAATTTTAATTTTTGATAATGATTATTAATAAAAATATTTTAGAATATTTTATGGAATTTAAATTTTAACTATCCATTTAATAATTATTGATAATTAAATTAAAATTCTAGAAGTTTTGTTTTGTTTATTTTTTGTTTTCTTTTTTCACGGACACCCTAGTCAAAGGGGGGCACTACATCCACAGAAAAATTTAGGCTAATCAACCCCAAAGGGAATCTAGCCCCGCAGGGCACTAGCTATGCCTAACCCCAAGGGCTTCAGGGAGAATGGAACCTGTGACCTCCCGATGGCGAGGCACTGATTTTGACCAACTGAGCTAACCCTTGGGGCTTAAAATTCTAGAAGTTTTATTCCAAGATAGATATGATATAATTATCAAAATTATAAAATTTAATCAAACTTTCCCCAATTATACTATTTTTTATTAAATGCCTTAACTAAATAGTCTCATACCAACTTCTCCAATTAATATAGTCTTCTCAATTTTTCAAATGAGTATAATCACCCCAATTATAACAATTTTTCCCTAATAACCCAATTATCCTAATTTAACGTAAATATCCCTAATTCGTTGATTAGCCTATATATATATATATATATATATATATATATATATATATATATATATATATATATATATATATGAACTTTAGATGTAAGGAGGTTTGTTGACTTCTTTTTTTCTTAATTGAGAGCCTAGATTGATTCTCAAGGGATTATGCTCACCATATGCTTCTTCTTAATGTTTATCAACGGTTGTAGTCTATTACTGAGTTTGTTAGGTTGCATTGACTTTTATTAAATTTAAAAATTAGATTTGTGCCACCTAGCTCCCCACCCACCAATTTCCTAGGGATTTGAGATTATTCCAATTCTAATAAGTTCCTCGTTATTATTTCTAACATTCATTTATATATAAGAAAATTTTATTTAGCACAATGGTCCATTATTTTTAATAAATTTAAAAATTAGTGCCACGTGGCTCCACACACACCAATTTCCTAGGTATTTGAGATTATTCCAATTCTAATAAGTTCCTCCATGTTGATATTATTCCAATTCTAATATGTTCCTCAATATTATTTACTAGCACAACCACATTAATAAATGTGGTTGATAAACGCCGATAGGCCCATATCAAACACATATATCAATGGAGTTGTCTTTAGTGCTACTTTTTGGACTTTCTGGTGCCAGAATCTAGCGGAAAAAATTGAGGTGAAATCTTGGTTTGTGTTATTTAAATTGGTTTTTTTCATTGTATATATAGATACAACACCCTGAAAAACCCCTAAGGCACTTGGATTGTGTAAGGGTTACCCATTAAGCTTGTGATTTCAATAAATTCCTATCGGATTTTAGAGAAATTAGACCAGAAAAACCCACTAGAAAAACATCCAAAAAGTCACTAAAGACAACTCGTATATCAATTATCAATAATATTAAGAATTAATGTTATTATCAATACTATTATATAAATATAACAACCATATTAATAATAATTATTATTATATTAGTATTCTTTTTTTTTTTTTTTTACAGAAATGGTTATGGCATTTTCATTAGCTATCTGGAAAAAGGCCATAAATTCGGTTACAAAAGATGAAACTGGTTTCCTGACATCTCTCCAACCAGCTGAACATGATACATACGCTTGTGAATCACCTCTTTTTACAGTTTTTCACTTTTGCTGCTGATTTCCCAAGCTTATGGATGCATACGAACTGATTTAACAGAAGATAGAAAAACATAGAAAATATTAGGGAATTGGTTCCCAAGAGATTTCATTATCTCTGAGAATAGATCCAACACCTAGCTGGGCTGCCTTATTTGCTTCTACATCTGCTTCTTTGTTGTTGTTTCTCAGGATATGGAAGAATTCCAGATTTATGAGCTTTGTCATGCCTTTAATTCTTGAAATTTTTCTTGCAAGTCGAAGATCTGCCAAATTTGTATTGGACACCATTGCATTGATAATGACTTGGGAATCGCTGAAAACAATTGCTTCTGTGTGCCCCAGTTCTTTAAGCATTTTGATCCCTTGAAATAGGGCCATGACTTCAGCTTGGATGCTTGAGGTGTAGCCGAGTCCCCATGCAAACCTGTGGATGGATGCTTCTTTTGGATTTATAATTAATCCTCCTGCTCCAGTCATTCCTATATTTCCCTTAGCTGCCCCATCAAAGAAAAGAGAGGGGAGTGTTTGCTTGGACACCCAAGATTGAAATTCTTCATCATTTTTTTTGATTTGCCAATCTTTGAGGCCTATAGGTGATATATTCGATTTTGGAAATTAAGATTGAGGGCTGCTCCAAACTCAATGTCCTACTGGTTTAGATTTATGTCATCTTTTTTATCTCTTAGCCACTCATTTAACTGACCTTTTACTGTGTTTACAACTATCTTGTAGTTCTGTTCCTTATCTCTGAAGATCCTTTTGTTCCTCTCCAACCATATTTGCCAGCTGATGAATTTGGGCAGAGCGGTCCATGTTGCTTTTACAATTTTGTTTTTTGGCCTTGGGCCTGGATACCTGGTCAGCCACCCAGCAAAAAAATCTGGGACTGAGTGGGGGAAGATGGGCATAGATTTCGATGTTCCAAGGAGCTCATGCCAGACTAGGCCTCTAAATTTGCATTCCAGTGAGAGGTGCACAACAGATTCCGGATTCTCTTTGCATAAAGTACATCTTGATGGTCCTAGAAATCCCCTTTTCTGGAGCCTGTCATCTGTAAGGATTTTTTGGTGGCATAGCAGCCAGCAAAAAAAATCAATCTTTGGAATGGTGGAGAAATTCTAAATACCAGTCCAAGGCACCGGGTTAGGAGGAACGTGGGGTCTCTCCGTGATTTTGGCATAGCCCTGAGCCACCGAGTACCCAATCTGTTTCGTTCCCCAGCCTCTCGAGTCTTTTCTTCTTGTGTGTAGTAGCGTAGCTCCATGCAGCATCTGAAGCAACGTATCATAGTCAGACTGCCACGCAGATGGCACATTGATCATTTTCTAGCCAGCCCAGCTGTCTCCACACCAAATCGATATGTCCCATAGCGTTTTAAAATTTTCTTTATCCATCCACGCCTTCAGCTCGTCCCTAAGGCTCGAATTCACCAGTGGAGGCCTGTTCATTATGCTGTCATCCCATATCTTGATGCGTTTGCCATTTCCTGGTATCCAGTAAGCATTGTCTCTTATTAGCGGCCCAATTTTAAAAATTAGATTTCTGAGGGGGGATCTAATTTGGTCTTTGGGCTGCTCCAAGCACCGTAGCCTCTGACCTCTAAAATATTTCCTCCACAGTACCAGCTGAACCCATCCTGGCTTTGGAGCTATGATCTTCCAAATCAGTTTGGCTCCCATTGCTAAATTCTGTGTGCTTAGATTTTTAAAGTTTAATCCTCCCTCCTGTAGCGGCCTGGAGACTATTTCCCAGTTCACTAGAGAAATTCTCTTCTCATTATGCTTACCTCCTTGCCAGAGAAATTTCTTGATTAACTCCTCCATCCTCTTAATAATTCCCATTGGTGCCAAAAGAACAGAGAAATTAAATAGCGACAGGCTGCTTAGCACAGATTTGATGAGCACTGATTTTCTGGCAATGTTGAGCCAGGAGGATCCCCAGGCCTGCATTTTTGTTTTGAATTTTTCTATCTGGGGATGCCAATCCTTGCTCATAGCCCTCTTATGGAAGATGGGCAGCCCAAGGTATTTAAAGGATGTCCAGGATGCTGAAGCTGCAAAGCCTAGACATCTGGCTATGGAATTTGCAGCAGCGACTGAGATATTCCAGCAATAAACATGGCACTTACCTCTGTTTAGTTCACTGCCCGATGCTTGACAGTACTCTTCCAACAATTCTTTGAATTTGCTTGCAGACAGTTGAGATGCAGCCCCTAGAAGCAAAGTATCATCTGCAAAGAGGGCGTGATTGATGCTTTTGACCCCTCTTGCTATGCACAGGCCAACTATCTCTTGATCTTGTTGCTTCTTGTTTAAATAAAAACTGAGGACTGAGGCCTGCAACACAAAGAGGAGGGGTGAAAGGGGACACCCCTGCCTCAGCCCTCTAGATGCTTTGAAGAAGTCGGCAGCCCTGCCATTCACTAAAGGTGCAATCCAGGGTTCGGAGATACATGCTCTGATCCACTTGATAAATTTTTTACCAAAGCCAAGTTTGTGCATTACATCAAACAGAAAACTATGTCTTACACGATCAAATGCATTAGCTAGGTCGAGTTTGATGACCATACCTTTTTCTTTTCGATGAAGACTGGAGTGGATCACCTCTTGGACCAAGATGAAATTATCTACCAGCTGCCTGCCATGTATAAAGCCACCTTGGTTCTCCGAGATGACTTTAGGGAGGATTTTCTTCAATCTGTTTGCTATGACCTTGGTAATCACTTTGTATCCAATGTTACATAAGGATATAGGGTGAAATCTATTAAATGAGTTAGCACCTTTTTCTTTAGGAATGAGAGCGAGGAATGTTGAGTTTGTGTTGCCTCCGATTTTTTGACACTCTTGCGACTTCTGGATCATTTTCAAGAGCTCCTTCTCAACTATCTGCCAACATGTTTGAAGAAATCTGGGCGTGAATCCATCTGGACCCGGGGCTTTGTCGGGTTCCATTGCAAAGAGGGCTTCTTTAACTTCATTTTTGGTGATTTTATCTTCAAGAGCCTGCTTCATTTTAGCAGTGATGAGGTTAGGGACAACATCTATCAGGTTATCATTTTGGCTGGTCTCCACGCCTTCAGTATACATCTTCTCAAAGTGGTCTGACGCTGCCCTCTTAATGCTGGCAAAGTCTTGTAGAGTGCAGTCATCTTTTTTAATTTCTGATATAGAATTTCTGCATTTCCTGGCTTGAGCCTGCTTGTGGAAAAAGGAAGAATTTTGATCCCCAGCCTTGAGCCATAAACTCCTTGATTTGAGCCTCCAGAATTCTTCTTTTGCCAAGCAAGCCTTATGAAATTTTTGTTGCAGATGATATTCCTTGTCTAGCTCTTCTTTGGTGATTTCAGAAACTTCTAGATGGAGGTGCTATTTTTCCACAGCGGGGTTGGGCAAGGTCTTAACCCAGTCTTTCAGCATCACTTTAACTCTGCGCAGTTTTTCCTCCCATACAAAGAAAGGAGATCCCTTGACTGGCTCTTTCTAAAAATCTCTGACCTTTAGCATGAAATCTTTCTCTTTAGTCCATAGAGAACTAAATCTGAAAGGTATAGGTCCTAGATCCTTAGGAGTTAACAGTTCTAGGCTGATGGGCTTGTGATCCGAGACACTACTATGAATAATACGAATTCTAGTCTCTAAACCGAGAAGCAGGAAGGAGCTTTGAACAAAAAATCTATCAAGTCTTGCCGCTATATGTCCCAGTCCCACTCTCTTGTTTGACCAACTGAACTTGCTTGTGACTGTTTTTATATCAAGTAGATCCCAGTCTTGCATGAGGTCTTCCACCCATTCTCTTGCCGGATCCCTGACTATGCTCCCTCCTCTTTTTTCTGATGCGAGGAGGGTGAGATTTAGATCTCTGTCTATAATTATGTTTTCCAGATTTTCTAAATCTGCCAGACTTTTGATGGAGTCCCAGCAGTTTTTTTTCTCACCTGCATTGTTAGGAGCATACACATTGAACAGACAAATAATCTCCTTTGATTCTAAATGCTGCATTTTTAAAAAGATCCAATGGGTATTCAGGGACTCAGAGATTAATGAAAACTTATTTGTGTTCTAGAGCGACCCAAGTCCTCCCGATGCTCCATGGGCAGAGATTGCATGCGCTCCACTTTTATTCCAAATTTTTTTGCTTACTTGGAGGAAAGTTGAATCCTCCAATTTGGTCTCCTGGATGAGGAGGATATCTGGGGGTTCCAATCTTATTAAACTATGCATTGCTTCTTCCTTAGCTGTGGTGCCCATTCCACTACAATTCCAGGAGACTATCTTCATGATTCATTTTTGCCTTAATGGGCTCCCTTAGAGCCCTGGGATTGGATCCTAGTCATCTTCGTGGTTTTTTCTAGAAGCTTCTCTAGCGTTGGCTGGCTGCCCTGGAGCTTGTCCTTATAGGTTTCTTGTTCTCTCTTTTCCTTTGCAGACTTGCGTCCTCTTGTAGATCTTCTAGGAGAGGACTGGGATTCATCGATTTCACCTTCTTCCTCCAACTCCTCAGACTCTTGGGTTTCCTCCTCTTCTTCTGAAACCTTCTCTTTGGATCTCTCTGGAATACTTTTGATGGAGGGGGAGGCTTTAGAGGGAGTGGCCTCCTTTGGAACTTCTGTCTCCTGGGTGTTCATGATTTCAGATCTGAGGATTTCAAACTTATTCCCTTGGCTTTCCTTGGATGGTTTCTGAGCAGGACCCTCTTGAGGGGTTTTGGCATTTCCATTTGCGTTCTTCCTATGAGATGTTTCAGATCGCTTTGCCTGGTTCCATCCATCTTCCTTCCATTTTTCTTCCACCCCTTTGGACAGGCAGTCTCTCGTAAAGTGTCCGTAGACGTGGCACTTCTGGAATTTGAACAGTAGTTGCTCATAATCCAGCTTCTGGATATGGGTCCAGGGACCTACAACTATTTTGATGGCTTCCGGTAGTCCAACCTCTAGATCTACCTCAACAAAGATTCTGGCGCAATCATACTGGTCCTTGCTATTGGCCTTATCTATAAATTTTCTGAGGGTATTTCCTATATGCTTCAGAGACTCCAAGTTCCAATAGTGGACTGGAAGATTGGGGAGTCTCACCCACATAGGGATCGTTGTAGGTACATCCACTGCCGGATCAAATTCTAGCATCCATTTATTTAAGTACAGCCCTTGGGGGCCCATGAAGTAGGGGCCATTCCTGAAAATAAGATCTTTGTCCTCTTTTGCAGTAAATTCAAACAAAAAATATCCTCTCCCGAGGAAGTAAGAGGTTACCTTGTTTTTTATCAAAGATGCCCAGTTCCTGGCAACCCAGATCTCGGTAGACTTCGGGGAAGGCCAAAGGCCTGTAAACTGACCAACCAATGCCCGATCTGCCAATGACAAAGCTACTTGGATTGGTCCTTCTAGCAGAAGGGCAATCTCTAGGATATCTTCAAGTTTTTTCACAAATTTTGCTGCTTCCATGCATTTCTTCTTGGGCAGAGAGGCTAGTAGGGTTTTGAAGGCCTCAGCGGCGGAAGGTGAAGGAGGGGAGGGAGTCGACTCCTCCATGGAGAGCCAACAGATCTAGCCAGGGCGGCCACAGTCTGCAGCAGAACCCTCAGCGGACTCCCTCACAGGCTCAGAATGCGCGAAGTGTGGGGGCGCTCGCAGGCTTAGATCACGCGGTATGTGGACCTCGCAGGTTGCAGAGCGCTCGCTAGGATTTCGTGGAGGATGATAATAATTATTATTATATTAGTATTATTATATTAGATAATAATAATTATTATATTATTAATATTATATTATATAATAATAATAATAATAATAATAAATAAATAAATAGATAAAGAGAATAACAACAATTATATTAATAATCATTTAATAAATTATACTAATACTCATTTAATAAATAATAATGAAGTAATTATGAAATAAACATTTAATAAAAATCAAGCAACAATTTAAATCAGTGGTTCATAGGAAATTCAACTTTAAACACTCCATCAAAACATAGTTATTAAATGCTAGCCTCTTCTAAAACACACTGAGACCGATGAAAAAAGTTGCACCAATTCAAATCAACAAGATAATGATCATGACCACTCACATTTTCCAGTCAATCCCTTCTCGTATTGTCTTGCATTTTTGCATAACATTGAAAAGATGGTGAAATCTGCAATCCATCTATTTATTTCACTCTTGATATAGTTGTAAATGTCAAACCCTACCTCTCTCTGTCTCCAATATCTAGAGTGGCTCATTACAAGGGAATAATATTAAACCCAATGGATAAATATTATAAACTGAAGGTATAAAAACCCTAAGATAAATATTATAAACCTTAAAATAAACATGCTTGACCATGATTTACCATCATTGATTTTCATACTGAGATGATGTTTGTCACAATGTGACATTGGGCCATGGTTGACCATGGTTGATTTTCATATTGAGACAATCTTTGGCTCATTGTAACATTGGACCATTGTTGACCATGGATGACCATGATTGTAAACCCAAGTAATTTATATTAAAACCTAGGATTAATATTATAAACCCTAAGAATAATATTATATCCTAGGAATATGAACCAAATAAACCCAAGGGAAGGATATTATAAAACAAAGGGAATAATAAACCCAAGGGATTAATTCTAAAACCCAAAGGTATTATAAACCCAAGGGAATAATATTAAATTCAAGGGATTAATATTATAAATGCAAGTTATATAAACCCTAAAGGGATTGATATTACAAACCCAAGGGAATACTAAACCCATGGGATTAATACAAAGAACTAGAGGGATTAAAAACCCAACGGATTGATAATATAAACCCAAAGGAATAATATTAAACCCAAGGGATTAATATTATAAACCCAAGGTATATAAACCCTAATATAAATATTATAAACCCAAGGGATTATAAAAAGGAAATAATAATAAACCCAAGGGATTATAAAAAAAGGGAATAATATTAAACCCAAGGGATAAATATTATAAAAACAAGGAATATAAACCCTAAGGTAAATATTATAAACCCTAAAGTAAATGTCTGTCACAATGCGACGTTGGAATATGGTTGACCATAATTGATTTTCATATTGCAATGTTTGTCACAATGCGACATTGGAAAATGGCTAACCATCATTGACCATGGTTGATCTCCATATTGAGATAATCTTTGTCACA